>CM030363.1:234870680-235366104 GCA_017893485.1 Hemerocallis citrina
TGTTTATGAGGGCATGATAGTAAAAAGCCGTCAGAATGGGGCTTTGCTTAATAATAGTATAGATATATATATATATATGGAAAGCTTCGGTTGTTCACTCCTCTAGTGCACATGGCATGTGCACTAGGCCTTCGGGCGTTCATATCGACGATCTGAACCATTTACATTGATCTACACATCTAAATTAGTCTAAATATGTAAAATCAAATCATTTGAAATTTATTTGCCCATCCATCACGTTACTATAAAAAAAAATGATTTTCAGCCATATAATTTTGTAACACTTCAACAGATGAGTAAATAAATTTCAAATGATTTGATTTTACATATTTAGACTAATTTAGATGTGTAGATCAATGTGAACGATTCGGATCGTCGATATGAACGCCTAAAGGCCCAGTGCACACGCCGTGTACGCTAGAGGTAGTGCACAACTGAAGCTTTCCCTATATATATATATAGAGTCATGCTATTATGAGATGGTGAGATGAAGTGTTTTTTTGTGAGATGGGCGATTTGAATTATCCAAATCTTGATCACACCGTTCACATCATTCTACATGTCATCTAGATGGTGTGTACAAAATTTTAAGCCATTTGGAGACCTCTAGTCTTTGCATCCAAGCGGTCAACACATCATGAAGATGATGCGAAATATATATATATATGTGTGTGTGTGTGTGTGTGTGTGTGTATTTATTTGAACGCTTTGATGTATAGACTCGAGGTCTTCAAATCGCTTGAAATTTTGTATATATATATATGTATTTATTTGAACGCTTTGATGTATAGCCTCGAGGTCTTCAAATCGCATGAAATTTTGTATACACCATCTACATAATATGTAGAATGATGTGAATGGTGTGATCGAAATTTGGATGATTCAAATCGCTCATCTCACAACCATGTCATATGAGCATTTTCATATATATATATATATATGAAAAGGGCTCTCATACACATTTCATCAATCGAATATTTACGGGCGAATACTCATACACATTTCATCAATCGAATATTTACGGGCGAATAGTGCACAAAGAATTTTGCTCACTCCAGATCCACAGTTGACGCACCGCAAATCCATCACCATCTTCTCTTCTCTACACCAGTTAAATCAACGACAAATCAAATCAATCAAAATTTTTTAATTATTTTTAATATTAAAAAAATGAGAGATTTGCTTTTGTTGGATGGAAAAGGGATAAGCCAGCAAGCAAAGCATTTGAGTGGATTCATATTCTAGCAATAGTATCCAAAAGGTAGTCAGGTCAATGGTGCCTAAATCATAATTAATCAATGAGTTTTTAACATGTGTACTCCTAACAAATAAGCTAATATCATATATACCCCTCACAAATCAATATTATCACATTTGTCACTAACAATGTAAATTTTAATCATATATGCTCTTCAGGTTACAAGACATCCAATAGGGAAGGAATATTCTGTTTTTCTTAATTGAATTAATGAAAAATAACTAAAATATCCTTCTATCATAGTCATTTTAGTCATTTTCCATTAAGTTAGGGGGAATGATAGAAGATTCTATCATAGTCATTTTCCATTATCTGGAAGCTATTATTACTGAATGAAGAAAATTCCAAGTCTTTTAGTAGGGACCATTTGAGAACAATTTTTTTTCTTGGATCAACAATATCATATAAATGTGGATAGAAAAAATACTACAAATAAATTATGGATATATGTAGAAAACAAACCTTTATCAAAGAACTAAAGATAAGCTAAGTTATGTAGATATAGTAGACATCAGGAGTGAACACCTGTATGACGTGTTGAATCCTAATTATGACTAATCAAAGTTAGACCAATTTCTAAGTTTATGTGAAACTTTTTTAGCAGATTGGTGCGAAATTTTCTTGAACACAGGATTTTTATTTGTATATAGAATGTACACTGATTGTTTGATTTAGCTTAGTACCAGTCCAGCTTAGCATGTATTTCAGTATAAATACAAACCCGACCCTAATATGAAACAAGAAAATGAAAATGTAACAACACAACATTTAGCTCAAGATTTGGGTCATTTTATCTTTTAGTCACCTCTGTTAGTAAACATCCATTTGTAAAATAGGTGATAGAAGGGTATTTTAGTCATTTTTCATTAATTCCATTAAGAAAAACAGAATATTCCTTTCCTATTGGATGTCTTGTAACCTGAAGGGCATATATGATTAAGATTTACATGGTTAGTGGCAAATGTGATAATATTGATTTGTAAGGGGTATATATGATATTAGCTTATTTGTTAGGGGTACACATGATAAAAACCCTTAATTAATAGGGTAATGCTACACCTACAACCTTCTCTTACAACCTTTTCTTTTACAACCTTAGGTGGCACAATCTCATTGGAGATGTGTATAACCCACTACAACCTACTCTACAATACATTCCAATGAGATTGTGTCACCTAAGGTTGTAAGGTTGTAAAGGTTGTAGGTGTAGCATTACCCTAATTAATATATTATGATTATGATTATCTTAAGGTATGGAAAAGTAGTGTTTTTAGCAAGAAACGTGCAGCGCACGCACGTTTCCAACTTTTGCTCTTTTTCTTCTTCTTAACACACTAACATAACATATAAATAAATGTATACATCAAGTGAAGAGAGAGTTGCAATTGAAAGAAACTAACCACTTCAATCCCACTCTCCACTTTCGCCCTCACTCTCTATTTCTCTCTCTATGGTTTCGAGAAAAAGGAAGGAAGGAGTTAAGCTGGATTGATTTGATCTTACAGGTAATTAATCTACTACTCTCAATCATCTATTATTTTTTGATCGATTTTAGGGGTGTGTGTGTGTTATATAATATGGAGAAAAACAACTAGTACTTTTTTTTGGGATGAAAACTAGTACTTTTTTTTTTATTTAAACCTTTCTTGAACCTCTGAATTGGGTAGGGGAAATCGGGAACCGGGTGAGTTGACTACAAAAGAGTGAGCGAGAAGATAGAGATTAAATATACTAGTCTCTTTTTTTTTTTTTTTTTTTTTTACTACGTGCGATACATGTTTTGATAAGAGTCGGAGGATTTTTACGTGCGATATATGTGTTAAGAAATAGTTTTGGAGTTGGACGTGCGCAGTAATTGGAAAAAATATTTTGAACAAAAAGCTACAATTTGTACGTGCAATACACGTGTTTATAAGTAAAATTTGAGTTGTACATGCAACATATGTATGTTTGGTGTTAAAAAAATATTAAAACATTATTTTGCACGTGCCTTGCACGTTTTAGATATGTGGATTTTTTTGTTTTTTTTTGTAATTAATGAGAATTGGAGTTGCACGTGCAACCTACGAATTTGTATGTTGACGAGTTACAACTCCAACTCTTCCATTATATATAGAGAGATAGAGAGATGTGCATAGCGCAACAACCCGATTTGTATCAGACCCACAAATGCCGGATTTTGCATCTTATAAAAGCTTTTGGGCCGGCAATTGGATCTTGTATGGTCACAACCCGAATTATTTTTATATTTTTTACATTTTTTATTAACCCTTTCCTATTTTGTTTTCTAAACAACTTCTTCAAACCACATACAACTTATTTTCTTTTTGTAAGTAAAGAGAATTGAACAACCGAAGTTTTTGGTCACTAACCAATGATGTCGAAGAAGCAGAAAACTAAGCGCTGGTAGCACTTGTATTAACCTTAATAATTTAATCCTGCATTTTTTATTTTTAAAATCATTTTTTTATTAAATTTTAAATTTTAATAAAATTTAGTACATTAATTTTTTACATGTATTTGTAGACCAATGAGACACCATCTGTTATTATGTTAGCGATGCTGCAACATACTCTTGTACGCTACCAAATGAACACTATGAATGACAGTCGTAATTAGCACTGCCAAGTCATTAGATGAATGACAACTTGGACCCTAACTTTGATGAATTTAATGCCAAGAAATTAAACCTGTAAAAAAATTGATAAAGATTAATTGAGTTCTGATTTGGTTGCGGAGTCGAGATATATCTTCATGACATGACAATATTGATTAGAATTGCCGCACCATGCTATGTTTGTTTGATAGGAGTAGTTTTCAAACGTATGGGTGTAGCATACTCAATAAGATGAATGCATATTATATATTCTCTAATTTTATAACTTAGAAGCATGTGTTCCATTACACTTGAACTAACTGACCATTAAGGTACAATTAATATGAGAAAAAACATGTACACTGAACTCTTTACTTTAGATGTTTTTTCCCACAGAAAAACCATGGGATAATCTTGATTAATGATTGTAAATGATGTATGCATTTGAATTTTGAAAAATAAACACAAACGGTAAAATGGAAAAAACAGATTATGCCCAAGTGAGTATAAACATATGTTTCCCACTAAGAGCATCTCCAACCATGCTAGTTAATTTGGCTCGCAAGAATAGCTAAAATGGAAAACGATTTGGCTAGCAGAAAAATCTTTATTCCAACCATGCTAACTATCTTAGCTAATGGTCGATATTTTAAAACCCAAAATTAAATTAAAGCCCACCAAAAAATCAAACCCAAACAAACAGCCAAAAATCTAACCATGCTGCAGTGATCACGTGAAATTGGGATCTAAAAAACTCAGATCGCGATATCTCGCGCGTCGCGATTATTTTTCTTCTTTTGATTGAGTATTTTTTCCGATCACTTTTCTTCTTTCTAATGTGATTTTCTGATCGCGGGTTTTTTTTTCGATCGCAATTTTTTTACGCGATTTTTAGATCGCAATATTTTTTTTGGTTTTGAGATGCTGGAAGAGCAGAAGGGAAGTTTGGCGAGTGATATAAACTTGCCATATCTAACGAATCAATATGAGAGTTCTATTTTGGTGAGTCCCGTTGGAGCAAAATTTTCCTTTAAAATCTACTATTTTGACTAAAATTGAGAAATGGCTAGCGTGGTTGAAGATGGTCTAAGCAAGTAGGGATGAGCATCGGTCGGTTCCTTGGCCGAACCGACCAAACTTTTGAAGTCGGAAACCGAACCGATCTAGGTGGGGACCCGAACGAAATTGCGGTCTCTCTATGTTTAGGCCCTAACTATACTTGAAATTAGTCTCTCTTAAAGAGCTAAGAAAATTGATTCATAGAGAGACCACAGTTGAGAACTGCAGCATCTATCTGTTTATTATACTTGAAATTTTATTCTTTGAATCAGAGAGCAAGTCAGAGAGCCAAAAAATTTGATTCGTAGAGAGGCCACAATTGAGAGTTGTGGCTTCTCTATGTTTAGGCCGCAATTTTCAAATGCTGTCTTAGTTGAAATAATGATATTTGAAAATCAGATATCACTGCTTCCCTATTTACATATCGAAACTAGCACGATACATATATAATTCTTAATTTCACATAATTTCCCAACACCACAATGTCCCATTGTCGACCGATTACCACAATATCACAATTGGCATCCAAATATCACAAGAAATCACAATATACCACACTTTCACAATATTTCACAAAAAATTACAATCGCACCAAAATTCAAATTATAACATAAGAAACCACTTTTCAAATTAGAATTCGCAATATTATCACAGGTTCAATAAATTAGAAGTCCAAATTATCTAAATTAACGCAATCCCACTCACTAAATATCATAAGTCATTAAAAATGCTTCCACCCTTGTGGTGGCTCTGGGGTCACCCCCTACTGCGTCGACGATCCCCACTGAGGGATGTCAATGAGCTTCTCACCGAGGAGGACCATAAGATCTATGTTCCTGAGTGGGCATTAAGAGGCACGATGGGTTCCATGGTGACTCGGTGAGATGTACTGACACGGTAAACAGCCTCCCGACCCCGAAGGATAGGTATGTTAGGGATTTCTACCGAAAACTCCTCTTAGGATCTTGTTGAGTTATTCGATGCAATCAACACAAACCACCAAGCACATATGAGATCATACCAAACACACCAAAGCACACACAAATTTGTCCCGGCTGGAACTTTCGCCTTAATTCGGTGGAGAAGAAACCCAAGATGTTATTAACTAGAGAAGATACAAGAATATTACAATTCTCACACGACCCTCTCTCAAGCCTCACCAGCAAGTACTAGTTGTTTATAATTAGAGAATCACTCAATCTCTCCTTCAATGAAGTACTCTCTCTCTTGGCTCTCAATGGAGGCCAATAACAACAATATATAGAGATCTAGAGAAAACCTAGTTTGATATCTTGATACAATAGCCGTTAGATGTTACTGAAGAGATAACCCTACGATAGGAGCCACACGATCTAACTTGAAGAGCAAGTTGGGCTTTTCACGAATCACCTAGACTCAATCCTGAAACCCATCAGCATCGCTGTCGGTCGACCTACCCCCAAGGTACGGTCGACCGCAACCTTCTAAAGTCCAGCCAGAGAGCAAACCAGTCGACTGTTGTCCCGCTGCAATAGGGCAGTCGACCAACCCTAAGGTACAGTCGACTGCAACCTCCTCTGTTGCCTTCTGCTGACTGTTTCTTGCCTCCACTTCGTTTCCAATCGTCTCGATTCCTCCATCGTCTCATCATCTTCTTATCTAACATAGTATGCAAGACATAAACCCAACAAGGTATAGATTGAAGAAGGAGACGGTTGATTCCTCTGTCATGGAGATTTCCTAAGTCTTCATGTCGATACATATTTAAGCTTATCGTTTTTTTATATTTTCTCATGTGTTTTTAGAGTTCGGAAGTCTTAACTCAGTGTGTATAGCATGGGATTCCTCCTTTTATGGCATTCCCTTGGTCGACGTATACCTAATTGTGCGAGTTGTGAGATGGGGAAATGTTCGTCGAGTTCCTCTATTTCTTGTGGCAGCTCTTCTTGTTGTAGCTCTTCCTGTGGTGGCTCTTCTCATCGTGTTTTCCGTCTGGGATGCCTCACCACCTTCTTACGTCTACCCGCAAGAAGAGCCGGAGTTTTCAACATAGTATCAAGCATCGCTCCCTCACTAACCTCTTCGAGTTGCGATCTACACAACATAAGAATCTAGTGTGTAAACTCTTTGATGTCGTCGAACGCATTACTCGTCAAGGCCTTAGCGCATTTCCGTGCGATAATCCATGCATTTTTAATCTGTAGCAAATTAGAACATATTAAAATACAAATTATAATGATTCAAATGGAAAATTTTGTTGAAGTTAAATATATGAAATAAACCAAAAACTTATATTTTATGATTGATCGAGAAGATGACGCCCTTGGTTGATATATGGGTTGAATGGTGGAATACTCGGGCACTGGTTCCATGTCTCTCCTTAAAACCGGAATCTAGATCCCTATTGTTACAGTGGATGTTGGAGCAATATGTTGTCTTGTGACTCTCTGATACCAACATATGTAGTTACCGTGCAATGATCCATCATAAAGAAGAATGCCCTCAACAATCATATCAAACCGCCGGTCATTCCATGCTTTAACATAGACCCGATGGAAAAATTGCTCAGTTGTGATCAGGCAAGTGACCCATTTTCTTTACACTATGTAGGGCAGTGTTGTACGATTGGGGTGTTGGGATGCTCTGTTGTAGCCCAAACTGTCGAAGGACTCGATCGGGAAAGTAAAAACTCTAATACAAAAAGTTTTTTAGTGACATTCTTGTCAACCACAACTGTCTCATCCTCGTGCATGCTAGTGGTAGCCTATCTAATATGTCGTTCTTTTACGGCTCCCACACGACATACTCATGTTGTAGTTGGTCAAGCTCATTTATTTAGTAGGTCAAAACACCACATGGGTTATCTGTCCACGTGTGTCCCCCAGTCCAGTACATGCATAGCGAAGCCAACATCGCCTGACAAGCCGTGTGTACGCAGATGCATAGGTAACATTATGTGCATATGGAACGTGCACTCCTTTGATGAGCCGATCCACAAGGACTGGGACATGTGGCTCTGTTGTAACATCAGGAGTGTAAGGTCGACGGGTCCTGGACCTCCAGGTGCAGATGAAGACGAAGATGCTTGGCCAATATCAATAGGAGTGAATGATTGGTCGACAACCTACACAAACATGAGAAATTACTATAATTAGTTACAACATTATATCTCAAAATTTAAAACCGTGCTAGAATCATAGTAAACTTACATGTGTCGGTACTCGTCCGCGTTCCCAACCACTGCCAGTAGAGGGTCGACGACCATTTGTACCAGCAGCCTTATCTGTATTGTCCTGAAAAGAATTTTGTGTGTGGTAAATACTTGAAACTAAACATATTATTCAAATATCCAAAACATATTACTTACCCAGGGCCTACTAGTACTACCCGAGGGTCCGCGTGTTCATACTATTATGTCAAATGTGACACTGCATTGTAGTATTGAAGTTTTTGTCAATTAATATGATATATGACAACATACAATTCTCAATATACTACTCATGTTGATCCAATCACAAACACAACATATATACAATACTCGTATTAATCAATCCGAATTGTGCCTTCACATCATCTCAATACATTACTCATATCCAAATATGTATAAAACAATCTCAAATTTGCAAGTCATTATCCAATCACAAGTATAATAAACGAATTTGAGTACGTAGAACAAAAATTAAAATTTAGGATTTTATGATTACCTTCAAAAATTACGAAACTTGACGGCGTAGATAATGTCTTAGATGAGTGGGTAGGATGCTAGAGACGCTTTGAGCTTTTGAGTTAGGATTTCGATTTGGAGAGAAAGAGATGAAAGAGCTGGGAAATGTCAAGAAATTAGGGCTTCAGGGTTAGAGATACAAGTGTAGAGAGAGAGAGAGAGAAAGAGAGAGAGAGTAAATATTAAGGAATTGTAAATTCGAGTTGGATCTGATTTAATTTTGTTGGTAGCGGATCTAATATGGACTCTTCAAACCCGAATCCGTATTTTGTATTTATGTGTTCATGATAGAAAAAGTAATTTAGTTTAGGGTAATGCTACACCTACAATCTTTACAACCTTACAATCTTAGGTGGCACAATCTCATTAGAGATGTGTACAACCCATTACAACTTACTCTACAATACATTCCAATGAAATTGTGTCACCTAAGGTTGTAAAAGAAAATGTTGTAAGTAAATTTAAGAGCAAATTTTACTAAACTCTACCTAGTTTTCACTAATTTGTAGATAATCCCACCTAATTCCTTCTTTCTATTTTTTTTGCGGATAACCTATTTGCAGGCCGAAAGTTGTTGCAGTTTACACTACTCCATACAAAATCTCTATAAATTAGTCTTTTAGGCCGTTTTTTGCTTTTTTTTAACCCTAAAATGCCCCTAATTGGTTTTTATTTTTATTTTTATTTTATTTTAATTTTTTTAGAATAATGTCGTATCCACACACATACTTTACTCCAAATATATGAATTTTTTGGTTCAAGTGGGATATGAACGTCAGACCCCTTGCTCATCAACGAAGAGACTTATTAGTGGACCACATTGACACTTACCCCCTAATTGGTTAAGTAGATATTAGAGCATCCACTGTCGTTTTTTAAAAACCCAAAAAAAAGGAAATCGATTTAGAAAAAAACGCTCACAATCGTTTGCTAAAACTCCATAAGTTAGAATAGGAGTGAACAGTTCCTTGCTAAACTTAGCAGCCCCTTTAGCCAATTGCTAAATATAGAAGACGGACGATGTTCATCTGTTTGACGAAGGGACGGACGACACTGTGGTTAAATAAAAATAAAAACATATGAGAGACGGATGATGGTGTTCCGATTTTTTTTTTTTATCCGTCTGGTGGGTGTGTGTGTGTGTGTGTGTGTGTGTGTGTGTGTGTGTTTTAACGCTAGACGGATGACCATGCTCCGTCCTATTCATTTGATTGTGGAATTTTAGAAATAACGATAACAGCCATTCATTCTAAATGTTAAATCCTAAAAGCTAAATATGGAAAACTTAGACAAAATGATAGCGGATGTGAAATTCCGAGTTGCATGATTCAAGGTGTCACAAACTCGGGTCGAAGCATAGTAAAAAATCCTTGACCCCCGAGATTGATTCGAGATCCAAACTCGAAAACTTTCAGATCAGGTCGGACTGGCTCAGATCGAGCTAGATCAAGTATTTAGGTGGTTTTCTTTTATTTTTTGGGTACAAAAATGAGAGGAAAAAAAAAGAAAGAAAAAACTCAAGTATAAAGTTGAAAATAATAGGTGAAGCATAATTTTGAGAAACAAATAACTAATCCAAAATTCCAAACTAATCTCTATTTTTACTATTTTAATGTGAGTTTGTCACCAAACAAACTTCATTTGTAACCAAATAAACACGTATATTGTAATCCAGCAAATACGTACAGTGCACATGCATAACTAAAATAACGAAGGTTAGGTTCGACAGATTTTTTTTATAAAACATCTCTAATATTATAATGTAATATTATAATGGGAGAAGGCCGTAATGTCATTTGTCAATCTATCAACGCGTGTGACACATGTACATAACTAATATGAAGAAGGTTTTAGGTTCGCGTCCTCACTACATCTGAGTTTTTATTTTTTATTTTAAAAAAATTATTAAGACGTGCATCCCAAGTATAAATTACTAGTATATATAATTATGAAGATGTGCATAAATTACTAGTAATAATAATTATACAATTTATTTTAAAAGGAGAATCGGAAAAAAAATGAACATAACACAAAATAAATAAAGAACACGGGGGTGCCGTGCAATTCCACGCAACTCGGGTGCAACGGCGCTAGGCCAGCACCTTATAGGCTGCAAGTACAGTTTACGAAAATGCCCACTTGTTGTAGAAGTGATGAAAGTGCATGACAAGGTTAGAATATAATGATGGCATGGGCTTTTTGGTAAAACGTACCTCCTTTATGGCTTCTCACCATCATAACCAAATTAATACTAATTGAATCTCTACAGTTTACAAGAGTATGAAGAATGAATTAAGTTTTGATTTGGTTTTGAGATTTAGCGGAAAAGAATGCATGAGGTAATTTTAAAAAACTAGTTGGAATAAATTCTCAAAATAAATCCATATCAACTCCCCAAAAAAACAGTCTCTCTCTCTTTCAGAGTTTAGCCTCGTTAGTTCCTCTACTAGCTCTGTGAGTATCTTTTAGCCTTTCTCCCGATACTTTTTAGTTCTTGTAGTTTCAATTTTCTCTTCCTTTCGTTTTTGCTTGAGAGTGTTTCGCACTCTTTCCTCTGTCCCCCTTTTTTGGTTGCTTGATCCTCTGGTTTGGCGGTGCTTGATCCCGCGATTCTCTTGATCTTTTTGGTGGGCTGCGTAGTCCTCCCTCTCTTTCATATTCTGTTATTTATTTTTCTGCAACATAGTTTGTTTAATTTTCTCTCAGTAGCTTATTATCTACTCTCTCTAAACTCCCATTAGTTCTGTATCGTTGTGGTTTGGATTGTTCCGATCCTCTGTATTGTTGCATCTCGGTTGGTCATTTGCGTGGATTTCTTCTGTATTTTGGTGCTGGATCTGTAGTGATCCTTTTGCCTGGCTATTTAGCCACCTATGCAGTAACTGATCCTCTCTTTATCAGTTTCCACTGCCCTTCACTGGCTTTGAGCCATGTTCTCTTCGTACCCGTCTCGGGTCGAGGTCGATAAAAAATATAGGCCCGTTAATCAGGGTCACTCTCTTTGCTCTCCCACTTTCTCGTTGGACCATTTGTCTAGTTTCCCCGCCCCGTTCCTGGTTTGTTTCAGGTGCCTTCTTCCGGGGCATCTTCATCAAGAGTGCGTGAACAAAATGAAATGCTTCTTTTGTGACAAGCATGGACACTCTCGCAGGCGATGTTATTCCCTTCAAAAACTTCTTGGTTTACCCAGAGGCAAACCATTACCGGCCAAGCTTCTCTTATATCTTAACTATCCTCTCTTAAAAAGCAAGCTTATTGCACGTTCGGAGAGGAACTTTAGTTTTGAGGCTAAAAAGATTTTTGACCCCACCGAGGAAGTTCCTTATCCTGATACGAACCCTCTCTATGTTCTCACAGATTGTTTAGCATCTTCTGGCACTCTTCAGATTCCCAATATTGCTAGTAAGTTTAAGGATCGTAAGTCTCATTCGAATCTTGTTTCCTTCCCTCGGTTGGGTTCTTTTCAGACTCGTCCCCATTCAAAAATCGTGGGGCCAACGCTGCTCCCGAGTCTGGATAAGGATCATGTTTTGGCTAGAACTCTTCCAGCCAAACGTCTCTCCCTTCTTATGGATCCCCTTTTCAAGAGCATGTTTGATACATGCTTCGCGAGGAAGAGTTGTCGCGAGCCGGGAAAGGAGTTGGGCTCCTCTGTTGTGGTGCCTTTCCCACCTATTAACCCCACTCCTTCTTTCATTGCTCATGATGCTTTTCTTGCGACTTGTCAGTATCCTTATTTTGCGCCCCTGTTGAAGGATCGCTCAGAGTTCACGAAACTCGTTTCCCTTCCTCGGTCAGGCAGTTTTCAGCATCGTCCCCATTTTTGTGCTGTGAGGCCTTCGTTGAGTTTGAATCGGGATAAGAAGTCTGATTTATGCACTCCTTTTAGGTCTGGCCATTCTTGGTTTCGTAGTTCGATTGGGATCGTGCACCAATCGACTCGTGGAGTTTCATTCCTTTATCGCCATTCTCTTCTTTCTAATTTCAAAACTATTTCTTCGCCAGTTTCGCCCAGTCTCCCTTCCCCCTCTAATAGCTTTAACAAAGTCGACCCCACCGGGCCTGTCCATGGCAGATCCTCGCTCCCGCTGGTGGAAACCGATCTTCTCCCCGCTAAGAGATCTTACAAGAAGAAACTTTATTCTAACTTGCCTACTCGGGTGAGTGCTAAAAAAGTTTCCTCAGTGTAGGCACCTCTTCCTGCGCGCATCTGAGTTTTAGCTTTTTTCTTTCACCTTGGAGTTGGCTATCTGGTTTATCGTTGCAGGTTGTGCCTTATGCGGTTGAGTGAGGCAGTTTAATCTCCTGGATTTTTGGACCTTCTTTTAGCTGTCCTCCTCATTTTTCGCTCCCGTCATCAAGCTTAGTGGTGGCCCTGGCTTCTTCGTCGTTTGCGATGCCTTGAGTCCAGCGTCTTTGTGTGCGTTGGTTCTCCGACTTGGTGAGGCTGGACGTTGTTCTCATGGCTGGCTTCTCCGGGCTGTTTGCTCTGCTCTCGGGTTTTGGCGTGGCGAGTCTTGCTGTGTCTCCTCCCTCTGCTTTGCTGATCTTGAGTCTGTCTTTGTAATTCTTAGTTGCTCGCTTTACTGTATTTCTTATTTACTCGCCTATTTTTGTTTTACTTCTTGTAAAACCCTTGACTATTTGTATTACTTTTTAACTGCTTTATTGATTAATATATTTTTTGATGGCTGGAGCCGTTTGGCTCTATCCGATTCATCAAAAAAAAAAAACTCCCCAAAAAAATGCAGCATAAAGATGGTATAATACAAAAGACATTGCAATCAATACAGCTAATAATTTACACTTAGAATGCGCGTCTTAATAAATATTTATTTTTTAAATAAAAATTTTGACATAGACTGACCTCGAACCTGAGACCTCTTTTATATTACAATGCATGTCTTAATAATTTTGTATTTATTTTTAAAATAAAAATTCAGACGTAGTAAGAACCCGAATCTGAAACCTCCTTCATAGTAGTTATGTACGTGTGTCACAGACGTTGCTAGATTTATAAATGACACTAATGCCTTCTCCCATTATAAATTAGAGATAGAGATTAGAGATCTACACCATCACAAACTTTAACATTCAGATGCATACTCAGTTTGAAGAGAACTGAATCAACGAGGATGCCGACTGAACTAATAATAAATGGAACCATGGACAATAAGGGATTTATATCATCCTCCTTGACTCTCTAATATCAAAAAATTTAACACCGCCAAGAATCCAAGCATCACAATATAAAATTACCATGTGTCATATACTTTTACATAAACGAAAGAGTTAAGCTAAGAGGTTCCGCCTGATGGAGGGAACCAAAACTAAGCATCTATCCTCGACTCCTACATAGCTTCTACAGTGATGAAGCCCCAAACTGCATCCTTAGAGCATCTGTAGTCGTTATTGTCAAATTTTGGCTATTTGGCTTATAGCAAATAGTAAAATAGTTTTCATTGTAATCATTGTTAGCTTAAAAAATGGCCAAACGGCAAATTATCTCCCGTTCTTTGTTTTTTTTTTTAATAATTTTTTTTTTATATATAAACAATGATAGTGACATTTAATCTATAAAAAAACTGGAAGTCAGTATTTAAAAAAAAATTAAAAAATGGGTGACACGATGTATAATCTCCTGGCTGTCAATTTTTTATATTATTATTATAGGACGGTAGATTATCTACCGTCCGAAAAAATTTATAAAAAAAATTGAAATGGTTTTTGGGACGGTGTATAATCTCCCATCCGATTATTTTATTAATAAAAAAAATTTGGGACGGTGTATAATCTACCGTTCGATCTTCAAACGAAAATTAATGTATCGTCGGGCAATATTTTCCAAATACCCAAATCGAGTGCAAGATATGGCTGACTACTGTCCAAAAAAATACAAAAATGGCTAAATAGCCAACGACTGCAGAACATCCCAGGCCATTTTTTTCCAAAAAATTGGCTAAATAGCCAACGACTACAGATGCTCTTAAGCCTCAAAATTCTGCAAGAACCCATGAAGACAGTAAAAAATTGAGTTGTATCTTGGTTGTGCCTCTTTGTATTGCAAAAGGTGAACGAACTGGATCATACCTATAGTTCTCTAATGTATACTTGATGATAAATTGTTTATGAATCAATCCCACCTTTTGCTTCAGTTACCTGCAAGAACATATGTTATAAATCACTACAAGATATCAATTTTATTCTAAGGATAAGAGCATCCACTATCGTTTTCTAAAAGTCTAAAAAATAGCAATAGATTTAGAAAAGTAGCTCACACTTGTTTACTGAAAACAATATTAGAATAGGAGTGAAGAGTGCGTTGCTAAACTTAGGAGTGACTTTAGGAGAAATGGTAAATGTAGAAGACAAATGAAAATCATCCGTTTGAGAAAATAATTTGAACGGACGGATGAAAAAGTTCCATCTCTGTCTTTTTTTTCTTTTTAAATTTAAAAAAGCGTCGGACGAATGATCTTGCACCGTCCCCAAAAAAAAATTCGAATTTTTTTTTACGAAAATGTCACCCATTTAATTATGAAAGTGCCATTTTAAAATTTTTTATATAAAAAAAAACCAAAAAATGGTGGGACGGATCATCTAAATCCGTCCCACAAAAATTTCAATAATTATTTACCAAAATGCCATCAAAAAAATTATGAACATGCCATTATATAAAATAAAAAAAAACCAAAAAAAAAAAATGGTGGTTTAGATCTTCGTTCGTCCCACAATTTTTTTTATACCAAAATGTCATCCTATAATTTACGAAACTGCTATTATACAAAAAAGGGAACAAAGGATTAGACAGAAGATGTTTTTCCGTCTCTCCGAAAATTTGGCTTTTAACGACTGCATCGCTCATCTTCAATTAATATTTCCTAAATCCTATATATGCAAAATTTAGGATGAACGATAGTGGATGCTCTAAGAGTAAGAAAACATGGTTTTTATGTAAATGATAGCTTACATTGGTATTATTGCATGATGCTCTATAATGACCAAGCCCATTACAATTGCTGCACCTTTTTTTTTGTGTTTTTTTTTGTAGCTTTAACTCTTGGGAAATTTCCAATGGGGTTGCACTCTAGTAGCTTTCTTAGTAGCATTGGTATCGGGTCGGGTTGGGTCGGATCCTTCACTACCCGGACCCGAATTCGGTCCCCTATGGATCCAAAAATTGGATCCGGACCCGGACTCGGACCCGGACCCATGAGAACCGGGTCTGGTTTCGGGTCCGGGTCCTATTAAAATATTCCTACCAGTTCGGGTAGAAGCGGAAGGTGAGCGGCGAGCGAAAGCGGCAAGTGGAGAATTTAGAATAGATGAGCGAAGAAAAAAAGCATGAGTTTTGAGTTTGAAAGATGAAGATTTAGAATTGAGGAGGGAGGTGATGGATGAGGATAGAATATTTATTTTTATGTTGATTTTCTGGATTTTTTTTAACGGGTCCGGGTCCGGGTCGGGTCTCTTTAGAGCGGACCCGGATCCGGACTCGAAAGTACAACGGGTCCCATTTTAGGACCCGGACCCGGATAGACCGGATCGGTTCCGGTCCAATGCCAGATCCGGGTCTGGCCCAGGTCGAATCCGGGTTTCGGGTATTTATACCAATGCTATTTCTTAGGGCACCCTTTGGTCTGAGAAGGCGCATGAGAATCATAAAAAGAAATTTCAGGCATACGCACAGAAGCTTGAAACTTATTTATATATAGGAGGGGCTGACTGACTTGTCGATTCAGTTTCTTTAGCTTGTTGGGAGTCGTCTTCATCATCAGCATCGTGTAGAAAATCTACCATAATACTTTTCAACTTATCATGATGCACGAGAATTCCTTGTCTTTTCCAAAGCATCATTGGCTATTGCTTTTAGCGTTAAATGCTTTGTAATAGGAACCTGGTTTCCACCATTGTCGTGGTCCACCACTCTATCTTTACCTTTCAAAATATCGATGGTGAGCACCGATTGTCCACCGTTTCAAAATGTTCACTCAAGAATAGCACGCAACTGCCGCCTCTTGCATACCTTAATCCTTAGTATATGTTTGCACAATATACCCTCGGTTTCAAATTTAGCACAAGTACATGAAGCCTCCTATTTGGATTCGGCATACATAACAGTTTCTCATTCTTGTTCATTCTTATCATATAAACCAACCTTACACTTGGTGATTCCCAAATCTTCATCCTTTGATTCTTTTTTGGCATCTATCCTTATCCTTGAACTCAGTTTGAAATATATCAGAGATCTTTCGTGTGTACAATTTTGCAACCTCTTTCTCAATTGGATGCCTAGTAATCATTAAAGGAATTGTATTAATGGTTCTGAAATCTTCATCTAATTCAGAAGGGCGGCGATCTTCTAGTGCATTGTCGTATTGATTGACGAAGTCACTTATCGGAGTTTGCGCATTAACATATCCATCGAAGAAAGCATTCATGCTCTCACTCCGTTGGGTCATTAATGCCTGCAAAGAATGTGTTCTTCAAGAACAAAGGAGCCCATTGAAACTTGTTCAAGTATTGTGTTGCCAACCAAGACCCATCGTCCAGAGAATATTTGAATTTCATGTCATGCCAACGGGCTTCAAATTCATATGCTGTTTTACTAGAGCGTCAGCCATCATTATCCTTGTCAATATTTTCATGATGAAATCAGATAAGTATGGAGGTTCTCCCCTACATGTTTGGCAGGATGCCATGCACAATGTCGATGAACCTTCTTAATTGCCCCACAAAATGCTTTATCTTGGTCGGTAATGATTGCTTACAATCCAACCATTGGTTAAACAACCATACAAAACTATCTTCCATTTCATCGGCTAACAATGCACATCCAAATAATGTAGATTGCATATGGTGATTAACACCAATAAATGGAGCAAAAGGAAGCTATAAATTGTTAAGACTTGTATGTAACGTGAAACACAAACACATTGCTGAATTTTTTATAATTTTCTCTTGCCCTCCCATCAGCCCAGAATACACTTTTTAGTGTTTGGCCACTTGAATGCAGAAGTAGAATTCTTTGTCAACGGCTCTCTTCCCCATGAATTTATGGATAACAGTCATGCACTCGCGCCAGATATTACTAGTTCGTTGAACTCACAAATGATCATGACATTGTTGTGGTGTAACAATCTCATGACTTCTACTAATGGCGTTCACAACTCTTGAAATCAGAGAATAGCGAAATCCTTTATTGCGGAGGCTGTTCATCACTTTTCTACACTCATCAGTTAGATGAAACTGGTTGTAAGATTGATGCTTCATTGACTTGTTTGGGCTTGTTAGTGCGTGATTTTGGTGAAGATCATCAAATATGTTCACAACCCATTTATTGGATTGCTGGTCTAAGCAAATAACCATTATTGTTAGGCAGTTAACTATTGTAATTGCCTCTTGCTTGACCTTTTCCCCCTTATGTTTATTGCGATTCATATCTTTCTCCCCAATAAAATATTTGCCTATCAACTTCATTAGTTTTTCTAGATCGAGTGGCATGCCCTTTTCAAACACTAAATCCATGTTTCGTTGCATAGCTATTGTAGCATTTGTAAGCTTCAACTTGTGTTAAAAAAACCAACCCAACCCTATGGCATAATTTGAGAACTCTCGCCTTCTAGATTTGAGAATTCTCTTCCATATCATCGTCTTTGATATTCTCTTCCTCCATATCCTCATCTTCAAAATCCGCATTGTCTAAGTCATCATTTTTAAATATGCTGCCTTCTAGGATCATATTTTCAATTAGACGGTCCATGGTGTCAATATTAAAAGCAAACATATGTGCAACCTAAAACAATTAAAAAAAAACAAAACAAAACAAAAGGTATCATAAACCTAAAATAATAAAGGTATAAGATTATTTGTAGAATTCAACAACAACAAAAAAAAATTACAAGTGATGTATGCTGCATGGTTAATTTGGAAGAGAAGAAACCAAGTCATGCTTAAGAATTTAATACAGAAGTTTGTGAAAATTCCAACTCAGACATGGAGAACAGTAAGGGGGTTTTGTTGTTCATGAGAGAGAAATATATTATGAATGTAAGGACAACGGAGTCAATGGTAGTTTGGAAGACACCTGATGAGGGATGGCAAAAGCTTAATGTAGTTCAACATTTCTACATGAGCAACTCTTTAGGGATTTTTTTTTAAATTAATGGTATATATGTGTATTCAAGCGACAACTTCCATGATCAAGGTTTCTTAGCATTTGAACTAACTAAATTGTGGGCATCTTGGATAGGCATCTCTGAAGTGTAATAGAATTCTCAAATGCATCTCCATGTCTACAAGGTGATAATCAAAGGGTTGTTGATAGTATCAACAAGGATGACTGTGAGTGTATTCTTCCACCTTATTAGATACTAAGTATATGTTACAAATCTCATACTCTCTTTTAGGACAACTATAATTCTCCACAAACATTTCACAACTACCACATCAAACATTATTATCCTAGATTTAATTTCAAACAAGAATGTTGTGCTCTTTAAGCATTTCAGTAAACAATAATGTCCCTCTTTTAAGCATCATCATGTTAAAATTTAGGTATTTTGCAACCAAAACAAACAACAAATGGGGACAAACCAAAATAAATAAATAAAAATATTAGGAGAATACCTTGTCTTCTTTGCTTCAATCGTGGCCGAGGGATGTTGATCCAAGGTGTTGTAGGTCAGATCTGAGTCAAGGGTTGAGGAAGGAGCATATGATTCAGAGTGAGGAAGATGATGTGAGTCTCTCTTTCTTTTCCAAACCCTAGAGATTTTGAATTTTTTGCCGTCATATGCCACTTTCTGAAAATATTTACAATTTTGGGCCAGTTTCAAAACTATTAGCGTTCATGGGCTAACTTGTGCCACGTCAGCAGCGGCCGCAATTCTCATTAGCGACCTATTCATTTTGAATGTCGCTAATAAAAATAACGGCCTATGTTTTAAATGTTTTTTGAATTTTTTGTTTGCTGTCGCTATTCCCACTAGCGACCTTCATATGTATGAGGTCGTTGGTGGGATTAGCGACCTCGACTGAATGTATTGAGATACTTAGCGATTCCTAAAGAGCTTTTCCCAAAAATTTAAAACTGAGGTCGTTATTCTCAATAGCAACCTCATTAGGAAACACAATCTCCTTGTTCTTTGTAAAATTTACAAAATAGTCATACAACTAAGGCCTCTAATCGGAATAGCTACCTTAGTACAATAAACGCCTCTATTCTGAATAACGATCTTAGTTTTAAAAATAAATTGATTGTCATTTTTCAGAGAGAAAATTTTCTATAAATTTTGCTAAGTATTAGAATACAGCTCATTAAAGGTCGCTAATCCCATTAGCGACCTCATATATACTAACGTCGCTAGTGGGAATAGCGACAACAAACAAAAATTCAAAAAAAATTAAAACATAGGTCGTTATTCCCACTAGCGACCTCGAAAATGAAGATGCCGCTATTGGGAATAGCGACCTTTGCTAACGTGGCACAAAGTAGCCCAAAACCGCTAATAGTTGGACAACTGGCTCAAAAATATAAATATTTTCAAAAAGTGGCCTATGTAGGCAAAAAACTCAGAGATTTTTAAGGCCTGTAATTCCTGATTTTTTTGCCTAATAGGCAATTTTTTGAAAATATTAGCGATTATGGGCCAAATTCGAAGAAACTATTACCGCTCGTGGACTACTTGGTGTCACGTCAATAGCGGCTGCTATTCTCATTAGCGGTCTGTTCCATTTAGAGGTCGCTAATGGGAATAGCGATCTCTATTTTTTTTTTAAAATGAAATTTTTGTTTACTGTCGCTATTCCTATTAGCGACCAAAGCATATGAGAAGTCGCTAATAGGATTAACAACCTTCAATAAACTGTATACCAATACTTAGTAAAATTTAGAGAGCTTTTTGCTCTCTGAAAAAATAGCAATCAATTTATTTTTGAAACTGAGGTCGCTATTTGGAATAGCGATATTAGTTGTACAAATGTCGCTATTCCGAATAGAGGTCTTTATTGTACTAAGGTCGCTACTCCAAATAGAGGCCTTAGTTGTGTGACTATTTGCAAATTTTACAAATAACAATGAGATTGAGTTTCCTACTGAGGTCGCTATTCACAATAGCGACCTTAGTTTGATGATTATTTTGTAAATCTTACAGAGAACAAGGAGACTTAGTCTTCTACTGATGTCGCTATTTAGACTAGCGACCTCAGTTTTAACTTTTTCCTCAAGAAAGCAAAAGTTCTCTAAAAATCGCTAAGTGTCTCAATACATTCATTTGAGGTCGCTAATCCATTAGCGACCTCATATATACTTCGGTCACTAGTAGGAATAGCGACAAAAAATTCCAAATATTTTTAAACATATGCCGCTAATGAGAATAGCGGGCTCTGCTGACGTGGCACCAAGTAGCCCACGAGCACTAATAGTTTCGAAACTGGTCCATAATAGCAAATATTTTCAAAAAGTGGCCTAGTACGGCAAAAATTCGTGATACCCCTACGTTACTTTAATTTTATCAAGGCTGGAGCATCCACAGTCGTCAGTCATGCATTTATGCATATTATATATAATTTCGTCCAAATCGAACTGCAGTCCTGTAGCATTTATGCATATTTTAAATTTTTTTAACTGTAGAATGGTATATTTGAGAATCAATATAGCAATATGCATAATATAAAAAACGAAATATCATGTTTCGTCTATAATATTTTATAATATTTTTCAATGATCGGACGAAACATGATGTTTTGTCCCAAATATTTTATAATATTTTTTTGGGATCAGATGAAATATGATGTTTCGTCTGATGAAATCCCGAATTTTTTAAATTAAACTAAAATCTTATACTCTTCATTAGTTAGTTAATTAGTTTAAATAGTATTTTTGTTATATTTTTAGCTAAATAATTAGTTAATTAATTAAGTTTAGTTAACTAATAACTTAATTAATTACTTAATTAAGTGGGCACACAGTGGGACAAAACATCATGTTTGGTTTTGCTATGTGTCCCACCATTTAAAAAAACATTAAAATCAAAAAAAAAATTCTATTTTTTTTCGACAGACGAAATATCAAACATCATGTTTAGTCCGTTTACTACTTTGCTATATCTTACCTTTTTCCCACTGCAGCAAACAAGCGAATGTTATATGCATATATGCATATATTAGTTGTGGATGCTCTTAGGACTTAGAAAAGTACATTTTGCACAAAAGCCCACCATCATTTTAAACCCTAAAGTTGAAAAAGTAAATTAATAAGCTCTGACCAATAAGGTGATGCCATCTAGTGTCATTGTACCCAAGTAAACCTTCTTTAATTTATGTCATTTTTCGAAACTATTTACGCTCGGAGACCTAACAACTAGACTCGTCGTTCCCAACGGCGAGCTTAGTTATTTCATGCTCGTCGTTGGGCACGGTGAGTGTAGTTTTTTTGTTGTTGAGAAACTCGTCGTTCCTAATGACAAGTTTAGTTCAAAATTTTAAAACAAGACTCACTCTTTCCAACAGCGAGGAGATTTATACCAGACTCGCTATAGGTAACGGCGAGTTAGTTCAAAAAAAATTTGTATGGAGTTTTTTCCCCGAAAATTCACTAAGTCCAATAGAGAGTTTCATTCTCTATGAAATTTCATATATTTTCGTCGTTCTCAACAGCGAGTCTAGTATAAAGAAACTCGCCGTTGAGAATGACGAGTTTTGTTTGATAATTTTGAACTAAACTCACTGTTTCCAACAGCGAGTCTAGTATAAAGAACCTCGCCGTTCCCAACGACGAGTCTTGTTTGATAATTTTGAACTAAACTCACTGTTTCCAACAGCGAGTCTAGCATAAAGAACTTTGCCGTTCCCAATGACGAGTCTTGTTTGATAATTTTGAACTAAACTCACTGTTTCCAACAGCGAGTCTAGTATAAAGAAACTCGCCGTTCCCAATGGCCAGTCTTGTTTGATAATTTTGAACTCGTTCCCAAGAACGGGTTTCTCAAAAAAAAAAAAAAAAAAAAAAAAAAAAAAAAAAAAAAAAAACTAGGCCTGTCGTTCCCAACGACGAGCACAAAATAACCAAACTCATCTTTGGGAACGACGAGTCTAGTTGTTGAGTTCCCGAGCGTCAATAGTTGGACAACTGTCTTCTTTCTGCAAATAGTTTTGAAAAATGACATATATTAAAACATAATTGTACCCAAGTTTGGTGGAATGGCATTGCACCTAGAGCTGGTATCGGGTCCTATCGGATCGGGTCCTCCACTACCCGAACCCGAACCCGGTACCTCACGGGTCCAAAAATTGGACCCGGACCCGGACTTGCAAGAACCGGGTCCTGGTCCTAGTTAAAAAAATTACACGTCGGGTCTGGTAGTAGAGAATAAATATTTGCACTTAAGTATTTTTGCACCCGATTCCCTACGATTCTAACAATTTTTGCACTCAAGTACATGAATTAAAATTATATTTATACATCTATCTTCAACAATTACTTTTATATGTATATTCCTATAACCCTATTATTCAAATTATATGTGTTTGGGTGTATTTTTTAACGGGTCCGGGTCCGGGTCGGTTCTATTTTGAGCAGACCCGGAACCGGACCCGAAAGTGCATCGGGTCTTATTTTAGGACCCAGACCCGGACCCGTATAGATCGGGTCAGTTCCGGTCCAATGTCGGATCTGGATCGAGTCCGGGTATCGGGTAAATGTGACGGTGCTAATTGCACCCCCCATATTCTCAAATAAATGTATCATAAAGAACTAAAAAAGAATAATACAATTTACTCAATTATATAGATATGGATGATAACATGAATCTTAAATCTATGGAACTGTAAGATATTTTGACTATAAATAATTAAATACATTTGGGTTGGAGTCTAAGACTCTATCCGCTTTTTTCAAAAAAAATAAATAATTAATTAAATACATTTAAATAATTCATTCGGGTTTTGAGTCGGGTCAGAGCGGGTCATTTTGGGTTTCGGATCGGATTGAATCAGTAACATATACTTTGATCCGTACCTGATCCGTTGAATTGGATGGGTCGGGTCGACCGCTTATAAGAGCATCCACAATGGTGTTTCTCATTTTTGAGCAAATGGCAACTACAGTAATAGCAAATAGTCAAATCTTCTGTAGTGGTTGTTTGCTATTTTTTTTCTAAAATTTGAGTAGGACGAGACAACTTGTTTCGTCGGTTATTTTTTTTTAAAAATTTAATTAGCAACTAATTAACAATTAAAATATGTTAATTAAGTAAATTAAATATTAAAATATAATCTAAACCTAATTAATCAAAGACTAAACCTAATTAAAAGCCTAAACCTACCACAAATTTTTGCCACCAAACCAGGACGGGACATGTTGTCCCGTCTCAAGTTTTTTAGCTTGAGACGAGACAACGTGTCTCGTCCGAGGTGAAATTGAAATTTTTTTTTTTCCGACGAATTTGACCGTTTGATCAATTGAAAAAAAAATAATAAAAATAAATAAATAAATAAATAAATAAAATGGGTCGATACATGTTGTTTCGTCCGACGTAATTTGAAAATAATAATAATAATTGAGACGATACATGTTGTTTCGTCCGACATAATTTAAAAAAAAAATAAAAAATAGGACGATACATGTTGTCTCATCCGACGCAATTAAAAATTAAAAAAAAAATTCTGACGAGACAACTTGTATCGTCTCTTATAATTTAAAAATCGCACTCTCGCTTCTCAAAAATGGAAAGCAACTGTAACTATTTTGTCAAATTGTGGCAAAGTAGCAAACGATTGTAGCGGTTTGTTTCTCAAAAAAAATTATAGCAAACGACCGTGGATGCTCTAACATCTCTAAACTGCATGGTGGAATGGAATGTAGTTATTAGTAAAGGGTAGAATAGTAATTTGCCAGTGCATCAATTCTAGGCGGGGAGATAAAAGAGAGAACGGCGGGCTAGCCCACACCTTTGTGTTTTCAAGAGCAAATCTTTTAATATTAAATTAAATAAACTGATTTAATAACAACAATAATGACAATACGGAGAATGTTTGTTTGTTTGGACCTGCCTCCTTCCATTCTTAAGCGCAAGAATAGGAAACCAATTGAGAGAGAGAGAGAGGGAGAGAGAGATTACAATTGCTCTAGCTTCCATGTGAGTTTCTTGATTATCTAAACATATATTTATACAAAATTCATATTTCCTTTTCCCCAATTTAATTTTGCAAATTAGATATGAATTATTCGATTCAATTAGATTCGATATGTTGGAGAATAGTTATGGGATCCCTTCCATTATCAAGTTTTTTTTTGTTTGTTTGTTATTGTTTGAATCAATCCATTATGAAGGTTGTATGTGTGTTTTAGCATGCAGATATATAGTATTTGATACATTATCACGCACATTAGTATTCAATGTTTGTCTGTTGATGTGCATGTTCTAATCAATAGAGGCTTTCTCGTTGTTAATGATGATGATGTTATATGCTTCAATGTTTGTTTGTTTGTTTGTTTTGACTCAGGGACCATTCTATTCTAACTTCATCTGATCATCGCCATTCTTGTTTGTTTGTTTGTTTGTTTGTATCAGATGATGATTGAAACTTTGTCAGCTGTACTCCTAAAGAAGAAGAAAAACCATGCACCAACAAACTCCTAAAGCCGCCTCCTAATTCGCATGGCAAGAAAGTCCCCCAGTGCTCCTCTCATTCCAAGACATAAGACCCTCTCCTTATCCTACTTGAACCCTAGCTTCCTCTTCATCATCTTCATCATTATCGTCCTCTTCCCATCATTTGCCATCCCGATCTTTCTCTACGGTCACAAACTTTCCTACTTCCTTCGCCCTATCTGGGACACCCCTCCCCGCCCTTTCACTCGCATTCCTCACTACTATGCAGACAATGTATCCATCTCCCATCTCTGCCGCCTACACGGCTGGTCTCTTCGCTCCACCCCTCGTCGAATCTTTGATGCTGTCATATTTAGTAACGAGCTCGATATTCTTCAAGTCCGTTACCGCGAGCTCCTACCCTTTGTCCACAAGTTTGTAATCCTAGAATCCAATGTCACTTTCACAGGCATTCCCAAATCCTTCTCATTTCGTGATAATGCCCATCTCTTTGAATTCGCCATGTCCAATATTGTCCATGGAGTTTTCACAGGCCCTGCAGACGACCCCTCGTTCTACAAAGAACCTTTTAAGGTCGAGGCAATGCATCGAGCTTCTGTCAATTCTTTGCTCAAGGATGCGGGAATTCTTCCAGGGGATGTAGTAATAATGGCAGATGCTGATGAAATACCAAGTATGAATACTATTAGGTTGTTACAGTGGTGTCAAGATATACCAAGTGTTATGCATCTCGAATTGAGGCATTACATGTATTCATTTGAGTTTCCAGTGGATTATAGCAGTTGGCGGGCGACTGCTCACATCTTTGGAAGGACTACTCGGTATCGCCACTCAAGACAGACTGATATGATGCTATCTGATGCTGGCTGGCACTGTAGCTTTTGTTTTCGGACATTGGAAGAGTTTGTGTTCAAGATGAAAGCTTACAGTCATGCTGATAGGGTGAGGAGCACCATCTTTTTGGATTATACAAGGATTCAGAAGATTATCTGCAATGGGGATGACTTGTTTGATATGTTGCCTGAGGAGTACAGCTTCCGCGAGTTGATAAAGAAGCTTGGTCCTATACCCAAGTCAGCATCAGTAGTTCATCTTCCTTCTTATTTGATCCAGAATGCTGATAAGTTCAGGTTTTTGTTGCCCGGAGGATGTTTGCGTCCAGATAGGCCATAGAAGTAGCTAATTAAATCTTTCAGTTTGGTAGCTCAGCTGAAGTTTTTGTACACAGCAGGATTTGAATGAAATATAGGGATACTGGTCATGATATAATCGTACATAGCAAGCTAAAAGTTTGGAAGTTGATATGTTGAGTAATCATGGAAGTGTATGGGGCTTTTCGAAATACCTTTCACTTCTACGAAAGAAAATGAAAAGAAATAGGTTTCTTGTGATAGAGTGGAGGCAAATAATTTGAACATTTGCAGATTTACAGAATCCAAAATGTTTCGCAGTAAGAAGCAGATCTTTACTTGTATTTTGTACATTAGACACTAAGCTGAGAAGAAAACTAGGGAGTCTCAAAATTCCTCTCTGCTTCAGTGACTTTGCTTAAACAATTATAAGAAATGGAAAAGAAGTACGACTGGGGCTACCTACCATTCACATATACTGATCAGTATACTACGTGAATGTTGGTTTCATCACTGTATGAAAACCACTATCAAATCTTAATCACAAGAATCAAATCTTAAACACAAAACAGCTGTTAAATTCTGCAAAAGGATACTAAATATGTAAACAAACCGCCAACATTCACTCATCGTCATATAGATGCAGCAGAGGAAGTCTCTAGTTGTGGTGATGGTTCCAGGTAGTTGAACATATCAGCAGGGATGTCATAGGAAAAACTATCTGGCACTCCTGAGTTCTCTTCTGTCTTTATATTTTGCGTATCAACTCCTAGGCTGAAGAAGGGAAGATGTTCAGGGAGCTGAAAACTCAAGTCCCCGGCTGAGTCTAAGGACGAGGACTTGGCCCTCCAGAAATAGGGGGATGCTGACTTCTGGGGTCAGTTGCATTGTCAAAGTGGAGTTGATGTGGATCCCAGTACCTCCAATGTGAGCATTTCACTAGGAGCAGAACATATTGGCCCTGGTTCTTGTTAGATTTGGAGGAAAGAGGGGTTTGAAGGATTCTGGCTAGCCTCTTCTGCCTGGTGCTCCAGAAATTCTTCACATCACTATCTGTCCTCCCAGACAAATACATTGCAATTCGTGCCCACTTAGTTCCCAATCGAGCTTGCAGATCAATGTCGATTCACTCCTCAGTCCTCATCTGGTGAGAACTTGCATCCACTTCTTAGGTGCAAACAGACATCGAAACAACAGGGTAATTACCATCATAGACTAGTTCCCATAGAAAGTAGGAAAGAAAAGAGATCATACTTAAAAGGAGCACAAGAATTCTGAGAAGGATCTGATTTAGTGAAAAGAATTTTATTCTCGAATCCTAGGTATGAAAGTTTTGAGAAATTAACGACTTGTTTTATTAGTAAAAATCATCTCTAGCAAAAGATGAAGATAATTAAGATTTGATAAAAGAGATCATCATCATTATATTACCATCAAGAGACAAGATTCCAATTTGTGGATTGAGTTAGCTTTGGTTATATATATTATACTGTATATGGGTCATTAGTTAAAGGCCACAATGAACGTGAAGTGTCATTTTCTGTTAGAGTTTCATAATTATCAGTCTAAACTTTTGTTGAATAACTATTCCTTAAACATATATGAAAATGTCTGAATATGAAACTTTATAATAAAGACTTGTATTAAATTTGGGTTCTAGCCGCAGGACTGAATACAATAGGGAATCACAAGTTATATATTGCACTTGCTCCTTTCTCTAAATTATTTCCTTACTAAGAAAGATCACACTAAACTTGTGACATTGCGTTAATTCAATTTTGATAAGGAAGTAAAAATAAATAAAAGGTTTCAAGCAAGAAGGGCAAAATGGTTTCGCATCCCTAGATATACGTCACACTGGGAGAATCGCGCATGCATATAATGCAAGAATGATTTCATATAAAACTAGCATACCCCATTTGATCAAAATAGTGAAAATAGTAACACAGAAAATAGAGAAGCAATATAGCGAAAGTGAAAGTGAATTTCCACAAAAGCTCCATCACTTTATTGGGAGATACGGGGGAAGCTTGACCCACAACTGCTGGCATACTTAACTGTCCAATACAGAATCTGCCTATTAAGTACCTAGGCTTGCCTATTGGTAGCGGAAATATTAGGAGGGCAGACTGGAATGACCTAATTGAGAAAATCGCGAATAGATTGGAAGGCTAGATGGGAAAAATGCTCTATTTCGGTGGGTAGCTCATCCTGCTTAACTCGGTTATCAACTCTATTGCATTATACTGGCTATCATTTTATGAGACACCGATTTGGGTTATCAAGAAAATTGACAGACTTAGAAGACGATTCCTATGACATGGTTATGGAAATGACGGGAAAGGTTATTCGCTGATCAAGAGGGGAATGGTGTGCATGCAAAGAGAATTTGGAGGAATGGTGAATGTCAATCTGCAAGAAATGAATCATGCTCTACTATGGAAATGGTGGTGGAAATTCCAAATAAAGGCTATAACAAAGTGGGCCACCCTAATAAAGGAGACATATACTCGGAATGAATGTTTGCATCGGAAACAAAAGATTAAGGTATCAATGTCGGGGTTCTGGCGAGGGGTTTCGCATACCAGAGACATCTTCTTGATAGAAGTTACCTTCTCTATTGGGACGGGGCAAATATTTGCTTCTGGAAAGATAAATGGTGCTGGCAGATTAATCCTAAGAGAAGATTTCCGAACATCTACAAATTTGCCACGAATAAAAATGACTTGGTAGCTAGGCAATGGAGGAATGAGGGATTAAGACCGAGAGTCTCTAGCAGGTTAAGCATGGAGGCTAGAAGACAAAAACAAGAGAAGATTGACTTCTTACAGGACTGGAAGCCAACTGGAGATGATCATAAAGACAAGGTTATCTGGGAGGAGTGAAAATGGGGCGTCTTTTCGGTTAAATCAACCTATAGAAGAGTTAAACGATAGAGGAATCAGGACTCACGACTCAGTGTGGTAGATTATAGTCCCACTTAAAATTAGGGTTTTCAATTGGCTGGTAACTAGAAATGTCGTGCTCACTCGGGATAACTTGGCGAGATGAATGTGGCAAGGTCCGAGTCACTGTGTGATGTGCCAACTGGAAAGGGAAACGATGGATCACCTTTTCGTTACATGTCGCTTTGTTAGACATATATGGGTGGATGTACTCCGCAGATTCCACATCACCGGATCCTTCCCACAGACGCTACAAGACGCTTGGGAGGATTGGAGGGATGGCCATGTGCGCAAAAGGTACACAGATATATGAGGTATTGGGGTAGCTGCTATTTGTTGGGGGATATGGTTAGAGCGGAATAATATAATTTTTAAACCAACACACAAATACAGCATGCATCAACAACTATTATTCAAGATTATTGCTAATATCATATTATGGTCTCAAACAGCAAGTGCGGAACAGTTAAAGAAAATCAAGGAAATGTACGCAGATATGAGCAACTCACCTAACGAAGCATAGTCCGAGAAAAGGGGAGGGTCAATGGAGGATGAGTGATTGGCATGTGGAAGACACATATCATCGACCGGTTGTTGTGAGCTAGCAACTTTTTAGGCAGATCCGATCTTTTTGGGTGGTTTGCTTTGTAGTTCTTTATTTATCTGTATCTACATTGTTTTTAGGTGGGAAGCTATCTTGTATGTAATGAGTTCTCTTTTTGGACGGGGTAAGAATATCATGGCCCGCTTGTGGGGACACATGAACATCATTTTCTGCATCTTGGTTGTTCATTTTGTTCAAACATTTTTAATGAAACGTGGGGGATTTATAACCCACTTATGATAAAAAAATAAAAAATAGAGAAGCAATAATTCAACGATTCCAAGCACCAAGGAATGAGTATCTATGTCGCCATATAAAAAAGGTCAGAATAAACATTTTGACTATTCAAGTACTGTTAGAGATTATAGTCCCACATTGAGTAGTTGGTTAGTTTTGTATTTGGTTCCTCCTATATATAGGAGATATTGTACTCAGTTATTTCTCAATTTAATATTCAGTATTGTTTTCATCTCTCTCTGATTTATCTTAACATGGTATCAGAGCCAATTACTCAAATTTTCTTCTTTTAAAATTTTTCCATCCAAAAATTCTCAAATTCCAACAGCCAAAGCTATACAAATTTCTTCAAAATAAATAAATAAATAAATAAATAAATAAAAATAAAATCGAAGTCATCTTCTTCCTTCAACTCCAGATCGTCATCTTCTTCAACTCAAGAACTTCAACTCCCGCCGCCATCAGAATCGTCATCAACTACAGATCTGATCTCCAACTACAGATCCCACCTCCAGATCGTCATCAGATCGTCATGAACTCCAGATCCGAACTACAGATCGTCATCAGATCTCAACTTCGCCATCAAGTCCGGTGTCCTCGTCATCACTAGCCGCCCCTCCCGGTGTCCTCGTCGTCACTAGTCGCCCCTCCCAAACTTCAATCCAGCATCGATACTTCAATCCAGTGCCGCCTCCCTGCAGCGCCGCCCACCTCCTACTCTTCCGATACTGTCGACACCAGCGGCCAGACCCCCAGAGCCCCTCTGTGCCGCCACTCTCACTGACACCCTAACCCTAAGTTTGGGTTTGGGTTTGGGTTTCTTTGCTTTACTATAAATAAAAAAAATCAAAAAAAAAATTAAAAAATCAAAAAAAATCAAAATCAAAATCAAATAATAATAATAATAATAATAATAATAATAATAATAATAATAATAATAATAACAATAAATTATATATATATATATATATATATATATATATATATATATATATATATATATATATATATATATATATATATACAGGTACTACTACTTGATGGCATCTCCGTCTTTCCCACATATTTTCGTCTCCACTGATTTTCCCGATGCAACCGCCTCTCGTTCCTCCTCCAGATTCAACAAGCAGCAGCGCCATTTTCAGTCTTCCTCTGGTCTCCTACCTTCTCCTTACATCATTCATTACCATACTCCACCTCTACTTCCGCCACTGGTAGCACCGCCCTACCCCTACCTCGATCCAGGCACTAGCAACATCTCCCTCCACATTGTGCTCTTAGTCATAGCAGCGCTAGTCTTGTTTCTCCTCGCAGTGCTTCTTCCCTCACATCCTCGGCCATGCCCGTCACTCCGGCCTTGCCGTCTCCTGCTGCTTGGGCTAATACTCAGCAACGCCTCACTCAGCTGGAACTACAGCTCATGGGTCAGTCTATCAATGCTGGCTCCTCTGCTCCTGCACTTTCTGCCACTACCGGTATGAATTCGTTCTGGATTTTAAATTCTGGTGCATCACATCATCTCACTAGTAATCAGACACTATTCACCACCTGCACAACACTTTCCTCTCACTCTCCATCTCTACACACAGCTGATGGCTCACCACTTTTTATTACACACTCAGGCACAATTAACTCTCCCACTCTCACATTACCATATGTTTTCTGTGCTCCTCATTTATCAATAAACTTTATTTCTATTAGTGCGTTGTGCGATAGTGGTCTTGTTATTACTTTTGACTCTTTAGGTTGTTCTATTACTGATTCCTCCACCGGTGAGGAGTTTGGGCGTGCTAGTCGTCATGGTCGTCTATATTATCTAGATTTTCTTCGTGCACATCACTCTCCTTCTAGTTTTGCCGGTATTATTTCCTCTGATGCTGATCTGTGGCACAGACATTTAGGTCATATTAGTGCATCACGACTTCAGACTATAGCTCGTAGTGGTGTCCTTGGTTCTCTCACTTTTAAACATTTATCTGATTGTCAGGGTTTTTATTTGGCCAAACACATTGCCCTACCCTTTAGTCACAAAAGAACTTGTGAAACCACTCACCCTTTTCAACTTGTTCATTCCGACATATAGGGACCCTCCCCCGTACCCTCGTGGAAAGGCTATCTCTATTATGTTGCCTTCATCGATGACTTCACTAGACATACATGGGTTTTTCTCATGCATCAGTGATCTGAGATACCTGATATTTACCGGTTCTTTACAACTATGATTCACACTCAGTTCGGTGTGCGCATTAAGAATTTTCGATCGGACGGTGCACGTGAGTACACTTCCACCACTATGAGATCAATCCTTTAGTCTCACGGCACCCTATTTCAGCAATCATGCCCTCACACACATGAGCAGAATGGTGTAGCTGAACGCAAGCATCGTCACATCCTTGAGACGGCTCGTGCTCTTTTACTCTCTTCTTCTACTCCTCATTCTTTCTGGGATGAAGCTATCATGACCTCTGTTAGTCTCATCAACATTACTCCATCGTCTGTCCTAGCTGGTACGACGCCTTACGAGGCTCTTTATCATTCACCTCCCGACTACAGTATGCTCCGTACCTTGGAATGCACCTGTTACGTCCTTCTCCCTCCTACTGAGTGCATGAAGTTCTCCGCTCGTGCTGCTAAGTGCGTTCACCTAGGTCTTAGTCCTGAACACAAAGGTTATCGTTGTTTTGATCCATCAGCGGGTTGTGTCCGCATTTCTCAACATGTCTCCTTTGTGGAAGACTCCCCTTACTATCTGACCCCCCAGAGGATACTAGATTTCTCGATTTTCCAGTTGTTGCTAGCCCCCCGACTTTATCTTCCAGCATTCCTTTTGATCCCACTCCTCTGGCTCTATTCACATCTCCTGCAGTCCTTACACATGTTGTTTTCCCTACTGAAACTCCACCTACATCCCCACAGCAGCCATCACCCATCCCACCTACTTCCCCACCGACACATGCACCTACTCCATCGTCCTCATCCCCACACCCTGTCAGTCCACCACCTTTTCGTTAGTCTACCCGTTCCACTTCTGGTATTCCTCTGGCACGTTATGCACCTGATGCCACTGGTCCTTATGACCAGTTTGGTTTTGCCACCCTAGCTTCCTACTCACCACAGTTTCATGCATATCTCACTGCTATACACTGTACACGTGAGCCAAGAACCTATCAAGACGCAATTCAATATCCTGAATGGAGGAAAGCTATTGTAGAGGAATTCAGTGCATTTGATCAGACTGGCACTTGGGATGTTATTCCTCTACCAGAGGGCGTTCAGCCTATTAGCTGCAAGTGGATCTTCAAGGTCAAATATCATCCTGATGGATCTATTGAGCGGCACAAGGCCCGTCTAGTAGCCCGAGGGTTTACTCAGGAGCATGACATTGACTATGATGAGACCTTTGCCCCCATTGCACAGATGACTACTGTTCGCACCCTTTTTACTGTTGCAGCCATCCGCCAATGGCCGTTATACCAGATGGACATGAAGAATGCTTTTCTTCATGGTACTTTATCTGAGGTTGTTTATATGGATCCTCCTCCTGGCCTCCCTACTCCTCCTCATCATGTTTGCCAGCTGCGTCGGGCTATATATGGTTTGAAGCAGGCCCCTCGAGCCTGGTTTGAGTGTTTTTGCCTTGTCATCTCCAAGGCTGGTTTTAGTCAGAGTTCTTAGGACCATTCTATGTTTATGCGGTCATCACCACAGGGGAAGGTAATTCTACTACTATATATTGATGATATGATCATTACTGGGGATGACTCCGCCGGCATTGCATCCACACAAAAATACCTTCATCAGCAGTTTCATATGAAAGACCTTGGTAAACTACGTTACTTTCTGGGTTTAGAAATTGCTCATGGATCCCAGGGGATACTCATTTCTCAGCAGAAATACACATTAGATATTATTTCCGTTGTATGTCTCTCGGACAGTCGATCAGCTGATACACCCTTAGAGCGTCATGTAAAGCTTCGTCCCACAGATGGTAAGCTCCTTCCTGATCCCACCAGATACAGGCAGATTGTTGGATATCTTGTCTACTTATACATGACCAGACCCGATATTGCTCATGCAGTCAGTATTGTCAGTCAATTTATTTCCGCTCCTACATCAGTTCACTACGATGCTCTTCTTCGGATCCTCAGATATCTTCGGGGCACTATCACTCGCTCATTACTCATGCCTTCTACATCCAAACTAGAGCTCAGTGCATATTTTGATTTAGATTGGGCAGGTGATCCGACTACCAGAAGGTCTACCACAGGTTTCTGTCTATTTCTTGGTGATTCAATGATCTCATGGCGGAGCAAGAAATAGGCAGTTGTTGCATATTCTTCCACCGAGGCTGAGTACAGAACAATGGTAGCTACTACTAGAGAGATTGTTCATGTTCGTTGGCTCTTATCAGATATGGGTGTCACTCTTACAGGAGCTACTCCTCTTTATTGTGATAACCGGGGTGCAATGCACATTGCAAGCAACCCGGTCTTTCATGAACGAACGAAGCATATTGAGATTGATTGTCATTATGTTTGTGAGCGTTTTGAGGCAGGGACCATCTCTCTCCATTCTGTTAGCTCTTCCCAACAGACTGCAGACTTCTTCACCAAATTTCATACTGTTCAGAGATTCTGACACTTAGTAGGTAAACTCACATTGTTTGACCCATCGTGAGTTTGAGAGAGGGTGTTAGAGATTATAGTCCCACATTGAGTAGTTGGTTAGTTTTGTATTTGGTTCCTCCTATATATATGAGATATTGTAATCAGTTATTTCTCAATTCAATATTCAGTATTGTTTTCATTTCTCTCTGATTTATCTTAACAAGTACAAAAATGGGTAATGCTACACCTACTACCAAATCTACTACCTTTCCCTTTACTACCTTAGATGGCACACTATTAGTGGATGTTTCTACCACCTACTATACAATAATATTCGCTAATAGTGTGCCACCTAAGGTAGTAAAGGAAAAGGTAGTAAATTTGGTAGTAGGTGTAGCATTACCCTACAAAAATATATCGTCCAATCCGAACCTACAATAATCCACATTGAACCTACAATAATCCACTTAGTTCAGTGGATTACTAGATTTTCTTTAAATTGCAAAAGGTCAAGTAAAAGACTAGAATTCCAGAATGCAAAACATAGAGAATTAATGTTGACACTCACCATAGGACTAGTTTGAAACAGAGCAATTCCACTCCCCTTCCGGCTATCAATTCACCGTTTTCTATATAAAATAGTGTTATCCAATGCAAATTGCACAGTCTAAAATAGTTTTAAGAGACTCATAAAATTATTTAGAACTTTAGAAAAATGTGAAAGAATTGGGTGAAATTTATGAATATCATCCCTACCGTAATTACTGAAATTTTCATTATCATCATCGTATAAGCAGATAGTTCAGAGAATCACTGTCAAATCATAATGTTATCCAACTGAATATTACTAAAGGTAAAAAATGCATGCAATGAAAAGATGTCGCATTTTCAACTAATTATTATTAACAGGTATATTATAATATTATTAACATTCAGTAAATAGGTTATACGCTATATAACCTATGTATTATAGCACATGTTAGAGTAAAGATGATAAACTAAGAAAATCATATAAAAATAATTTTATGAAGTGTGTTTGCTTAGTCTATGTTAGGGGATGGGGTCGGTTTGGAAAGAAACGTGAGATTTTGTGAGACTGAGAATGTGGGAGAAGACGAGACTGTGTTTGAGGGATTGAGATTTTTATATTTTTTATATTTTTTAATAAAATCGTGTGTAGTGCACGTGTTAGTTAAACATGAATCTCTATTTTCCCTCTTTTTTCTCTATTTCAAAATAGAGAATGGAGAAAGGGGGAAGACTCTTTCTCCTATTAGCATAAGATATAGATATAATTACTGAATATTCAGTGAAAGCAAAACCTCATATTAGTAATATTAGAATGACCCATTGCAATGCCTTCATGAAACACCATACCTACATAAAATCTATGCGAAGAACAGGGCCGGCCCTGAGTTTTCGGGGCCCAAGGCGAAATGCCTAAATAATTATTTTGGGCCCCTAATTACAATATAATTTTTTTACGCGCAAAAGAAGCGTCTATATTTACAAAGAAAATATAAATTTGGGCCCCTAAAATCGCAAAAAAATCAGAGGCTTGAGGCAGGCCGCCTCACTTGCCTCAAGATGGGCCGGCCCCGGCGACTAGAAACAAGAAAATGCCATAAACCGAGTATGCAAACCATAGAAAACACTACCATTGGTACCAAGCAATTGAAAATTAGAAACATTACCGCCAGATAAGATTACTTAACTGCAAATGACCATCATAATACCCTGCATGAAGCAAACCAAAACGAGATGAATTATGCAAGAAAGAGGTACGTGCGTTTTAACGTGGGGTTGGAGTTTGTTGACCCAACGAAGGCGACAGGATTTACCTGTGCGAGGGAGAATGCCTTTGATCGAATGGAGCTCCAATCTCCTGGTCCATCCATCCCCACATACTCCAAAAAAATGTCATCCTCTTCAGCCATCCATGGCCCTTTCCTCATCACTACTCTTCCACCATCATTACCATTAACAACTTGGTGTTGTTGTTAATGTTGTTGTTCATCTCTGTTATTAGTGTAGAAGAAGGTTAAATTACTCGTGTCTACGATTGTGATAAACTCTTTTTCATTTTGCAAGTGTGAAATTTGTTTAACTATTGTACATTATGAATACACATAACTTGACTTCAAAATACATTATTCTTGTCAAAATGGGAACTTCCTGCTGTCTTGCAAATAGAATGCACTGTAATCCTCAAATTTCCCAAGGAGAATCAACCGCGATTAATTGCTTTCGGTTTGAATAGAAATTACTCGAACTGTATTGCTGAGTCTGAAATTGTCAGTCTGCAGGTTTAAATACTATTAGATATTATAGTCCCACATTGGGTAGTTGGCTAGTTTTGTATTTGGTTCCTCCTATATAGAGGAGATATTGTACTCAGTTATTTCTCAATTCAATATTCAGTATTGTTCTCATCTCTCTGATTTATCTTAACATGGTATCAGAGTTTTTATTCTCTTAAATTTTTCCATCCAAAAACCCTCCAACAGCCAAAAAAAAAAATTAAAAAAAAATAAACAATTCAGCAGCAGCCATCATCAACAGACCACTGTAGCCATCGTCATCTTCGAAATCCTTCAAACCATTATTGAAACTCTCACAGAAATCCTTCAAACCCTCACAGCGCGACCCTCCCCTTCCATCTTCATCCTCACAGAATCCTTCAAACCCTAGCCACCCATCTCCTCTTCGACCTCATACCCCGACCATCTCATCTCTGATCCCCGTCCTCAACTTCCAACACCTCTCTCCCTCCCCTCTGATCCCCGTCCTCAACTTCCACCACCCTGTCCTCGTCAGCCCCCACATACCAGAAACCCAAATCCCCCTCCATTCTCTGAAAACCCTAAATTTTTTTTCTCTCTTTTTTCCTTCTAATACCCATAACCCGAAACCCAAACCACTACTGCCCCCCCCCCCCACCCCCCCCCCCCCCTCGGCGTTGTTTTCAAAAAAATAAAAAAAAAAAAAAAAAAAATTATAGGTACTACTACTTGATTGCATCTCAATTTCTCCCACATATTTTCGCCTCCACCGACTTTTCCGCTGCAATTGCCTCTCGTTCCTCCTTCAGATTCAAACAGCAGCAGTGCCATCTTCAGTCTGCCTCCGGCCTCCTACCTTCTGTCAGCATCATTCCTCACCCTACCCCACTTCCGACACCGGTAGCACCGTCCTGTCCCCTAACCCGATCCAGACACCAGCAACATTTTCCTTCTCATTGTGCTCTCAGTCACAGCAGCACTAGTCTTATTTCTCCTCGCAGTGCTTCTTTCCTTACATCCTCGGCCAAGCCTATCACTCCAGCCTTGCCGTCTCCTGCTGATTGGGCTAACCTTCAGCAACGCCTCACTCAGTTAGAACTACAGTTCATGGGTCAGTCTATCAATGCTGGCTCCTCTGCTCCTGTATTCTCTACCACTCCATGTATGAATTTGTTCTGGATTTTATATTCTGGTACATCACATCATCTCAGTAGTAATCAGATACTGTTCACCACCTGCATTGCACTTCCCTCTCACTCTCCATCTCTACACACAGCTGATGGCTCACTTCTCGTTACACACTCAGGGACAATTAGCTCTCTCACTCTCACATTACTATATGTTCATTATGCTCTTTATTTATCCATAAATCTTATTTCTATTAGTGCGCTGTGCGATAGTGGTCTTGTCGTTACTTTTGATTATTTTGGTTGTTCTATTACTGATTCATGCACCGGTGAGGAGTTTGGGTGTGCTAGTCGTTAGTGTCGTCTATATCATCTAGATTTTCTTCGTGCACATCACTCTCCTTCCAGTTTTGCCGGTATTATTTCCTCCGATGCTGATCTGTGGCACAGACGTTGAGGTCATATTAGTGCGTCTCGTCTCCAGAATTTAGCTCGTAGTGATATCCTTGGTTCACTTACTTTTAAACATTTATCTGAATTATCGGGATTGTCATTTGGCCAAACATATTGCACTACCCTTTAGTCACAAACGCACTTCTCAAACCACCCATCATTTTCAACTTATCCATTCTGACATATGGGGACCTTCTCCTGTACCTTCGTGGAAAGGCTATCTCTATTATGTTGCCTTCATCAATGACTTCACTAGACATACATGGGTTTTTCTTATGCGTCAGCGATCTGAGATACCTGATATTTACCAGTTCTTTATGACTATGATTCACATTCAGTTCGGTGTGTACATTAAGAATTTCCGATCGGACGGTGCTCGTGAAGTACACTTCCACCACTATGAGATCAATCCTTCAATCTCATGACACCCTTTTTCAGCAATCATGCCCTCACACACATAAGCAGGATGGTGTAGCTGAATGCAAGCATCGTCACATCCTTGAGACGGCTCACGCTCTTTTACTCTCATCTTCTGCTCCTCGTTCTTTCTGGGCTGAAGCTATCATGATCTCTGTTAGTCTCATTAACATTACTCCATCGTCTGTCCTAGCTGGTACGATGCCTTATGAGGCTATTTATCACTCACCTTCCGACTACAGTATGCTCCGTACTTTTGGGTGCACCTATTACATCCTTCTTCCTCCTACTGAGCACACAAAGCTCTCCGCTCATGCTGCTAAGTGCGTTCACCTAGGTCTCAGTCCTGAACACAAAGGTTATCGTTGTTTTGATCCATCGGTGGGTTGTGTTCGCATTTCTCGACATGTCTCTTTTGTGGAAGACTCTCCTTACTACCTAACACCACCCGAGGATGCTAGATTTCTCGATTCCCCAGTTATTTCTAGCTCCCCGACTTCATCTTTCCACATTCCTTTTGATCCCACTGCTTTGGCTCCATTCACATCTCCTGTCGTCCTTACACCTATTGTTCCCCCTACTGAAACGCCATCTGCATCCCCACAGTTGCCAGCTCCCACCCCACCTACTTTTCCACTGACACATGCACCCCTACACCCTGTCAGTCCACCACCGCTTCGTCAGTCTACACATTTCACTTCTGGTATTCCTCCGACACGTTATACACCTGATGCCACTGTTCCTTCTTACTAGTTTGGTTTTGCCACCCTAGTATCCTACTCACCACAGTTTCATGCATATCTCACTGCTATATACTCTACATGTGAGCCCAGAACCTATTAGGATGTAATTCAATATCCCAAGTGGAGGAAAGCTATTGCAGAGAAATTCAGTGCATTTGATCAGACTAACACTTGGGATGTCGTTCCTCTGCCAGAGGGCATTTAGCATATTAGCTGCAAGTGGATCTTCAAGGTCAAATATTAACCTGATGGATCTATTGAGCGGCACAAGGCTCGTCTAGTGGCCCTGAGATTTACTCAGGAACATGGCATTGATTATGATGAGATTGTTAGTGTAGGTGCCCTAGAGGCAATACAATGATATTATGTAATCAGTATTATTGACATTATGTTCTTTTCATATATTAATAATTTATTATGCTTCGTATTTACTGCGATATAATTATTAGCATGATAAATGTCCTTAGATTATTAATACGAACTATATGAACTTGAGATTATATATAGTATAATAATCTTAAATGTCCCTAGTCGAGTATTATTATTATTAGGACAGTAATAATACATTGAGACTAGTATGTTGATTGATTGATGACCACTTCTCATGGGTCATTAGTATAGAGATACTAAAATCAATACATAGGTAAATGTAAGAGTACATTGTACTGGACAGACCCACTGTGAGATTCTACATGGAATGAATTAATAAGTGTCATAAGTAATCTCACTGTGATAATGGTGTAATGGTCCTCTGACCTGAAATCATTATATTTCTACACGAGAATTAATGTACTTTGATTCTATCAAAAGTTATCTTTAATCGGGTAATGATAAAGATAATTATTGGGTTCATTATGAATCGTGTGAGAAATATGAATGATCTAGAGGGAATTTAACCCTCCTAATTTTAGGAGTGATATTATCGGCCTCTTGTTTGAGTGAGACTATGAAATGCATGGCCATGCTCAAATATTGATTTGTTTGAATAGTCTACTCATCGATCAAGAAAATAAAGATTAAATTATTAAGAGGATGACACGTCCCATGCCTCTAGTTTAATCTATAATATCAAGGTTAAAAGGATTATATTACATGGAAACATTAATCACGAAAGGTTTAATTGAATCACCAATTATTGTTATTACTTGGGTAGCAATGATGTATTACTAGATGCCGCTCATTGTTTATAATTTTATTATAAGATAATAAAATTATTGCCAACGTAATAATAACCTATAGGGTCACACACTTAGAACGTTTAAAAGGAGTATTAGTTTAAATTCGGAATTTAAATTAAGTGATTCGAAATTAGTTAATTAATTGAGTTGGACTTAATTAATTAAAGGATAATTCGAATCATTTAAGTGATAAAACCAAATCAGATTGGTCTTATCAGAAGCCAAACTGATTATGGTTAATTCGAATTTAAATGATAAAACCAAATCAGATTGGTCTTATCAGAAGCCAAACTGATTACGGTTAAGCCCACCTCTTATCTCTCCCTATAAATACATAGAGATGTATTAGTTGAATAGGATCTTCGAGAAATCCGTTTCCACAGAAACCCTAGCCGCTCAACTGTTGAGAGGTAAAAGAGAGAGAGAGAGAGAGGCAAGGATCATCGGCTAGTACCGACTCCCTTGATCGTTGGACGATCGGACGTTCGTGTGGACTGCCTTAGAGACGCGGATCTAGCTACTAGGACTGCGTGGTGATTGCAACCTCCATCTTTCAGCCTTCGAAAGCTCCGAAAGGTAAAATTTTATTTCTCCATTATTAGCCAATTCTTATACACGGATCCTAGGGTTAGGGTTTCGGATCTGTCTTTTTCGCTGCGTTTGGCCTCGAAACCCTACAGAGATATTTGCTCATGTTGCACAGATGACTACTATTCGCACCCTTCTTGCTGTTGCAGCCATCCGTTAGTGGCCGTTATACCAAATGGACGTGAAGAATACTTTTCTTCATTGTACCTTATATGAGGTTGTTTATATGGATCCTCCTCCAGGCCTCCCTACTCCTCCTCATCATGTTTACCGACTATGTCGGGATATATATGGTTTGAAGCAGGCCCTTCGAGCCTGGTTTGAGTGTTTTCGCCTTGTCATCACCAAGGCCGATTTTAGTCAGAGTTCCCAGGACCATTCTATGTGTAACCCTCATTTCCGTGAATACGTATTTTTCTGAGTATTTTTTTGTATCTCGATATTTATAAATTCGTTATTGGTTAAATTCGTTTTGGATTTCATGTTAAAGCATTTTTCTAAACAATAGTTATAATTATTTCGAAGAAACTTTGTTTTCATTTCTACTTGATCAACTATTCACACTTTAACCCTCAAAGATATTGTTACTGTTTTGACTATTTCAACAAAATTCCTATTTTTATATATTGATAATATCCTAATGATTGCTATTATTATTGTTAGTATTTTTATTGTCATTATTATTATTATTGATGTTATTATTAGTATTATTATTTTATTGTCATGGTTATTATTTCTATTCTTATTGTTAATATGGTTATCTATTATTATTATTATTGATTATTAAAAAAAATCTTTAATAATGGTGTTTTTTGATTGTTTCAAATAATTTATGTAATGCAAATTATATAAGATATCTTATTTCTTGTATTCGAATTTGTATTGATCAATTAATTCATGTACAATATATTTTATTTATTGGATCTATATCCAATTACCCAATAGCCCAATATCCTACTTTTCCCCCGATAAATACTAATCTTCTATCAAACCCTAATCCTATTAGCCCCTAACCCTAATTAAAAACCCATACCCTAGCCATCATTAACCCTTTACCCCATTACTGTGCATTCCCCTTTACCCCGTTCCTGTTCATCCATCCCCCCCCGCTTTCTCTCTCCCTGTTTACCCATCACCTCTCCCCTGCCTCCGTCGTCATCCACCTCATCCTGTCACTGTCGACTCCCGCTTGAACCCACCTTCGCCATCGCCATTAACCTCTCTCCTGCACCATCTCCTCGCTGCCACCGTCTCGTCTTTGCCCTTTTCGTGAACCCCCACAACCACTGTAGAATTCTCCATCGCGTCGTCATCGCCGACCAAGCCCGAATGCCCCCGCTGTTCACTCCTCTGTTTCGTCGAGAGGAACAAAGCATTCACTTGTGCCGCCGTCGCCGCCTCGTCGTGGTCGCCGCTGCCAAGCGCCCCACCGCAGTTTTGCGCCGTTGCTGCCAGTGTCTTCGTTCCCCTACACTTTTTCTTTCTTTCTGTTGTAGTGAGGAAGGAGAAAGGGGATTGGCAGTTTTGGTTGTTTGGTGTTCTGGTATAGCGGATTGCTCTTGTTGTGTGCTGTTCACCTGGGATCCGGTGTGGAGTTATGATCTTGATTCGCTATTTAGTTTGGGTCTTGTGTTTTTCTGTTCGCTGTTTTGCACGTGGCTCGCATGTGTTCTTGTGGATCGTCGTTCGGGATTCTTATTATGTTATTCTATTTATTCGAATTAACCGTCTCACAGGCAAGTCTCTTCTTGAACTAGTATTTTATTTTGTTCTAGATTCCTTTGATCTCTGCAAGTAGATCCCGTCCTTTTCTTATCATGCTGTATTTGACAATTCCGTTAAGTTTATCGAGGGTTTACATGAGCTAACCTGAGATATTCTTAACATCTTGCCGCTCTCTTTGATCTAAAACCTAGTCGCCCTTGTTTCATTGCATATGCACAAATAAATGAAAATAACTAGATACTTGCTATAGACTTGTAGATGAATTGTATACATGTTAGATTGAATTTGATTGATGAATTAATACCATGCCTGTAAAATTGTATCTTAAACATAGAAATATACATGTTGACACCTAGGATCACTTTGTTTATTTATTTTCATGAAATATATGATTGTATGATTTATTTATTGCCCCTTTCATGCTAAAACAAAATTTGGACTACTAGTTGTTCCATTTTGAATCAGATTTTCAACCATGTTACTGTCACATTTTGAAATAACTTTCTAAACAAGAAATTTAGCTTCTGATGTCTAGTTTACTACCCTTTTTGTGGATTTGAATTCTGATGTGTCATCTGTTAGATGTCATCATTTTAGTACAGCTGTGTCAGAATTTTCAGATTCACAAATGCATGCGTATCATTCTGTTCTATAATTTATTTGACCATGCTAACAGTAAAATACAAATCTGAAATAAATTTAGCTGAATCTAGACATGTGTAAGTACAACCAATAATTTTTACAGATTTATGAGTTTTCTGACCTGAAACAAACAGGTGAACACAATTTACTGTATGCTGCCTGAACATAAAACCTAAATAGAATAGAGTTTTCACCCTAGTTTCAGTATCTTTTATATGCCTTATTCATATTTGCTGGAACCGTGTGGAAGTCTACTTTCTAAAAATTCTGACGGATTCAGATTTTCTATTTCGTAGAGACCGTAATCTATGTTTTAGTACAGCAAGGTCATGCTGTCCTGATTGTGTGAATTGTGCTTATTTAATGTGTTTGCTTCATGATTTGTCTGTAACGCATAGAATTAGATACACTTAGTATCATACAACATTGACACCCTCTTGCATGCTTACATAGAATGAAAATAAACTAATAACAAACCGAGGTATTATGGGTAGACTTGGTAGTGAACGATCGGGAAATGTACTCGGTAAGGCCTTCTTGCCCGCATGAACACTTGACATGGAAGGAGGAGAAATCTCGTTATCTTGTTATCTTGTTTTCACGTTATCTTGTTACACCGAGTACATGAACCGAGAATTCACCATCAGTCTAAAATGTTCACTATGTATTTGTGCCGAACCTGTAGTATGGGATGCAGTAGTACGTGCACTAGATAGGCTAATAAAATGATTAATAACCTGCATACTTGATCCTGTACGGAGCTTGACTTGACATCACGCATTACATGTGTGATTACTGTAGACCTTTGATATTGTTGCCTGGCTTTGCCTTGTTCTTTGACATTGATCATGTCCCTTTTCTTTGATATTCATGCTTTCTTTATCCTCTGTTTTTCTCAACTTGCTGTCCACGACTTTCTCTAAGAACACTCTTTTCTTTCTTTTTAGATCAAGAATTCACAGGTACCGAAGGAGCAATACCAGAAGAATTTGGTGAGCAAACTCTTTGAAGATCGAAGCTAGACTTTAGACTGCTTTAGCTATCTCTTGTTATTTGCTTTTTGTATTGCTTCTATCATACCATGTATTCTTGGGCTTTTATGACCCGGAGTTTTTTTTAATTCCAGATGTTGGATTATTATTTGATGAATTTATTTCAAGATTAATTTGGAGTTTATTCATTGTTTATGTGGTTATATTTCTCTTGCATGGTTGTATTCTCTTGTATATTGTTGAGTTAATTTGTTACAGCTTATGGATGATGTATAATCATTTGCTGGGCCTTCGTTACGTGTTCGTATTCCTGTATTTTGGGAAGTGGAGCATGACACTATGTTTATGCGGTCATCACCACAGGAAAGAGTACTTCTACTACTCTATATTGATGATATGATCATTACTGGGATGACTCTGCATGCATTACATACACCCAGAAATACCTTCACCAGCAGTTTCATATGAAAGACCTTGGCAGACTATATTTTTTCTGGGTCTATAGATTTCTCATGGATCTCGGAGGATACTCATTTCTCAACAGAAATACACATCAGATATTATCTCCGCTGCATGCCTCTCTGACAGTCGAGCAACCAATACCCCCTTAGAGCTTCATGTGAAGCTTCGTTCCACTGATGGTGAGCTCCTTCCTGATCCCACTAGATATAGACAGATTGTTGGACAGCTTGTATACTTATGCATGACCAGACCCGATATTGCTTACGCAGTCAGTGTTGTTAGTCTGTTTCTTTTCGCTCCTACGTCAGTTCACTATGGTGCTCTTCTTCGGATTCTCAAATATCTTCAAGGCACTATTACTCGCTTATTATTCATGTCTGGTACATCCAAACTAGAGCTGCATGCATATTCTAATTTTGATTGGGGAGGTGATCCTACTACCAGATGGTCTACCACAGGTTTCTGTCTATTTCTTGGTTGGTCGCTGATATCATGGCGAAGTAAGAAACAGGCAGCTGTTGCATGTTCTTCGACCAAAGCTGAGTACAGAGCAATGACATCTACTACTAGAGAGATTGTTCATGTTCGTTGGCTGTTATCAGATATGGGTGTCACTCTTTCAGAAGCTACTCCTCTTCATTGTGATAACCGGAGTGCACTACACATTGCAAGCAACCCAGTCTTCCATGAGAGAACGAAGCATATAAAGATTGATTGTCATTATATTCGTGAGCGCTTTGAAGCAGGGACCATTTAACTTCATTCTATTACCTCGTAACAGCAGACAACAGACTTTTTTACCAAATCTCATACTGTTAAGAGATTTCGATATTTAGTGGGCAAACTCACATTGTTTGACCCACCGTGAGTTTGAGAGGGGGTGTTAGATATTATAGTCTCACATTGGGTAGTTGGCTAGTTTTGTATTTTGTTCCTCCTATATATAAGAGATATTGTACTCAGTTATTCTCAATTCAATATTCAGTATTGTTTTCATCTCTCTGATTTATCTTAACAAATACGTTGCTTCACAAAGAAATGTGCTTAGAATAGTGATTAAAAAATTCTTATGGTCGGATTGTTAGGGAATTAAGCACAACGGGGAGGGGTTATAGAGAAACGATAACTGATCACAACGCAACCAAACAAGTAGACCAAACCAAACACACAAAGCATTTGTCCTGGTTCAAGCAAACCTAATCCGGAGGAGAAATAATCGAGATATAATTTAACTAGAGAAGATATAAGAGTTACAATCACTCTAACCAATGACCTATTTATACCTCAAGCCTCACTAAAAGATACTCTCCTGTTTACAATAGAAAACTTTTACATGAAGTAGGCCATTACATTGATATATAGAGATCTAGAGAACCCCTAGGTTGTAGTCTTGATACAATAACCGTCCGATATACCCTGAAGAGAAAGCCACACAACAGGAGTTGTACAATCTAACTTGGAGAAGAAGTTGAGCTCGAAGAAACTCACCGAGAATCGGCCCAAAAATGATATTGTGCCATTATTGGTCGATTGCTCCCAAGAGCAGTCGACTGCACCTATAAGTCGAGCCCCCAACCTCATGTTGCCATTGATTGCAAATATTGCAGCCGACTGTCATCGCAAAAAACAACGCATCCATTCGTCTCCCATCTTTGCTTCGAACATCTTCTCGCTTCACCGTCTTCTCTTCATATCGAACCTAGTATGCAAGACATAAACCTAACAATCTTCATCTTTGATTACAGACTCATACTTCCACACATGTGTAATTAACTGCCTCTAGACTCTTTCCTTTCTTCTTTGCAAACAACCTGATTTAGTGGCTTCTTCTTTTAATTGAATTTACCACCACCTGTTATTTCTCCAATCGTATGCTCCCTTCAAGGGCATACTCCAGTCGGCATCAACATGAAGGCGCGACCCTCCGTACAAACTCCACCTACCTCGATGCATTCTCCACCTCCCGACGATATTTGAACATCGTGATCTCGCTTCGGTGATTCTAGTGGCAGTGAACTAGATAATGTTTTAGGAACACTGGGCTTAGAAACACTTGTGCAAGATTTTCGTTCCCACAAAGCTTGTAGAGTTTGATAGAACTTCACCTCAAGTTATATACCTACAGCCCCATGCTTCCAGAGTTCTCAAGGATATCAGATTCAGTTTTAGCAAAAAAATATGCATGACCTTCTCCAATGTGAACCCATTTCCATCTAACATCTCCAACTCAACTGTTTACTCATCCACTACATCACAAATCTCACTAGTCCCTGTCCATACACAATGACATATTGTACACTTGTAAGTAGAAAATATTTTCCTCTCGAAGCAAATATGAGAAACTACCAGAATTAAGAAACTAGCCAGAATCCACATCTAAATAACTTGAAACAAGAAGATAGTCAAAGTTATCAGCTAATTCAGTGGCACTGACTATGTTGCTGCCCTTATGATTCAACCACTTGTGACAATTCCTCTTGTAACGCCCAATCTCTCTGTAGTGGTGGCAATGGACCACACCCTTATGCGCACTATCCATTCTAACTGAAGTTCCATCCACAACCAAGCAACCCATAGAAGAAGACCATAATTTATGAGTATCCTTCCTAAGTGCATCCTCCTTCAAGCCCTTGAACACACCGGCTACCAAAAGCATCTCTTTGGCAGAATTCCTATGTAGCATGATGGTTACCAAATGCTCGCGTGAATCTAGCAGTGAATATATCAGGTTAAAAGCTTTATCCTCTTCGCTTAGATCATCTGCATTTATCACCCTCAATTAAGATAACACCTTATTGAATTCCACTATATGATATTGAATATCAGTACTTTCCTTCACTGAGAAACAAAACAGTTTTTTCCCCAGTACATTCATTCTATTAATGATGACTCCTAGTAGTCAATTTTGAGTCTCGCCCACAGACTTGCCACACTTTTCTCCTTAAGAAAGTTACACTTAATTTCGTCGGCCAATGACAACCAGATTAAATTCAAGGTTTTTAAACAAATCTCATCCCACGTCTTCTGCTTCATGTCGGATGTCTTTCCTTTATATCATTTTAGGGCAAGATGCAAGCTCTTTTGAACCAATACGTCGTACATGTCCATCTTTTAAAGATTAAAGTTGATCTTACCGTCAAACTGCTTGATCTTCATAATAATTTGATCTATCATCTTCACCAAGAAATTCTAGCAACTTTTGCTCTGATACTAGTTGTTAGGAAATTAAGCACAACCGGAAGGGGTTGTAGAGAATCGTTAATCGATCATAATGAATCAACCAAGCAAGTAGGCCAAACCAAACACACAAAGCACACAATTTTGTCCTTGTTCAGGAAAACCTAATCCGAGGAGAAATAACCGAGATATTATTTAACTAGAGAATATACACGAGTTACAATCACTCTCACCAAGAACCTATATATCTTGCAAATCTCATTAGAAGATACTATGCTATTTACAATGGAAAACGCTCAGATGAAGTACTACCTCACAATGGAGGCCATTACATTGATATATAGAGATCTAGAGAAACCCTAGGTTGTAGTCTTGGTACAATAACAGTCTGATATACCCTAAAAAGAAAGCCATGTGACATGAGCTGTGTGATCTAACTTGAAGGAGAAGTTGAGTTCAAACAGACTCACCAAGAATCAGCCCAAAAATGTTGTTGCATCGTTGTTGGTCAACTACTCCCAAAAACAGTCGACTACACATGCAAGTTGATCCCCCAACCTCATGTGAAATTGCATTCGACTGTCATCCTACTGACAATTAGAAACAACGCATCCATTTGTCTCTCATCGCCACTTCACCATCTTCTTTTCATATCGAACTTAGTATGGAAGACAAAAACCCAACACAGATTACTTTTTAATTACTCTTCTTACTAAAACTTACATGTGACCCTTCGTGAAAGGGAGGTGTAGAAAAAAGTGCTACCTTTTTTTAAAAAAATTATTGAACTCTTTCATGAAATCAATGTGTCTTAATTAGAATGAGTTGCTCGAATTACAATATATCTTCATGTTCAAATTTGAATTTTATTTATCTTTCTTTTAAATAATTTTATATGAATAGTTTGCTACTTACTGGTGTAAGTTGGATAACTCGTAGTTCCCTCAAACTTTGCCCTCTCTCTATTCCAAACTTGAGCTCCATATGGGCACTTAACTGTTTGGAAATTACGATTGTTAATTTTATCTTCATTACCATTGTCTTCCTATTAGATATATTATTGTTGTTGTTATATTCAGAGTAGAGCATGTGCTTATATATCTTATATATATGCTAGGCATTTTATCTAGTTAATGAGATGAATATGAAACAACATACCATTTATATGGTATTAGAGCCAGGTTCCTAACCCTAGGCAGCCGCCACTACCACCCAAATCAGCCGTAGCCGCCGCCATCATCCCCATCGCCATCAAGTGTGACCCGCCGTTGCCACCGCTACAAAACCCCAGACCCAATCTCTGCCACTGCTCTCTCTGCCCTCGGGATCTAAATCGAGATCCAGATGTTGGATATTTATCTAATATGTGTGCCTACATATATCATTAATTATGTATTGTAAATTATCTAAAAGATTATCCCATTTAAAGTGATCCTATATGAATTAAGCTATTGGGATTAATGACATCATATTTGGTATGGATTTTGTAATGTATAGATACCAAATGTCTTATTTCTATTTTTATGATGAGCCAAAATAGATATAAGAAAAGTTTAAGAGTCATGATTCTTCATGAAAGGGTTATAAACTCAAGAGTCATGACTCTTAATGAAAAGAGCTATGAACTCAAAAGTCATGACTCTTCATGAAAGGGTTATGACCTTAAAAGTCATGACTCTTAATGAAAAGGGTTATGAATTCAAAAATCATGACTCTTCATGAAAGGACACATACTTACTATAAATATCAGGGGTTATGGTCTCCAATTGTAGAACGAGGTACAATTCTCTTCATCCCATCAAAAGAGGAACTGAGGCAAAACTAAGAGAAATCTAAAACTGGATGATCACTAGTCCAACAAGAACATCATCCTTTCCATTAAGGTTTTATGGATCCTTCAGGTACACTTCTACATTCATTAATCATCTTGAATGACATGAGCTTATAGATAGAAATTGATTTTAAATTTGTGCTTGATGAAGAATATGTTTCTTGGTTGATCTTGATTTTTTCTACATGATGTTTGAGGATTAAAATATGTTAATAGGCACAAATAATTCAGTTAACACCAAATCCAAAGCATATCTGAATCCGATCCGACCCCGAATCTCCAACTCAATCTTCCTGCCCTCCATCGAAACCAAACCGAACTCCATCACCTTCAGCCCTCACCGCCAGCCTCACCATCTCTAACTCCATCTCCACTGACCAGCCTCCCCATCACCACTGATAGGCATCTTCATCTCCATCTCCCGACTTCCATTCAGAACACACTTCATATCACAAAATCCAACCAAACATGGCATTATTTCATAAATCCCCAAAATTCAAAACCACAAAAATTAGAGGATTTGGGGGATTATCGTCTCCTTCTTTTGTTGCTTTGTTTTGGGATTTGGAGATATCCATTAAGGCCGTAAACAATATTGGATTGGAGCTTGCATTTGATTTGGGTTTGTGGGTAATTAGGTGATGGGATTATAAAGAGGGGGATTTGGGGATTATTGGGGGAAAACAAGAAACACACAACAAATTCTCAATTCTACTGCTGCTACTTCTGCTGCTATGAGTTCTAACTCCAACCAGTATACTTCAACTTCGACTCCAACCATCAAATCATGATACTCCAGTTCAGTTATAATCTGACAAAATTCAGTTTCTCAAGCACTATCGTGCTTCCCGAGTTAGCGTCCAGTTAAATGATGATGAAATTCAGTTTCTCTAGTACTATCGTGCTTCCGGACAATGACCATCATTTCCCACCACATTATCAAGGTCATGTATCGCATGCTCAAACACTTTATCCTCGACATCATGGGTAATAGATTCAAGTGCTTCTGATCATATGACTGGGAATTAACATATATTGTCCTCCGTTAGTAGATCATTACATCCGCTTGTTAGACTTGTTGATGGTTTACCTCTCCAGTTGCTAAAATCATCAACAAGTCTAACAATCTTTCTTCCATTTTACTACTTAGTTTTGTTCTTCATATGCCAAAATTTTCTTTAACCTATATCTATTAGCAAAATTACCAAAACAATGATTATTCTATTACCTTTTACCATGATCATTATGTGTTTGAAGAACTTGGGACGGGGAAAACGATTGCCACAGGGTGTGTGTCATAGGGTCATTATCAGCTTCACAATGTTCCTACCTCATTTGCACGCTTGAGTGTTTTCACACATTTGGATTTGCATTGTCAGTTGGATCATCCGTCCTTGCAGAGTTTGAAGAAGTTGATACTTATTTATCTTCTCTTAAGGAGTTATCTAGGGAGTTGATTTTGCATAAAGTAGTTCAAAATACGCTTAAAATTGCTCAAAAGTGTGCTCTAGCATCATTTTTGGGTTTTAATCAAATTGTTACTAGGTTAATTTTTTTACAAATTCTATCTAACCCGTACATGATACTTAATACACCTGCTCCAAAAGCCCTAATATGCTTCTTATTTAAAAAATATCTCAACATTTTTTTTGCTTGCTTTCACTAAAGCCTGCTTAAGCAAAAGCAATTAGTTACCTACCAATCTAAATATAATAGTAATCATCAAAATCTAAGCTCCATGAAAAATTAATGAGAGATCCAAGAAACATTGATGGATTAATGAATATAAGTGTTCATTTTGAAGCTAAGGAAAAATCTTCACATAAATTGTCTCAGATACTTGAGAAAAATATAAAAAATAAATTGGCAAATTCTCATGTTCCTAAGGTAAATCATTCTCCAGTTCATCTAGATCCTTGTAATAGCACGAATCTCAAGGATGCTAGTTTTCTGAAACTTATTCGTCATAGACTACTCGTAGTTTTAAAATAAAATAAAAAATTTATTGTAGTAGTTTGGGGAATGAGAAGGAGAAGACATGTGGATAAAATATAATTTAAATGGAAATAGAAGTGCATTGTTTATATATAATAGGTGAAAGGGTTCTTAGTGGGTGAAGGGGGTTATCTTTTTGTGTGAAAAGGCACACATATGAATGGTCAAATAGTTTTGAGGCTAAATTTGAAAAAAAAAAAATCCTTCCACTATATAAGTTTCCGATAAAATATCCCTTCAATTTTTATTTTTAAATATAACAACCCTCATTTTTTTATTAAAAAAAACACCTCTCATAAATGAATTGAGTTTAGGGGAGTTTTTTCAAACTTTTTATATCACATGTACATGTTTATGGGTGTTTTTTTTTGTATCATTCATATAGTTTATGATAGTTTTTCAAACAAAAATTTGGTGGACCAGACTAAGAAAAAAGTTGAGGGGTATTATATCAAAAACAAAAAATTAAGGGGCGTTTTATTAACACAGTTAAGGGGTGTATTTTTCCCTTCAAATTTAGCTTTGTTTTGACCATTTGTGACTAACACACACCTAACTACCACACATGACACACCCATTCATGTCATTTAAAAGCTGGGCAATAAAAAGGAGATTAAATAAAAAAAAATTTACCAAGGAAAGGTAGGAACGCCCTACCTCAAAATATATTAGCATAATATATGTAAGCATGATATATACAAAGTTAGGTTCTAGTTTTCAATTGGATGGCCAAGAGAGGTAGTTTACATGAGATTGAGAGAATGTGACGTGTCTCAACGCTAAGGTGAAAAGAGATTAGAGGAATATTGTTGTACACATCTACTTACCCTAAGATTGAGATCATACGAGTTTGGCCATCATCTATATGCTCCATGTCAACATGATTGGTCTCCTCAAGAGAACAAGAATATAAAGCAGTAAACTAGAGTAACATAAATAAAGTCTTACAAAAAACACTCCGAACCATTACACAAACAAAAGAAGCAAGCTAAAGCTTCAAAAGGATGCTAACAAAACAGCTGATATGCAATAGGACAAGGCAGTATAATGTCATCAGGATCTCCCTCACTAACCACTAGGGGAGATGCAGAAGTAGATGTGGCCGCTTGATTAGGGTGAAGACTCAGTACTCCATGATCTTGTAGAGAGCTAGTCAGCTTGCCTTCTTACTCCTTGGGGAGGCTTCATTCAACCAAGAGTTGATATAAAATAGCACATTAGAAATCAATTGATGTGTGGGTATAGATGCTGAATTAAAGACTAAAATTTCTATCTAGCCACAAGACCCAACATATACTAGAGAGTAAGCACCATGCCTAGTGTAGTTGAGGTTTAAAGGGAGCGAAACACCATGAGTTGAGTAAAGTATGTAGGGAGTCGGGTAGTGAGGGGATGTGCAGGGTGTGACAGAAATTTGACAATATTTCCTTTCCAATAGGACACTCAAAGAATATATGAAGGTTGGTTTCGGATGGACATGCACAAGTTGTGCACGTTTCGTCCCCCACCTAGCCTTTCTTCTTCAAGTTTGCTTTGGAGTGAAGCATGCCCTAGCTAAGCAGCCAAATGGATATCTTGCATTTGAGGAGAGCATAGTTCTTCCAAGTTGCCTTAGCATAGGGAGAAAGGATACCCCATAGATCAAGAAGTTGTATGCAGACCTGTCAATGAAGTTTCCTGTAGCTAAGTGCTTCCATCTTTGAGTGTCTTTGCCTATGGATGGAGCCCTGTCTGTAATGGCTTGTTGAAGCTTGGACCTTTCCTCATCTATTACCCCCACTTGCAATCTTCTTAGTATAGGTCTCCAATACCAAACATCTCTGTTAGATATTATGCTATATAATTAGTCTCATATCGGAATATGTATTAGTTTAATATTTGGTTATATATTAGTTTATATATCGGAATATGTATTATGTTATATGTTTAGTCTCATATCGGAATATGTATTAGTTTAATATTTGGTTTCCTCCTATATATAAGATATTGTACTCAATTATAATCATTCCAATAATCCAATAATATTTTTTTCAATCTCTCTGTTAACCTTAACATGGTATCAGAGCCAAACTTTAATCCCTAATCATAATTCCAAATCCACTTAATCAAAAATTCCTAATCTTCCATCTTCCTCCCTAACCTCGTTGGCAACATCAACAACCAGTCCATCATCCAACCCACAACAAGTTCGACAACACCAAGTTCGGCAACATCAACAACCACTCAATCATCCAACCCAATGGCAAGTTCGACAACATCAACACAACAACAAGTTCAGCAACATCATCATCCAACTCATCTCCATATCCTCACCCTCATCCTCTAAAAAAAAACCACCACACAACATTTCGAACCCAACTCCACTGTGCCCCGGTGCCTGCCACTACCTGAAACCCGACGGCTCCTCGTTGCTTCCCCTCCTACCGCCTCCCCCGCTACATCTTCTTCTAGCCGAAATGTAGCGCCCCGAATTTCTAATATAATAACTTATAAAATACGTGGCACAATTCCAGCATCAACTTCAATGTAATAGTACACATAGCCTAAAAACACAAATAGTTTTATTCCAAACTTTTATTACAACAATCCTTTTCAAATGCAACGGAAATACAAACACATTGAATTACAACTTTTCTTTCTTCAACACCTCTTTACAAATTTCTACACAAAGCTCTATTACATTAGTTTATCTCAAAACTATCTCAAGCATCCAAGCCTCCAGACTCTAAGCAACAACCTGTAACACATGAGGCTAGAGGTGATCCCTAACCCCTAAACTAAAGGGGTCAGCCATAAATGGTGTGAGTGATATAAAAACAAACAACATAACTTAATCATAAAACATAAAGTCATCAACAGCATGTACTAACAACAAGGATAAATGAATGAGAAATAACAAGGATGTGAAGCATGAAATCATCATGGAATGAAACAACAAGTGAATCTAGTCTAAGTGTCAAGTGTAGGAAGACTGGAAAACACATGCGTAAAACCAAGTTAAGAAAACACAACTCCATATGCAACTAATCCCACTACGGTGATCGGTAACAAGATTCAAAATACTCCGCGAATAGGCATCACCGCCCTCAACGCGCAAACATCAAGTAAGATAACCCAATAACAATAACCGGAGAATCATCTCCCTACTGTATATCCCACGAATAGGCCTTCAAGACCCTCGACGTGCAGATACACCCGATACATTCCGTGAATAGGTCTGCCGAACCTCGACACGTAAATGCACCATGCATGCTCCGTGAATAGGCCCGTAGACCCTCGACACGCGAACATCTAAATATTATGTACCCCACGAATAGGCCTTCAAGACCCTCGACGTGCAGATACACCTGATACATTCCGTGAATAGGTCTGCCGACCCTCGACACGCAAATGCATCCTGCATGCTTCGTGAATAGGCCCGTATACCCTCGACATGCGAACACCTAAATATCCTCTAGTGGGACTAACAAATCATGAGCCTTTACTTACGTCGATTATTATCAAATACACCAAAAATCCTTATCTCTAGAGTTAGTGTAGCCTGCTGGTTCGCAGAACTCCCACTCAACTCCTAGAGACCTCAATATGACCATAACTCACTATTCCATCGTCGAACGATCAAAGGAGAAATCTCTCCACTCAATCAAGCTCAAGTCTTTAGTAAATTCCATAATCCAAATCCAACCATAATATATATTGAAAGCGTATGTTCTATAGAAGAATAATATTTATAAAAGTAGATTATAGATCCAAAACATTTAAAGAGTTAGTCTTTTAAAGAACATCAAAACACCTTAGAAAAGTATCAGTACCAGTCGACTGCAAAAGGTCACCAGTCGACTGTCCAGAGTGAAAACTAACATCTTTAAGAAGTAAGATCTAAGTGTCTACAGTCGACTGCAAAACTCACCAGTCGACTGTCCAGAAAGAAATCCAGTAACTTTCAGAAAATAAGTTAAGTATTATAAGTTGACTTACAAAAATCATAAGATGACTTATAAAAACATAAGTCGACTTACCAGAGAGAAATTCCAGAAATCTTTAAGGAAATATTCTAAGTATTATAAGTCGACTTGTAAAGTCATAAGTCGACTTAAAATACAATATAAGTCGACTTAAAAGGTCATAAGTCGACTTACCAGAGAAGAATCTACGATAACTTTGAAAAATAATTTCTAAGTGTACCAGTCGACTGAAAAGGGTCTAAGTTGACTGTCCAGAACGGATTTTCAAGAAAAACTAAAGATACAACAGCTGGGTCGTGCCAATCGACTGAATAGTAGACCAGTCGACTGTCGGCCTACAGTTTTCATAATTTAGATCTGAATACAACAATCAAAACTGAAGTTTTTCTAAAGATTCCTTGTTTATGAAAATGGTTCGTATTCAAGCCAAATGACAATTCTCAAATAATCTTCGTTATGGACACATTACTCAATCATCCAATATCTCAAAACACAATTCTCATGTTCTAAATTCCTAATTATTCCATTAGGATTTCTCAATACTAAATATCTTCTACAACTCAAAACTAAATCTGATTTGTATCCACGAGATCCAGATGTTCATCCATCCGATCTCTTATTATCATAACCATACTCAAGTCTTAAAACATGTTTTCAAGCAATAAGAATTCATCAATCAAGATCTACTAGACGTTCATAGATTTCACATACATAATACAAATAACAACTATTGCATCGTTCACATACAAGATACACTAAATAAACAAAGATGTCGAAACAAAACAACACACAATCATTCACACAAATCAATCAACAAAATAAGGTTCATATCACTCACCTTTGAATTGAAAAGATCCAATGAAAAGCCTTCCTTTTTGCGAGATCCAAAAATCCTCCTCTCCAATCACCAAGAAATTAATAATATAACGAAACTTGAGTTGTACAGCGAATGACGGCTGAACCTCCTTTTTTTATACAGGCCGGAAATAAGGAATTAGGGTTTTAGAAATACATTTGCAAAATGGTCCTTCCAAAATATAACTTTCATATATATAACCTTTTCTTAGTTAAAAATAGGTTAGCTAAATCGAAACCAAATCAAATCTTCTTATCACTGAGTTGTCCAGCAATCCAGCACAGCCCAGTAAATAAGAAAAATCCGGATTTACAACTCAGGGTGGCGATTTTGCACAAAAGCCCTCCCTTTTGCAATATTTGCAAACATATCGTAAAATATTCATAAAAATCCAGAAAAATCAGAAATAATATCTAATAATACATATTATATTTTCCAACCAAAATATTTGACTTTTATTTTCCAGAAAACATTTGCACAAAATTCTACATGAATTCCATATTTGCAAAAACACCCTTTTTGACTAAATCTTTACCAAATCAACTTTTAAATGAAATCTGAATATATTTAAATTCAAATGATAACCATGGAGAACCAAAATATCAGTAACAATGAACTTTCATAATTTATTTAAGATCCAATCGACTTTTTACATAAAAGTCCCTCTCTTTCGAGATATTTGTAAAAATAGTTTCTTTATTCAGAAAAATCCCAAAATTTAGAATACACTCCATACTAAGTATGAGAACTTAGTAAAAATATAAAATTGTATATTTACACCAAAATTATTTGCACGTGTTTCGCACGTGTAAAAAGATAAATCTTTTAGAAAATATTTATTAAATCTCCAGAAAATCATTTTAATTCATTTTCAAATATTTAAAATAATATTTGAAAATACGGGGTTCTACACGAAACCCTAGCCGACACCCACAAATTCTGTAACGCCCCTGCCCCTATCTCAGACAATTTATACAATTTATCAGACAAATTATTTATAGTATAGTACAACTGCCTACCACAGGCTGCCTCTCAAAAGGTGGTTAACCGGATTGGTGACTCTTGATCATAGGCTATATTATTTATAGTTATTTTTATTCATTTGCATTTCCGATGTGGGACTATTTTAACTTACCTTTCTCCTCGTTTTTATTTCCCATGTACACAAAGTCATGTGGGTCATGCCACGTCAGCGATGTCAGAGGCCTGCCTGCCCCCTTTGAATGCCACATCACCCTAAGGTGACATCAGCCATGAAAGAAAGAAAGCAGCAACTCTCTACTTGGTTTCTTTCACTGTAGGCCCCTCCATATTTTCATTTAATTACACTTTTAATTACCATATAATTACACTAATGCCATCCCCTCTTTTTATTTATATATATATATATATATATATATATATATATATATATATATATATATATATATATATATATATATATATATATATATATATATATATATATATATATATATATAACACGGGGAGTTACAAATTCCCAACTAACCTGCAATCCCTGTTGCCCCTCTTCTGAAACCCATCCGAACCACATCCGAAACCCATCCCTCATCATCACCACCACCTCTTCCACCCCTCGAATTCCCTACCCCACCGCCACCCAAACTCTTCTCACACTCAAAACCCTAACCCTAATCCTCACTTACTATATCTGCATTGGTTTGACACACAAAATCCTACTCGAAACACTTCATCCCACTCTTGCTAACCATACGTGACCCGTTTTGGGGAAAAAAAACCTGAAAACCTAAATACCAAACCTGCAACCCAAACCCAAACCTTATCCTAACCCTAACTGTAACACCCCGGTCCGAAACAGCATTTTTTCTAACAACTGCCCAACATAAGCTTGCCTCATAAAAGATGTTATAGCTGATTGGTGACCTCTAATCCCATGCAATTATGTATATATATTTAATTAATCTCACATTGCAGTGCCCCAAATTTCCAATATAATATCTCAGAAATACGTGGCACAATTCCCAGCATCTACCTTAATGTAATATTAAACATAGCCAAACACAGATAAAATTTTTAACCTTTATTACACTAATTCATTACAAAGCACAGCGGAAACAAACACCTTGAATTACAATTTCTTTCTTTTACAACACATTCTTTTACAATTTGCATAATCCACATTATCATTCTACCACATGCATCCAAATCCCAAGCTATAGGTACTTACCTGTAAAACATGAGGCTAGAGATCATCCTAATTCCCAAAACTACAGGAGTCAGCCATAACGGTGTGAGTGACATTAAAAGAAATACAATATAAATAAAACATGAAGAATAAAGTCATAATCAACACATACCAACAGTAATAATGAATAGAAATGAAATAATAATAAAAATTGCATGAAAACATTTAGTGAAACTAAACTAAGTGTCAACTGTAGGAAAACAGAAAGCAAACATGCACAATACAAGTCAAGAAAACACAAATGTAGTATGATGACTCTCTAATGCATACTTGTCGGATTCTATGCATTCCATATTATATAGGTCCGGTGCAAGCCCTTATTATTCTCCACTTTATATGGTTTAATCCCTCGTTATGCAACTAATCCTACTACGGTGATAGAAATAAAATCCAGAATACTCCGTGAATAGGCCTAACAACCCTCGACGCGCAAGCATCATGTAAGAATAACTCTAACCCCCAGGAAGAATCACCTCCCTGAAGTGTATCCCACGAATAGGCCCGCAGTCCCTCGACGTGTAAATACAATAGTTCATCCAGTGAATAGGCCCGTCGATCATCGACACGCGAATGCACCTGTATGTTCCGTGAATAGGCACTGCAGACCCTCGACATACGAACATACCAATGTTCTCTCGAGACAGAACAACACACAGTCCTGGAACGCATCCGTTGAACTAGACCCCTAGAGCATATACTTACATTTTCCAAGTTCTATCACATCTCCACTAGTGCCTGTCCTTATGTTGATTATTATTTAAACACAATTTTCCCCCTCTCTAGAGTTAGTGTATCCTGCCGGACTTAATTCCAAAACAACCCCAAGACCCCAACTAGTCAAAATCCACAAAATCTCATCTGCTGGTTTACAGGAATCCCACTCAACTCCTAGAGACTCACAAAGCGAATACCAACACAAAATCTTTCAATAAAACTCTTAGTTCCATCATCAAAATGTTTATATCAAGAAAACTTCTTTAATAAAAAAAAAATCAAATTCATTCAATACACTCACCAATTCCAGAATTGAAATAAAATATTAAATTCATTAAATAACAGAGAATCATAATTTGAAGTCATAAAAAAAATCACAAAACATCAATTCCTTCGAAAACCATATATATTTCTCTTTATAATGTCATAGAAATACAAATTAAATTCTATAAAAATCAAAATATAACTCTCTATAGAATTATGTAATCTGTAGAAACAACATCATCTAAAACAGTAGATCAATAATCCATAAGTTTAAAGAAATAATCGTTCAAGAAAGCAACAGAAAAACTCAAGAAAACAATCAGCAAAGCAAACTGACAATCAACTATCAAAGACAGTTCAAAAGTGGGCAGTCGACTGTCAAGCCAAAATCTAATAACCTAAGAACTTCCAGTCGACCGACATTTCTTGTGCAATTTCGTGCAGTCAACTGTCAAGTTCGAAAATACACAACTTTAATATCCGTGCACATTTTTACTGATACTTCATTTAATCTATGTAAAATTATAAATTTGTAAAACAAAATTTCTGAGATGATCAAATACAACTTGTATAACATACTAGAGTTTTTAAAACTAATCAAAATCTCATCGAGATCATAAAAGTGCATTTCTTTTATCAAAATTTTCAAAACAGTAAATATATATATATATATATATATATATATATATATATATATATATATATATAAGTGTATATATATATATATATATGTGTAATTGCATCAGTTAGAAGCATCAAGAATTCATCAAATATAAGTAGTATATTGCATAATCAATCTCAGTATGAAAACCACTCAAGATTTAATCAAAATTTCACGAAAAGCATCAAAATCAATTTTGGCTGAAACCCCATCAGACCCAAAATCAGGAAACTCCCCAACTCTCAAAACTTGATCTTTTTAATCCATAAACTCCTTCTACAACTCGTTATACACATACCCCATTGATTACAATAGTGTACCCATGAATATATGCAACTACGACATGTAAATAATCAAGTTTTACTTCATCAAAATACCCAAAACAATCATGCATATACATACACAGTAAAGTTTTACTTTTTATTCACTTTTTATTCACTTTTATGCAATAATCATCATACTATTCATTAGAGACAATCAAAACAGCAAGAATAGAAAAGAAAACATCATACCCCTAATTTCTATTAGGTTCTTAACAATCTCAAGTCATCTATATAGAGTTTTAATCATCAATATCATAGTTTTCATGAAAAGATTCAATTTTTATTCATCCATCCTTCAATAATTCATTATATCATCATACCATCTTCTAACATGCTTTCTAATAGACAAATCATTACATACAATAGGCATAGAACAATAAGAAACAAACATATGTCACTCACCTTATTGAAGAATCAACCGAAATAATAAAAGGAATAAGAAAATTCCTTCATTTTGCAAGAAATCCAAGATCCTCGCTTCGAAACTCCAAGAAATCAATAATAAAGAAAAAACTTTGTTTAGTGCAGCAGAGAGACAACTGCACCTCCCTTATATTAGGCCGAAAATTAGAGTATTAGGGTTTTGAGGAGGTTTTGCAAAATATCCCTTTTGAATATATCTTTACATATATAAATCTTTATACTAGGAAATTAGAATAATCAATTAAATTTAGATTTAAAATAAAAAATAACCAACCTGATCTGGCCGGCACTATTTTCAAACCCAGAAAAACAATTTTGTAATTTTTGCCTCTAAGTGACAATTTTGCAAAAAGACCCTTCTTTAACAATTTTGTAAAATAAACCAAATCTGTTAGAATAAAAAATAAACTCTTTACCTCTGAGTTGGTTAGCAATCATGCTCAGCCCAGAAAACTAAAAAACTGGAGTTTTTACTCCAAGTGGTAATTTTGCACAAAAACCCATTTTTTTGTAATATTTGTAAATATGCCAAATAAATATCAGAAAAATCCAGAAAATTCACAAATAATACCTAATAATAAATATTAGGTTCCCCAAAATAATTTCTGATTTTGAACTTTCCAAGAAAATATTTGCACGTGTAAAATGACAATTTTCAGAAAAAAAAGTTTATTAAATCACCAAAAATCATTTTAATTCATTTATTAATTCCAAAAACATCATTTAAAAATCTAGGGTGTTACACACATACTCCCGATATGGTATTTAAAAATCTAGGGTGTTACACGCATACTCATGGTATTTAAAAATCTAGGGTGTTACACGCATACTCCCGATATGGTACAAATTCTCACAACTCCCGCTGTTCTCTCTCTCTCTCTCTCTCTTTGAGTTGTTGACGTCCGCCTCCCTGGGCCCCACTTCACACACGGACACGAGAGAAGTCGGATCTTCTTTCTAGCTGATGTGGAGTGGTGTACACCTAATTCAGTTAAATCTTAGTGTACTTCTCCTGGCTACACCGCCAGCGTACTGACACGACTCCCTTTCAGGTATATAAGACACACCCCACTTTTACCCACATCGGTGTCGAACTCAGCTCTGATACCATTTGTAAAACCTCGGTCCGAAACAATAATTTTTCTAACAACTTTCCACCACAAGCTTGCATCATAAATGGTGCTATAGCTGATTGGTGACATCTAATCCCAGACAATTATATATATATATATATATATATATATATATATATATATATATATATATATATATATATATATATAATATCCCATATACTCCTGATATGGGACAAATTCTCACAACTCCCGCTATTCTCTCTCTCTCTGAGCTACTAACGTCGGCCACCCTGGGCCCCATGTCACACACGCACACGAGAGAAGTCACAGCGACAGCCCTACATTACCTAGGCCTTACCGTCTGGCTCCTCCACGTCAGCTGCAGCAGCAGTTGCACCTGCTGTTGTCTTCCGTGGGCCCCTCCAAGTCCATTTCCATTAAATCCCATATAACCCTCCTATAGAAATTCCTATAGGACATAGCCATATATTAATTTTATATATATATATATATATATATATGAGTAAAAGGGATATGAGCAACTTACTCATTTAATAAATGAGCAATTGATGAGGTGGCATGCATGTGATACATTGAGTGTCTAACCACTTTTAGGATTTCCCAATCACATGCATGCCGCCTCAATACTTACTCTAGCAAATGCTCGGTTGAAAATGTGTTCGTTTTCAATGGGTGGGAAAACGCCCATCCGAGCTGTTGGATCGATCCCGATCTTAATCAACGGCTCAGATCGAAACCCAGTAGCGCTCACACTAAGAGCTCTAAAAGCGGAGGGATAATTTTGGAAGTTCACGCCAAAAAAATGCTAAGTCTAAAAATGCTTCAGACTTAGCATTTTTTTGGCGTGAAGTTTTTTTTTTTTGAATAACTTATACTTAGGCCGTTGTTGGGAACAACGGCCTAGGTTGTTTTTTTTTAAAAAAAAATTCAACTTAGGCCATTGTGAAGTTTTTTTTGCAGAAAATTATATTTAGGCCGCTGTTCCCAACGGAACAACGGCCTAGGTTGTTTTTTTATATAAAAAAATCAACCTAGGTCGTTGTTCCCAACGACCTAGGTATGTACAAGTGTTTTTCCAAACACTTTTACATAATCAGATCTCCATCTCCCTCACAACTCTCTCTCGCTACTGGAGCTCGAGAAACCCATTTCCAAAACCCTAGCTTTCTCTTACTCGTTGCTTCTCACTCAATCTCTCCCTGTTCTCACACTCTTGTCCTCTTCCTTTGAAGATCTCGATTACAAAAAAATCCTAACCCATAAGAAATCTCCCCAACCCTAAAACCCTAATCCTAAAGAAATTAGCCAAACCTTACTCCCCTTCCTTTCTCTACAGCAGCGCGTAAGGACCTCCTCTATCTCCTTTCCGAAAATCCACATTGTGAAATGTATTAATTTTTTCCTATTTCAGTAGATCTAACTAGGTTAATTGATTGAATTTTTTTATTCAATGTTTGAGTGTAAAATCTGTATGTTATGCGTAGCTAATTATAGATTAGGTAATTATAATTTTATTGTCGATGTAGATGTAGTATTAGTTGTTATTGTTCGTTGTTAGTAATAGCGCACAAAGAGATCCAAAAATTATGCAATTTTGCGAGTGCGTCGGGCTCGCCACGCACAAGCCAACGCAACTTATAGAAGTATGTTCGGATTCACGGTTTGAAGTATTCGGCCGTGTATCGCTTTCGAGTATTTTTCATGAGTGAAAGCGATACATCGGCGTATATTGCTAAACGTGAGTCGAAACTCACCTCTACAAATTTTGTTGGCTCATGTGCTTTGTGTCCATCCTACTCCCAAAGTTTTGGAATTTTTGATCTCGTTTGTGCGGATTTCTACCGTATATCAAACAACAACAGCAATTAATGTTTGATTTCTATCGAGAGACTTTTCTCTAGGAAACGACATCCAAAAAAAAAGAAATTTTGCAAGCATGTTGGGCTTACCGCTCGCTACCAAATGCTACTTGTAGTTGCGAGTTCGGACCCACGGTTTGTGGCCTACGTCAATGTATCGCATTGTTGGCATTTTTCATGAATGAATGCGATACACGGCCGTATCTTGCAAACCGTGGGTCGGAACTCGCTCGTACAAGTTGTGTTGCCTTGTGTGCGGGGAGCCCGACCCAATCACAAAGTTTGCTTCTTTTTTTTTTACCGTCAATTGTGCGGTTTTCTCATGAAACTTTTTGTTATGTTTTGAGCGAGTTTTCAATAGAGAACCCACTTGAAAAATTCGTAATTTTGCAAGTAGGTCGGTCTCGCCACTCACAAGTCATAGCAACTTGTATTTGCGAGTTGTCACCCACGGTTTACTATATGCATCCGTGTATCGCATTCCCCTCATTTCCAAGAGTGAAAGCGAGCAAGACACGGTTGTATCTTGCAAACCGTGGATCGTAACTCGCTTCTACAAGTTTCATTACCTTGTGTGGGGCAAGCCGGACCCAATCGCAGAGTTTCGTATTTTTTGGACGTCGTTTGTGAGGTTTTCTCACGTATTTTTTTTCGTACGTATATATATATATGTCACAATCGTTTGTTAACAACCTGTTTTATATATGATGTGTGTATTAATTTGCCAAAAATAATTTTTTTTTCCAGATGAACAACGTACGGAGAATTCTGTTGCCGGTGATAATTTTGTGCGGGTAGAACCAATCATAGATTTCATGCCGTTAGTCGAAGAACATCTAAAACCAAAATTAGGTATGACGTTTCCAACTTTAGTTGAGGCCGAATATTTCTATTCGTCATATGCTCGTTGTGGGGGTTTTGCAATGCGTAAGGTTGGGAATAAATTAAAGGGAGGAATGAAAGTAGATAAGTCATATCTGTGTTTTCACGCCCCGCTTCCCAAAAATACGGAATGCAGCACGTGACACGGCCCAGCGAATGACTTGCGTAATCCATAAGTTGTTATCGATCCAACTCAATAATATAAATAGAAAGTAATACAACCACGCATGCAATGAAAGATTAATCACATAAATAACAACATTAGAATTTAAGCATAAAAATAACCAACATAAAAATAGCTCAACATCTGGAATAACAAACAATATTCGGGTCAAGCCCACAATACAAGGAAAACAACATTTGTTCAATTTATTAAAGTTCTCGAATAAAGCAATATTTATTTAAGCGGCACAGCAAAACATTTCTTTCACCATTGTTGCTCTCCTAGTCCGTCAAGTAAATCTCCTTAATTACCTGTGAGCTATTGATCTAAAAGAGAAGAAAAATGTCCTTAGAGCAAGTCGTGGACAGCAAATAGAGAAACAGAGAACAATGACAATAACGGTATAACGATAAGTTCGATGAACAATGAAATCAATAGTGTTGAACAGTGACAAAGCGATAATAGTACAATGTGCAATAACAATGATTTATAACGATAACAATAAACAATAACAATAATGGTAAATAATAACGATAACACTGTTCAATGAAGATGACAATATGCAATGACAGTGAGATGAAAACTTACGTCTATTATTCATTTTTAATCCTAGCTAATGCACGTACTACTGCATCCCATACTACAGGTTCCATGCATACAATCAATTTCATTTAGACTCAGGTGGTAGATTCTATAGTTCATGTACTGGGTATGATGACGATAATGGTAATAACACTGGGCATGTGTAATTTCTTACACGATGTCGATAACGGTAAAAACACTGGACATGTGTAATTTCTTACACGATGCTGATAACGATAACAATCACTGGCCATCATCAGAGTACAGTCACTATATTGTCAACTACTCTAGTCAACCCTTAACCCCGGCTTGATTAACATTCTTTATTCAATTAAATACAATAATGCGATTAATAAGGTACACTAGAAAGATGAAAAAATAAACCTAAGATCATGCAATATACTTTATACAACTAAATGCACCAACTATAACATTATAGATTCAATTATATATTATTAAATATAGGAACCCAATTCTGGACAGCAGTAGGTTGCTGTACCAAAATCAGAATTCCCGTTGCTACAGGGTAGCAAATGTGGATCCATCAGAAGGTCTAGAAACTAGACTCCTGCCCGGTTTCAATGCATATAATTAAGGTACATAAAAGTTGTGGTAACATGTTTCAAAACAGCAAACCATACAGGATTTGTGTTCAGCCAGAATTTGTAAAAATTGTGTTTATACATATGAAACAGGACTGAAACAGCATTAATTAATTCCAGAAAAATTAGAGAATGTTCTTTAGTGTGTCTAGTATCAGCATGAAAAATTTTAAGTCATTATCTCATAGGTAGCATGGATAAATTAATTGTGAATCAAAGTGTGATAGCAGTTTTTAGGATCTGAAATTGTACGACACAACAGCAGTAAAACTGCGATATCTCTCAAACCATAACTCGGAATTCAATTCCGCCAAAAAGGAAAGTAAAGTGGACATCTGGGGCTACATTTCATACTCAAGAAGTTATTAATTTTGGTGACATTATCTAGGTCAAAACAGCAAGGTAATGTTCAGGTTGGCGTTAATTTTCAGGGTGTCAACATATTCTTTTTGAATAAAACGATTAAGTTGTTAAGAACGGTGAGTTAGGGGTTAACACTCACAAATCACAGCGAGCCATACCTATATGAACATGGTATTAAGATGTGTAATGTCCATAATCTTACTAGTCACAAACAACTAATACACTAGCATCAATCATATAAGCCATCAACACTAATATGCAATCTACAATTATTGTGAGATGTCATGACTTGAAATACGATAATAATCCATATTTCTATATTCAATAACTATATGTATGCATGTAAGATCCTTATACATTGGAGACAAGGATGACACGAAGTCAAGACTACTACTTGGATTCGCTCGTATAAATTCGTAGTATCCCAACGATAGATAACAATAACAATATACAATAACAATTAGGGATCTACTTGCAGGAATCAATAAAAATATCGAATATGACACAATAACTATTCGAGAAGAAATGACTTGCCTTTAGGACGACGTTAGATCCGAAAATATTAGAATAACGAGATGAGAATCCCAACGGTAATGACGACGATCGCAAACCAAGCAACATCGATGACGATCACGATCGGGTACAGATATCGATGATCAAGATGGTGACCAAGATGAAGATCAAGCGAATCCAATGGCCGAGATCGAATATAAAACATATAAGAATTAGTAGAGTACCAAAAGAGTAGATATACCATGACTGGCAATTTGATGAATGAGAACAAAAAGTGGATCAAATGTTTAACTCACCAAGTAGAAGACGAATGAGATGGTCGAGACGATCAAGGGCCGAGATCAAATGTGATCGGTCGATCGGATAGTTGAGATCAAAGATCAAGATCAAGATCAAGATGATGATCACGATCGCGATGATCAAATGAGATCTGACGGTCGAGATCAAGATCTTGATGATGATGGAGATGATGATCACGATCGCCATGATCAATGATCGGACGACCTAGATCCAATGGCTTGGTGATGATCAAATGAAGGATCGGACGACTGAGATCGAAAGTTACTGATGATGATGATATAATCGGATCGAGAGGTGATCGGGTGGTCCACAATCGAAGGCGATGATGGAGATCATGATCATGATGATCAAGGAAGATCCGACGGGCCACATTACACTTGATCAAAACCAACAGAGCCAGGGGGCGCAGTCGACACTACTGCCGTGGGTGCATCATCAGGAGGACAGCACACAGGGACAACACTGGCGAGGGTGGCACAAGGCAGGGCGACTGGCTTGCAGCGACGGAGGGGATACAACACGGGAGGTCGCTATGGCTATTAAGAGGCAGGGAGCACAGGCAGGGCAGGACATCGCGACAGTGAGAGGCGCACAGGAGGAGGCCGACCAGGGGGTGCAGGGCAGCACCGAGACTGGGTTCGCGAGCAAGGAACAAAGCATCGCTGCGTCGCTGAGGCGGTGCGAGCAGGCGGAGGCGCTGCAGGGTCGAAGTGGAGGAAGGAAAGATGGAAAGGAGGTCGGAAGACACGGTGCGACTCTGCAGGCGAATGGTCAGGAGCACACGCAGAGGAAGGGAGGACAGGGGTTGCTGATGGGGGTGCAGAGGTGTGGTGCGACTGGGGAGCAGGGCGGCACTGCGGCATTGTCGAGGTGCACCGGCGGGAGAGAGAGAAGAGAACGGGGGAGAGCATATGGGTGTAGGCTAGGGTTGGGTTTATGATGGAGGTAGATAAACAGGAAGTGTAGGGTTTAGGGGGAGGCGGCTGGTAGGGTTAATTAGGTTAGGGTATAGAGTATTTATAGTATTATGGGTTTTGGGTTAATGGGTTTGAATAAGGTATGATCCAATAAGCAAAAGGGTTTGGGTTTTGGGTATTAAATGGGTTTAAATCTATTAGGGAAGATAAAATAACTAATAAAAATGTAGAATTATATAACAAACATATTTTGTACTACAATATGGAATTTATTTGACATAACTACAAATACAATTAACAATAGAAATATATTTTTTAAATTAACAATCAAAGGTAATAATATTAATAACAATAATAATAAAAAAAATCGAGAAACGAAAGTTGAGTTAAAAGCAAGAAAATGATTTTTTTTAAATATCAAATACTCAAATTATAGTGTTCATAAGAGACGATGAAGTACACCAATAAATAATAATACAAGGAAAAATAAAATACAATAATAACAATAATAATAGTAACAATAATAATACTAATAAAATAATCCTTAATAATCAAAGCAATAATAACAATAATAATAAGATTTGTATCACAATATAAGAATCATTGGAAACTAGTTACAAATAAAATTATTGATTAAAAATAGACTTTAATAGAAGATCCAACAGTATATTTTAACAAAAGAATTTGAAAGCAGAAAAATAAACTAAAAAAATTTAAATACGGAAAATACACAGAAAATACGTTTTTACGAAAATAGGGGTTACAAGTGTAATAAAGTCGGGTCGTCGTCGAGTTAACATAATGATGGTAGACAAGGAACAACCTGTAGAACGGGTTGCAAGGCTTGCGTTCGTGTAAAATTGAACGAAGCAAGTAATACGTGGGTGTTGTATTCATTTCATGAAGCACACAATCACGAATTCACCTCACCCAGGTAGAAGGTATCTTTTACCCCGAAACCGTTCCATGTCAAATACGGATAAAAGGATAATAGATCAATTCAACCAAGTTAATATCCAGACATGTCGACAAATGCTCTTCTTCGAAAGTGCTAGTGGTGGTCACGATCAAGTAGGATTCACTGAAAAATATGTTAGAAATTTACTTAGAGACTCGCAAGAAGCATTGAAAGGACATGATTCTAAAATGCTAATTGATTTTTTCAAATCTAAGAAACATACGGATCCTTCATTTTTTTATGACATTCAAGTAGTTCCCGAAGGACGATTATCACATTGTATGTGGGTTGATGGTATTTCTAGAATGAATTATCAAGAATTTGGTGATGTACTTTGCTTTGATGCCACATACAATATGAACTGGTATGGAATGTTATTTATTCCATTTGTTGGAGTGAATCAACATTGGCAATTGACTTTCTTAGGAGGTGGGTTCATTCCAAATGAGTCTGCCTCTTCGTTTGAATGGTTCTTTGAAAAGTGGTTAGGGGTTATGAATCGTGCTTCATCCAGTATCGTCATCGATCAAGACCGTGGGATCGCCGCCACAGTTAAGAAAGTTTTCCCCCAGACTCGGCATAGATTTTGTATTTGGCACATATTGGATAAGTTACCGCAGGAGGTGCGTATATCGAACGATGTCGACAAGTTTAGGGAATCTTTAAAGAATGTCATCTACAATTCCGAATATGTACATGAATTTGTAGAAAAATAGAATTTATTGATTTCGCAATACAGATTAGAGAATAACAAATGGTTGAACGATCTATTTGATATCCGTGAAAATTAAGCACCCATCTATGCTAAAGATTTTTTTTGGGCCGGCATGTTGAGTAGCCAATGGGTTGAGTCATCGCATTCTGCCTTGAAGCATCATACAGAAAAGAAATATTCCTTGCATGAATTTGCTGTCATCTTCGACCATTTTTTGAGAAGGCAAAAACACGATGAACTGAAATAAAATCATCGTAACCGTGAGAAAAGACCGAAGTTGAAGAGCGAATGGGCTTTGGAGGCACAAATGGAGAAAACATACACTTTGAAAATCTTTTACAAATTCTAAGATGAAGTTACAAAAAGCTTCATGTACAATGTGACATTGGTTGGCAATCTTGAGACACTGGACAGTTCAACCTTCCATGTGATACTCTGTGAAGAATCAGAAATGGCTTGCCTTCTTCAGTTATGCAAATTCAACTAAATTATTACATGTTCATGTCACTTCTTCGACTTCGTTGGCATTCCTTGCAGGCATATTTTAGAGGTTCTTCGGTTAAGCCATCACACTTCCCTTCCGAATATATACATTAAAAGAAAATAGGCCCAGGATGTGATGAGAAGAAGTTATACATTTGTTCCAACCGAACCCAATACCGCGAATTTTGCTTCTCGATATTGTGAGTTGAGCTACCATGCAAAACAGATTGTCGATCTTGGTTGTTCCTCCAATGAAAGTTACAAATACATGTTAAAGAATTTGCAGAAGATCATTGACGGCGTCTCTCGGCTACAACTCGGATTGGGTGAACAACCCGAACAGGCCTCACATCCGCATGATAGTGCAGAATTGCTAAGTACACAACCGGATGGTAGTGCACAACCGCATTGTAGTGAACAACCTCATGATGAAGGCAGTGGACACATACCTACACACGTAAGTGACCCACAACAATGCATGACAAATGGAAGGCCTCGCGCCAAAAGATTGAGGCCGATAAGAGAGCAACTTCAGATTAAAAACCGAGACGGTGCCGAACATGCGGCATTGTGCAAATGAATCATGGTTCAAGAAATTGTCCAACATTATTTGAGGGGTGAGACTCGTACTTTCATTGTTTCTCCCTCTTTTAAATTTATTATACTTCATTTGTGGTAAATGAATTTGTCACTAACTAAAACTTATCTTTGAATGAAGGCCAATCAATCTACAAGAAGTGATTCCATCCGATGAAGAGAGTTCTGACGAGAGATAGTGAATGTGAATTTTTTTATGTAAAGTTTTAGTATATTAGATATTGATGCAAGTGTTGTTAATTGGTTTGTGTTGTTGTAACACCCCGAATTCCAAAATAAACTGAATTCAATGTTCCATAGGATCTTTTCACTTCTCTTCGTACAATTTTACAAGAAAATTAGAACATTTATTATATCAGAGTTACATCTTAAATTACATTTAAACTACGGAAGCAATTTACAATAATTACATGAATAAAATACACAACACTTGAAATATTTTTTAAGCAGCATGCATACTTTAATCTTGTCAGTCTCTTTGTCTAGCATAGAAACTGTGGGCTCGTCAGTTCATTCAACTGACGCAAGGATATAATACATCAATTTTCTCTTACTTAGAAAGCACACACTTGTCACAAGCAAAACTATGGGGACTATCCTATAGATATCGTGTTGCACTGTACACTTAGTCCTTAATACAGTTGTTTATATTATATGACACTAATGCGCACTTGTTCGGATTCTATGCATCCCATACTACATAGGTCCGAGGGCAAGCCCTTAATCGTACTTCATCTTGTAAGGTTCAGTCTTTTGCCATGACTTAAACTACTACGGTAACTATGGTAAGTATCCTAGATGTTCTATGAATTACGAGTCCATCTCCAGACAATCTGGAGGGGAATCCCATGCACTGACATGACGCATCATGCAGGCTATCTATAGACAATTTAGCCTCCGTCGGGGAACGATGGCACCACCCGTAGTCACCAAACACTCCACAAGCATCGCCACCGGGACAATAATTCCAGAGTAGTGCTCACGCCATGTCATGACGCATTAAGCAGGCAATCTATGAATCACTCTCACACCACCAATCTGATGGCCCTCATACTCGTGTTTTTCTCTCACTTTCGTCACATCACCACTATGTGTCTAGTCCTTAATTATGAATCATGAATAAAATCAACCCCTAGAGTTAGCTCTTTCCTCTGTACCGGTCTTAATCAACAATATGACCAAATCTTATCTTTCATCTCAATAGTTCATCTCAAAAATAATTTATTCACTTGCCGGTAATAGGACTTAGCTACCCTCTAGTTCAAATCTCATTTCATGTTCATAAATTGAGTATTCACACTCACCAATACCTTCATAAGTTATCATGATTCTTTTCATTTCAATTCATATATTATTTTCCACAATAAAGAGACAAGTTTATTCCACTTTTTTTCCCAATTCTCCAAATTACAAATCTAATCTCACAATTTTTCTTTGCATTCATAAGTCTAAAATATCTCATTTATTTGAACCAAGTGAATTTATTCACATTTGCATCAAATCATGAATTTCTTAGAAAACTTCTCTCAAAAAAATTTCTTAAAAGAGACTAATTATTGCTTTATTTATCTCATAAAAATATGCATATTAATTCTCTAACTTGATCTATAATTCTTTATTAAGCTATAGAAATTTTCCATAAGATCCAATTAATTTCAGAATAATTATAATAATTTTTATGAATTTATTTCACTTAAAATTATTTTAAAAAATCATTTTTTTCCAAAAAAATCAGAATTAAAAAAACTTGGCTAACGCCAAGTTTCGAACCGCACACACACACACAGTCGCTGCGCTATAGTAACGTTACTGTGGCGCAGCTACTGACCAGAAAGGCCAACAGCGCCTGGCGTTGAGAGAGGCATTTAATAACCCCTTATACTATTGGGTTCGGCATTGAGTTAATTTCACAAAATGGAAAAATGAAGAGTCCATACAGAGACTCGAACTCATGAGCTCTTGCTTCAGTGACATTTTTATTTTGCACCCACTGACCAGAATGGACAGAGTGAATAACCCGTAGGAAAAAGTAATTACAAGTAGTTTTGTATACGACTGTAGCAATTCTAGTTCATAAAAATAGTTCATTTCTTTCAAAATACATTTTGTTCCTTTAGAAACATAAAAAAATTTCCTGACTGAATTTCTTTGATATTTACACTGTAATTTAAGATTTTAAAAACCATTTAACTCTCATTTTTTCATATAAAAGTCTATTCTTTTATTTGTACAAAATTGGTCACAAAAGCTTTATGTCCTTTTAATTGTTTCTTTTCAAAGAGAAAAAATTTTGTTTGATAATTCTCAAATGGGTTACTTTTATTAAACTAATAATTTCCTTCTTTTCTTCTTTTATCAATAAAAATCCAATCTTTCTCTTAACTTAGTCCTAACTACAAACTGTTCATTTCTCTTTCTTTCCAACAAACAACATATAAAATTTGGGGATTTTTGTATCAATCTTATTAACAATGAACATGCATGATTTGTTAATCAATCTACTTTCATAACATGGAGATTTTCTCATAGTTCACAACATAAAAACAACACATTTCTTCATATTGCATTTTTCCACATTCATGAATAACTCAACATAAAGATTCATATTTTCTTAATTAGCAAACAAGTATATTATCAAGTTATCACCACAATATTTCTATTCACATCATTCAATCAATTTTACTACTTATTTCATGCAATTTCACATGGGTTCATTTTCTCCTTAAACATGGTACTAACATAAAGTAATATTTTCCTTTCTTGTTTATTTTAACATGATCACACACTTAAACCTAGTATGGTAACTAGTTAGAAGTTGAAGAAAATTGCCCACCTTTAATGAAGAGAAAAACAACAAGGACTCCTAAAGGATCTCCTAGAATGAACAAGCGAAGCGTTCTCCTCCTAGATCGAGCCACCAATTGACTTCTCCTCCTAGTTGGTATGCAACCCGAGCCTTCCCCTTGCTTCTTGAAGAATGCCGGCCGCTCTAGGGTGAAGAACACACACACACTAACACTCAATCTTTTGACTCACAACTTTCCTAACCTTTTACTCACAATCTTGTCTTTATTTCTTTCTTTTTCAATTCTTTTTTTTCAAGTGTAAATGTGAGTGAATGAGACGGGGTAATTATACTAATTTGGAGTGCAAATGGAGGGCTAGGATTTCTTCAAATGGTTAAGGATCAATGGCCAAGATGAATTAGGGAGTTTTAGCAACTACCCATGATGGAGCAACCACCTCTCCACTCAGTGGCGGAGCCACACTCAAGCCAGGGTGAGCGGCCGCTCCCCCTGAGTTTGGGCCGGCCCTTTCTATAGGTGCACTTTTTTATTTTTTTTAATGGAAGTCCACGCAGTGCTCCCCCTGCACGTGGCTCACAAGTAAAGGCCCATACAATCACTCTTCATGCCACCCGACCCGCTCCCTCTTCTTCTGCTGCTCGCTTCTTCTCCGTTTAGTTCTTGTGATTTCACTCCCGCTGGATGGAAATCCTGGCTCCGCCACTGTCTCCACTTCACCCACCTCTCCCTCTCTCTTTGCACAATCCGGCCTACACTATTTAGGTGCACTTGCACGTGCTAGTGCAATGCACATGCAAACTAGTACCCCCTACCAAAATTTGTTCATGCAATTTAATTAATTGTTTACTAAATTGGTCTACACTACAAGTTTGGTTAATTAAAAGAGGAATTAAATTAAATGGGCTCACTAATGGGCCAAAAGACCATGGGCTCTAGTGAATTAATTAATAAATTAATTATAATGGGCTAGAAAGAGATAATTATGCCTAGGATTTTATTTAGGCTTTAAAAATAGATCTTTTAGGAAATAAAGAGAATAATTATTAGCTCAAGCTATAAAGAATTATTTTCCCCTAGAAAAATGCATATGAAATTATACGTGCAAAACACGTAGAATCACAAACTCTAATAAATAAAAATTTAGGATGTTACAGTTGTAAACTTTAAATGTTGTTGGGACTCAAGTGTTGTTGGTTTGTGTTGATTGTTAATTTTGTTGTTGTTGTTCTTTTTCAGTTGTTATTGGTGTTAGTGTTGTTGTTAACTGTTGTTGTTCTTTTTGAGTTGTTATATGTGTAGCAACCTGCAGGTGCTGTGTTCACTTTTCGTTTAACTTTTTTTTCATTTTTTAAACCTAGGCCGTTGTGAAAGACAACGGCCTTAGTTGAAGACTAAGTCTTTCGTCTAGAACTCAGAAAAATCCATTTTTTTTTTAAATTAAGGCCGTTGTCTCCAACAATGACCTAAGTTATAGCAAAAAAATGAGAATTTTGGGTTTGCTCTCTGACTTGCCTAAGCTAAATGGAGCAAAATGTCAGAGAGCAACATTTTTATTTATTTATTTAAAGCTTAGACCGTTGTCTCCAACAACGGCCAAGGTTATAGCAAAAAATATTGGATTTTTTTGTCTGCTCTCTGACTTGCCCAAGCTAAAAGGAGCAATAAGTCAGAGAGCAACCATTTTTTTTAAGCTTAGGCCATTGTCTCCAACAACGGCCTAAGTTATAGCAAAAAGAATTGAATTTTTGGTTTGCTCTCTAACTTGCCCAAGCTAAAAGGAGCAACAAGTCAGAGAGCAACCTTTTTTTAAAGCTTAGGCCGTTGTTGGTATAGCAGACAATTGAATTTTTTTGTCTGCTCTCTGACTTGCCCAAGCTAAAAGGAGCAACAAGTCCGACAGCAACCATTTTTATTTTTAAAAGTTTAGGTCGTTGTCTCCAATAACAGCCTCGGTTATAGCAAAAAAAATGATTTTTTTGGTTTGCTCTCTGACTAGCCCAAGCTAAAAGCGGCAACAAGTCAGAGAGCAACCATTTTTTTTTTTCAAGCTTAAGCCGTTGGACCCAACAACGGCCTAGGTTATAGCAGTTAAACAGGACTTTTTCGGTTGCTCTCTGACTTACCCAAGCTAAAAAGAGCAACAAGTCAGAGAGCACCATTTTTTTTAGTAAAGCTTAGGCCGTTGTGTCCAACAGCGGCCTAAGTTATATGAAATTTTGCAAAAAATTGTTTTTGCCTTTTACAACTATCTCTCCACTTTACGAACAGTGTCTCTAGAATTCTACACCAAAGACATTCATATGCTTGTATATCGTTTATATATTTTATTAATTTCCATTTTTAGCCACCTAACTAACCAATATAAAATCATAAAGGTTAAATGTTTTAAAAAATACCAGAAAATAAAAGATGATCTTTTCGTTCGTAAAAATAAAATTTTAAAATATATTCTTACCCCTAATATGTAATTTCTTCTGTAATGCGTACACCTAACCCCTAACCATACCCCCCAAGCCTATAATATTTCAGTTAGGGTTAGGGTAAGGTTAAGGTTATTGTTAACAAGGGTTAGGATAGGGTTAGGGTAAGGTTAAGGTTAGTGTTAATAGGGGTTAGGATAGGGTTAGGGTAAGGTTAAGGTAAGTGTTAATAAGGTTTAGGATAGGGTTAGGGCATAACAGGGGTTATGGTAGGGTTACGGGTTAGTGTATGGTTAGTGGTTATATCTTAAAGCTCTTTCAAAAAATTCTCACAAGTAAGCTTACTGACAAATCAAAGGCTTAAGTTATCAGTGGTGGACTCCACCTTTGCCTCCACCACATTACCACCCTCCTCTTCCTCTTTTCCCCCCTCTTTTGCCTTGTCATCTCTGTTCTTCGATTCTAAAAGCACATGCTTCTTTCCTAATATTATGTGTTTCCATAGCTTGCCTATTACATTTCACTATGCAAAGTGGGCACCACAGATAGATCCCGTTTTGAATAACCTCTTGCATTTTCTTATTGGCACGAATACTCATCTTCTTTCCTCCAAGTAGCCTGTTTCTCATTTGGGGTGGTTGTTAAGGCTGTCCTCACATGTCATTGAGAGTTGGCAAAGAGCACGGCTCCACTTTTTTTCCGAGAGTTGTAATAATCTCACAAAACCAGTTTTGGATTTCGATGTCTTCATTTAGAATGTTTGAATTTCATTAGTAAACAGATGAGCTAGATATATTAAAATTTCCCTACAAAGAGTATATTGAAGGAGAAAAATTCTTGGTTAGGGTTAGGGTAGGGTCACATGACTATGGTCAGGGTAGGGTTACTTCACTCTTCCTAAATAGTGTCTCTCAACTCTTCCTATTAAAAAAAAGTGTCCTTTTTAGGATAAAACCATAAATATACTTGTCCTTTTCAGTAGTTGGATCTGATGACCCTCCGCTCTAAAGCGCACTGAATCTTTTCCCTTTTTGGGTTCTTCTTGTCCATTATTGTTGTTGTTGTTGTTGTTGTAGTTATTTTTGGAATTTGGAGATGGGTTTGAAAATTGGAAGGTTTTTAATTTTGGAGATGATTTTTGGAAATGAGTATTCGTACCAATGGGAAAATACGAAAGGTTATTCAGTAGGGTATCTACATGTGGTGCCCACTTTGTAGAGTGAAATGTAATAGTAGAAAAGTTATGGAAACACATTTATTAGGAAAGAAGCATGTGCTTTTATAATCGAAGAACAGTGATGGCAAGACAGGGGGGGTGGGGGGTGGGGGGGTGGAAAGAGGAAGTTAAGGAAAGAGTTTTAAGATATAACCACTAACCATACACTAACCCGTAACCATACAATAAACCGTAACCCTACAATCAGAATCCATGAGTTGATAGAACTCCATTCCATTCCCATTCACATGATCCTTGTAATAATGCTCTTTATACTTGTCACAGATTTTGCATCCTTGCTCCATTTTCTGGGTATAGATCCTAAAGCCACAAAAGGAAAGAAAATAAAAGAAAGAGTGAATAAACTTTTAAAATTACTGAAAAATAGAAGAAAAACAGAATGGCAAACAACCTAGAAGTTACCACTTGGGTTGAAACACTGCACTCACCCGTAACCCAACCATAACCCTACTCATAACCCTACACTCACCCGAAACCCTACCATAACCCTACACTCACCCATAACCCTACCATAACCACTAACCATACACTAAACCGTAACCCTACCATAACCCCTGTTATGCCCTAACCCTATCCTAACCCCTATGAACACTTACCTTAACCTTACCCTAACCCTATCTTATCCCCTATTAACACTAACCTTACCCTAACCCTATTCTAACCCCTGTTAACACTGCCCTTAACCTTATACTAACCCTAGCTAAAATATTATTACCACTTTAGGGGATATGGTTAGGGGTTAGGTGCTACACTGGATCGGTATACATATTCCAGAAGAAATTACATATTAGGGGTAAAAATATATTTAAAAAATTGATTTTTACGAATGAAAAGATCATCTTTTATTTTCTAGTATTTTTTTAAACATTTAACCTTAACGATTGTATATTGGTTAGTTAGGTGGCTAAAAATGAAAATTAATAAAATATATAAATGATGTACAAGCATATGAATGTCTACTTTGTAGAGTTCGAAAGACACTGTTCATAAAGAAGGGAGAGATAGTTGTAAAAAACAGAATTTTTTTTTGCAATATTTCATATAACAAAGCCCGTTGTTTGAAATAACGGCAAACAACGACCTAACCATACAAAAAAAAAATTGGTTGCTCTCTAACTGTTGGTCCTTTTGGACTCGCCAAGATAGAGAGCAACCCTAAAAATCAAAATTTTCTGATATAACTTAGGCCGTTGTTGCAGACAACGACCTTAGTTAGGGGAAAAAATTGCTTGCTCTCTCACTTGTTGCTCCTTTTGGCTTGGCCAAGTAAGAGAGCAAGACAAAAAATTGAAACTTTTTTCATAAAACCTAGGCCGTTGTTGGAGACAACGGCCGTAGTTAGATGAAAAAAATTGCCTAATCTCTCACTTGTTTCTCCTTTTGGCTTGGCCAAGTCAGAGAGCAACCAAAAAATTTCAAATTTTTTGCTACAACCTAGGCAACAACGGCCTAAGATTTTAAAAAAAGGGTGTTGCTCTCTGACTTGTTGCTCCTTTTACTTTGCGCAATTCATAGAGCAACCCAAAAACTTCAAATTTTTTGGTATAACCTAGGCAGTTGTTGGAGACGACAGCCTAAGCTTTAAAAAGAAAAGGGTGTTGCTCTTTGACTTGTTGCTCCTTTTACCTTGTGCAAGTCAGAGAGCAACCAAAAAACTTCAAATTTTGGCTATAACTTAGGTCGTTGTTGGAGACAACGACCTAAGCTTAAAAAAAAAAGGTCGTTGCTCTCTGACTTGTTGCACCTTTTACCTTGCTCAAGTCAGAGAGCACCCTCAGGAATTCAAATTTTTTGCTATAACCTAGGCCGTTAAAATTGCTCATTTTCAATAGGCCAATACAGAGAGCTACTGATCCAAAAAAAAAAAAAAATTTCACATAGAACCTAAACAACGGCCTAATTAAAAGGAAAATTTGATTATAATTTCACACAGCAGCTATAGCTACTACACTACATCCTCCCCCAAAAACTATATACAATTCCATCAGCTACAATCTCCAAATAAATTTCTACATACAGCCTCCAACAAATAAAACTAAATTTTCCAAAAACAACAACAACAACCAAAAAAGGAGCAATTATCACATAATAACAACAACATCAATAACAATTAAAACTGACCAACAACAATTATCACATAATAACAACAACAACAAAAAAAAGTGCACAAAAAAAATACTGTATCGGGAAACACCTAAGCACTGGGCGTGTAAATTTGTGGTGCTCGCCTCTTCCAAGCAGGTTGTCGTCGCCGGAATGGGGATGGCGCCGGTGCAATTTCTTCTTCTTCTCCCTCCTCTTGTATGTCTCCAACAACCCTTTCTTCATGCTCTTCTTCTTGCTCTTCTTCTTGTGGTGGAGATGTAGCTTGATATTGCCGTTGTTGACCTGGGCCAGATAGCCTACCCCTCACGCTCTTACGTCGCTGTTAACGTACGGATTTATCCAAATATCATTGCAAAGCTTCACCCTCTCTCAAAACATCTAAATTGGTACGACATGAAGAGAGCATCTTCTGCGCGAACTTCTTCATAGGTTGGGCAGCATTACTTTTGATTACCTGCGCACATTCTTTTGCCATGTCCCATGCATTATCGATCTAAAATAAAAACAAAAAATATATTAAACACATTCGGAATTGTAAACAACTTAATCACTTTAAAAGTAAGGAACTTTCAACAAAATTTAAAATTTATACTCACCAATGTACGTATAGATGATGCCTTCGATTGGAACATGGATTGTGAACTAGAATACGCGGGTGGTGGTTCAATCTCCTTCTCCTCAATTGGTACTTGAATACCAGAAGGTAGTTCTGTATTGGGAGAGATGTACAAACGTATGATTGATCTGTACCATTCGTTTGCAACGTGCCATCGTAGGATGGAACATCAACAATTACGAGTTCAAACCATCGTTCATTCCATTCTGCAACATGAACACGGTGGAAATGAGCCCAATCATGGGTAGGCATACGACCGGTATCTCTCACAGCATGTAACTCATGGTTGTATAGGTTTGCGCATATTGGGGGTAATTTTGTTGAAGACCAAACTGCCGAAGGACTCTCTCCGGCCGCGGATGCTCTACTATACCAAAGTTGATGAGTGGAGCTATCGTCATCCATAACTACGACCTGGCCACGCAGACCGGTGGTAGTCTTCCCACCCGCTCGGGAGAATACGGCACCCAAATCATGAACTCTTCTAGTAGTTGGTCGAGCTCGTCTCTGTAGTACGTTAATACACCTTTTGGGTTGTCTTTGTAACTTCGTATACCTGCCCAATATACCCCTAAGGGTGCTAACATATGAGTATTTGGTGCTTCGGCCATCCAACCATCCGTCGATCTCGTAATTCAGGGATGACCCAAGTGTAGACGCTCCCATGAACAAATCTGTAACAAGACTATTGGACCGGTCATCTCCGTCCCATCTAACGCTACCGAATACAACGTCCTGTATAACGTTGCTAATGCGCAACTTCCCCAGCTGTACAGGCCAGCTAAGCCTAGGTCGGCGAGCAATCGTAGATACATAAGCTGTACGGTATCTCCGGATGAGTTAGGCAATAAAACCCCGCTAAGCACCATTAGAATGTACGCTCTTGTGTAGCACACACTGTACATCATGGTCGGTCAATTCTTCGTTCAACCTCCCTTCAAAATTTTTCTTCAACCAAGATAGTCGGATTAATTGTCCGACAAAAATATTCCTATCTTCCGCGGCCTCCTCACCAAACTTTGTACTGAGGAGTTCATTACACAGCTCTAACTTATCAAAGTTCATATTACCAGTCACGGCCATCCCATCTATTGGAAGACTGGAGATCATCGTTATATCCTGTAGCGATACCGTCATCTCTCCGACCGATAGATGGAAGGTGTGCGACTCTGACCTCCATCGCTCCACGAGTGCTGCAAGAAGTGCTCAGTCGAGTTTCACCTAACCCATCATACTGATTTCGTAGAAACCGGCCAGAACTAGATACTCGACGATACGTGGGTGCACCGTCATGGTCTCGTGGGTGCGGAAATTACACCTCTGCATCATCCCACCTCACACTGCCTCAGATCTGTGGCGGTCTTGCAAGGTGAGTTCACCGTCATATATTGTCCTGGACCTTGTCGTGCTGGACTCGAAGAGGATGCACCAAGCTACACCAACACATTGTAAAATTATTATTAGTGTAATAACAATACCACTATATACAAAATTCACAGTACAAATTAATAGTTCTCTTACTTCTGTGGAACGTTCACCCCGGCCACTAACAGATGACCTTCCGGTTCTCCTCGTTCTAACCATTTCTCTGTAAGAAAGTTCGCATATATAAAACAATTTGTTCACAAAAAAATGGCATATATATAGATACGAAAAAAAATACATGAGACAATCGCAAAAACAACTTTTAAAAAATACCAAACTTTGCAAATGGGTCTAAATTACCGCACACAAGCTACCGCAACTTGTAGGAGCGAGTTTAGACTAACGGTCTTCAAAATACGGTCGTGTATCGCTTTCACTCTTGAAAAAAGAGCAAAATGCGATCCACGGATGCATATATCTAACCGTGGCTGAGAACTCCCAACCACAAGTTGCATTGGCTTGTGAGTGGCGAAAACGGCTTACCCTCAAAATTCCGTAATTTTTGAGCCATTTCTCTATTGTAAACTCGTTAAATACATAACAAAATTCATGAAAAAACCAAAAAAACGATGGTAAAAAAATTAAATTTTACAATTGGATCGGGCTCCCCGCACACAAGGCAACGCAACTTGTACAAGCGAGTTCCGACCGATGGTTTGAAAGATACGGCCATGTATCGCTTTCACTCTTGAAAAAGAGCGGAAAGTGATACATTGACGTATCTCGCAAACCGTGGGCCGGAACTCGCAAATACAAGTTGCGTTGGGTTGTGAATGGTTAGCCCGACCTACTTCCACAGTTTTGTATATTTTGGAATTCGTTTGAGCGGTTTTCTAGTGTGCTCGTACTAAAAAGTTCCAAGGTATATAGAAGTTCTTTCATATACGCGACAATACAACATAAACGAGATGCGAAAATTCCGAAATTTGGTCGTTACGTCTGACACACCAAACACAAGCCAACGCAACTTGTAGAGGTGAGTTCCAACTCTCGGTTTGTAATATACGACTGTGTATCGCTTTATATCCATTTTATTGAATAAAAGTGATAAACGGATGTATCTTGCAAACCTTGAGACGGAAATCACCACTACAAATTGCGTTGCCTTCTGTGTGGTGAGCCCGACCAAGTCGTCAAATTTTGGAATTTCTGGATCTCGTTTGTTTGCTTTTCCTATATTCTACAACTACAACTAACACTACATCTACAAAAATGTCGACAAAATATATACGACATACATGATACAAAAATTGTACACTCTCTAAATTGAAGACTACTATGCATAGTACAAAAAATAAAACTAAAAACTGAAAAATTATTCAATAAATTAACATAGTTCATTATATTAAATTTTGAAAAAGTGACTACCTAGTCCAAAGAGAAAGAGAGAGTTGTCGAAGATGTGAGGAGTCGCTGCTGTAAACGAACAAGTTATAGAGTCTAGGGTATCGAAGAATTTGTGCTAGGGTTTGGATGAGTTGGGGAGATTTCGGATTTGATTAGGGTTTGGGGTATTCGGGTGAGGGAGAGATTGATATTGATTGATCGAGAAGAGGGGGAGATCGAGAGAGAGGCGGTTAGAGTAGAGCTAGGGTTTGGGGAATGGGTTTCGGGAGCTCTAGGTAGAGAGAGAGATTTGTTAAGAATGAGGGAGATGGCTCAGATCTGAGTATGTACAGATCTGAGTATGTACATACCTAGGCCGTTGTTGGGAACAGATCTGGGAACAACGGCCTAGGTTGGTTCCCAACAACGGCCTAAGTATAATTTTCTTCAAAAAAAATTTCAAACAAAATCTAAGCCGTTATTCCCAACAACGGCCTAAGTATAAGTTTTCCCAAAAAAAAAACTTCACGCCAAAAAAATGCCGAGTCTGAAGCATTTTTTGGCGTGAACTTCCAAAATTGCCCCCTCCGCTTTTAGAGCCCTTAGTGGGAGCGCTACTGGGTTTTGATCTGAGCCGTTGATCAAGATCTTGAGCGATCCAACGGCTCAGATGCGTGTTTTCCAACCCGGTTGAAAACACATCCGTTTTCAACCGAGCATTTGCCTATATATATATATATATATATATATATATATATATATATATATATATATATATATATATACTTAACACGGGGTGTTACACTAACCCAACCCTACCCTACTTCTCTCTTTTCCCTAGTTAGGCTTCGTTTGCTGCCACCGTCGCCGTTCATCATCGTCGTTCAAAAAAAAAATTTAAAAATTTTTTAAAAAACTTTTAAAAAAATTTTAAAAAAAAATCCAACAGGCATGTACTAGTTTTCTTCATGGAACTTCAGCTTCAACAGTATTTTCCCGTCTCATCGACTTTCCAGCTCCGCATCTTCTCCTTTCCTCTTCCCTGATCCTCGCATCGACAACAATACCATATTTCTGATACATGCCTCCTCCCGATGCCACCAACAACAGCACCATCCTGACCCCCGACCAGATCTCGACAATAGCAGCAGAGCCGTCGTCATCCCGATTCCTGCCTTCTCCCTCATCTCAGTATTAGCTACAACAAAACCATCCCTCCCTCTGCCCCACCCTTTCTTCCGATATCAGCAATAGTAGCAACATCCCGATCCCGACAGCGACAATAACAACGTCGTCCTCATCACTGCCACAACATCACCAGTCCTATTCCTCCTCACTCTACCTCTTCCCTTACATCTTCTACATGACCATTACTCCAACTTTACCATCTCTTGCTATTTGGGTCAATTTTCAGCATCGCCTCGCTCAGCTGGAACTCAAGTTCTTGGGTCAGTCAGTCAATGTTGGCCCTTTGCCCCTGCATTCTCTGTTACTTTCGGTATGAATTCTTCTAGATTTAGATTCTGGTGCATCACATCATCTTACTAGTAATTATACATTGCTCACCACCAGCACTACACTTCCCTCTCACTCTCCTTCCCTCAAACAGCTGATGACTCACAACTTCTCACTAAAAACTCAGGATCTATTAGCTCTCCCACTCTCACATTGCCTTATGGTCATGCTCCCCATTTATTTCCATTAGTGCGTTGTGCGATATTATTCTTATCGTTACATTCGATTCTTTAAGTTGTTCTATTACAGATTCACACATGGTCAGGAGTTTGAGCGTGTTAGTAGACATAGTCGTCTATATCAACTAGATTTTTTACATGCACATAAATCTCATTCTAATTTTGCTAGTGGTGTGTCCTCTGATGCTGATCTGTGGCACAGACGTTTAGGTCATATTAGTAAGTCTCGTCTCAAGATGTTAGCCCGTAGTGGTGCCCTTGCTCATATTTCGTTTACGCATTTGTCTGTTTATCAGGGTTGTCAGTTGATCAAACACATAGCCCTCCCTTTAATAATAAAAGCACTTCTCAAACCACTCATCCTTTTGTTCATTCTGACATATGGGGACCATCTCCTGTACCTTCTACCAAAGACTATCTCTATTATGTTACCTTGATCGATGACTTCACTCGATATACATGGGTCTTTATTATGCACTTACAATCTGAGATTCCTAATATTTACCAGCTCTTTACAACCATGATTCACACTCAGTTCGGTGTGCATATCAAGATTTTTTGCTCAGACAAAGCTCGTGAGTACATAAGCAGAATTGTGTAGTTGAACGCAAGCATCGTCACATTCTTGAGACGGCTCGCGCTCTTTTACTCTCCAATTCTGTTCCTTGTTCTTTATGGGATGAAGCTGTCATAACTTATGTTAGCCTCATTAACATCACTCCATCGTCTACCATATCTGGTACGACACCTTATGAGGTACTTTATTAGTCACCCCAGACTGTAGTATGCTCTGTGTTTTTGGGTGCACTTGTTACGTCCTTCTCCCTCCCATTTGAGTGCATGAAGCTGACCGCTCGCACTGCTAAGTGCGTTCACCTAGGTTTCAGTTAAGAGCACAAAGGATATCATTGTTTTGATCCTTCTGCGGATCGTGTCTGTATTTCCCGATATGTCTCATTTGTGGAAGACTCTCCCTACAACTTGCCCTCTCCTGAGGATACTAGCATTCTCGATTTTTCTGATGTTCGGCCTGGGTCCCCAGGCACATCTTCCCGCATTTCCTTCGATCCCACTCCTTTGGCTCCTCTCCCATCTCATACAGACGTTACACATATTGTTCCTCCTACAGTAACACCTCCCACACCACCTGCATCACCACAACATCATGCACCTACACCACCTGCATCATGCACCCACACCACCTACATCCCCACTGCTGCATGTACCCACCCCTCCGACCTTAACCCCACACCCTGCTGGTCCACCACTGGTTCGTCAGTTTACACATTCCACTTCGGGCATTCCACTCGCACATTATACACCCGATGTCACTGGTTCTTCTGACCATTTTGGCTTTGCCACCCTAGCTCCATACTTACCATAGTTCCATGCTTATCTCACTGTTATACCCTCCACACGTGAGCCCATAAAATATCAGGACGTTATTCAATATATCGAGTGGATGGAAGCTATTACCAAGGAGTTCAGTGCATTTGATCAGAATGATACTTTGGATGTTGTTACACTACCAGTGGGTTTCCAACTTGTTATATGCAAGTGGATCTTCAAGGTCAAATATCGACCTGATGTGTAATGCCCCGAATACCAAAATACAGTATTTCGTAGCTCAACCGGATCTCTACTTCATTTCGTACAATTTTACAAGAAAAATAAAACTTTTATTACAACAAGGTTCTTTTACATCAATAACGCAGTAGAAAATAAATGGTGTAAAACATGATAAATATACAATTTTAACAACTTTAGCATGTAAGTAATCATCAGCATCACATTCATCTTTATATCTTCTTGTAAGTTCCAAGTCGTGCATGTAAAACTGTGCGCACGTCAGTTTCTTACAACCAACGAAATATTATAAACGGCGATCCTCACTATGCCGTAATGTAACGATTCTTTAATACTTTAACAACCACTAACTTGAATGAAGACAAAGTGTAAAAGAGTGACTATTCTAATCATGTCAGTGTATGCAATGACTTAATACCTAATGCACGTGTTTACTCTAGTTTGACACTAATGCATACTTGTTCGGATTTTATGCATCCCATACTACATAGGTTCGAGGATAAGCACCTACGTACTCCACATTGTAGGGTAAGATCCCTCTCCATGCAGCCTACTACGATGACTACTACAAGCTTTAGACACTTTGCAGGTATTGGCTCTCGCCCTTGGAATACTGGAGACCAATCCCTCTCCGTGGATCATTCTGTGGCCCTTACGTCCATCGTCCCGGAATACTGGGGATTGTCTCACTCCGCAAGTCATTCTGGAGCCGTCATTGCACAAGCATCCCATAAGCTTCGCTCTCATTTCGGAATACTGGAGATCGTTCCCACTCCATGGATCATTCTGTGGCCTGTACGTCCATCGTCCTGGAATATTGGGGACCGTCTCTCTCCAAAGATTATTCTGGAATCCATAACTCACGTTTGCACTCATTTCTTCATATCTCCAACTAGTATCTATCCTTAAGTTTGAACATGAATAAATTATACCACCTAGAGTTAGCTTGCCCGTACCGGTCTTACACAAAAATACCGAGAACGACAGCCCATATTAGCCACTTATCAACTCAAATAATCATTTTCAACACTTGCCGGTACCTGGGTCTCACTAAGCATCTAGAATCAACATCTTTCATGTTCAATAACTTGGGGGTACTCATACCCTTGTTACTCATGTTCTAAATTTTCATGTATTCATATTTTATTCAAATTCCTTCATTCCTTCTTATTTATTCATCCATAAGTACAATCTCAACCTATTCATTTTCACAATACACTTTTCATATTCATCAAAACTTTCTCAATACAAGTTAATTAAGATTAAAACATAATCTCTAAAATCATTTAAAAATTCATCCCATCATTTTCCTTTAATTTATTTGAATCAAACTTAACATCTTTAATCATATATATATTTCTCTTGAGTTCACATCTCATCTAAGCATGAATATGATCTTTATTTTCCCAAAATACAACTTAAAACAGTGAGAAATATTCTCAATCACTTCATCTAAGTATCATTAGTAAAACAGTAAATTCAAAGTCAGAAAACTGCATTTCATGCAATTTGTAAAAATCATAGAAAATTATATACTTCACAAAACTTTGCGTTATTTATATCAAAATAAAGGTATACAAGTCTAATATAATTTCTTAGTTATAAATTTTCTCAAAATACTGTACCTATAACCCTAAATTCTTTAAAATATATAGTAAGGTCGAAATACTGAAATACTGCCACTGTACAGTCTTGTAAAATTCCTATAAAATTCAATTCTTTATGAAAATTCAATTTCTTGGACTTCACAAAAAGGTTAAAAAGCATACTACAAGTTCTTAGTTTTAACTTTTCTCAAATTATTTCATTTACAGTGCTGAAATGATCAAAAACCAAAATGTGTACAGATTTCCAGCAACCAGTCAACTACTAACCAGTTCTGAGTTTAGATTTTATTAAAATAGTAAACGACCTCCAAATCTTATAAAATTTTAAAGGGATATTCCTAAAATATACAAGATGCTCCCTAAAAAGTTTTATTTCTAGATTCCAACTATTTTATTAAATATGATTTTTTGAAGTGCAAACAAAACACAAAAACAGTAATTTTCTTTGCATGAATTAGCAACTTTGTGTAAAATTCTATATCCAAATCATTTAATCTAATCATAAAGTACCACCATGCACCCAAACAACATTATTTCAACTTATGTACAAGATAATCTTTCAATTAGCATGCACTTTCATTCTAAATATCATCATCACATATTAACCCTACTCATATTTATGATCAATTTTATATAACAATCTTCCTACACATGCATGATACTATAAAATTTAGAAAGCATTCAAGAAACACCTACCTTATTTGAAGAAAGAAAATGAACTCCTAGTAAATGGCTCCTAGCTCCAAGAATGGAACTTCCTTCTTCTTCTAGCAAGCCTTCCTTCCTCCAAGCAAGAACTCAAATAACTCTCTTTTTCTTCTTTTCTTTTCTTTCTTTTCCTCTCTTTCTTTTCTTATCTTTCTTATCTTTTGTTTCTTTTGATTTTTTGTGCAAGATTTCATGAAGAAAGAGGGTGATATTTATAGGGTTTGAGAGACTCTTCCACTACTCAAATTAAGTGTTCAAATTCATAACCTACATAACCTCCTTCACTAATTGCTCACTCACCATTACTACCACAAACTCCCAACTCTTCTTCTTCCTTCATGAATTGGCCAACCCTTGGATTTCTCACATGTGTACACTCTCATTTAGTTAGTTGTTATTTATTTGATTGTACATGTTGTTATATGACAAGTGTAGGATAAAAAATGTTTATTAGAAATGTAGATTAACTAATGGGCTTTTCTTTTAAATAATTTTTCTATTGGGCTTTAAGATGATCTTTAGGCCTTTGGGTTTTTATTAAAGATAAATAAACAAAATTAGAAGAAAAAATGTGCATGACATCTTAGAAAATTTTAGAAATAAAATGCACATAAAATTTTACGTGCAATACACATGCCAAATATTAAAAATTAATTTGAGAGAACGAAAAGCAGTCAAAAATACAAAACATGTATATTTAATAATGTTACGGTTATTTCACGTAACGGAATATGTACGTAATCGACACGTGTATTGAAAGCACATGCAATGTACGTAAAATACAAAGATTAAAATAAATATTTTGAGTTGGCTAAAAATAGGATTGAAATGAGTTTTGAGAAAAAGGAAAACATATAAATAATCGGAATATAAAATACGCATGACATTTATATAAAAATACGTTACGAATATTACTCGTAACGGTACAAAAAATACGTGCGTAACACATGAGGGAAATTTTTTCATTACTCAATTTTGCAAGTGTTACATGATGACTCCATTAAGCGGCATAAGGGTTGTCCAGTTGCCCGCGAATTTACTCAGGAGCATGTCATTGATTATGATGAGACTTTTGCTCCAGTTGTACAGATGACTACAGTTCGCAAATCGCAATCTCCTTGTCGTTGCCGCCATCCGTCAATGACCGTTATACCAGATGGACGTGAAGAATGCCTATCTTCATGGTACCTTATCTGAGTTTGTTTACATACATCCCCCTCCTGGGCTTTCCACACCTCCTTGTCATGTTTGCCTTCTACGTCGAGTTATATATGGTTTGAAACAGGCTCCTCAAGTCTGGTTTGAGTGTTTTCGTCGTGTCATCACATAAGCCAATTTTGGACAGAGTTTCTAGGACCACTCTATGTTCATGCGGTCAACACCACAGGAGAGGGTACTTCTACTATTATATGTTTATGATATGATTATCACTGGGAATGACTCCACAGACATTGCATCCACCCAAAATACTTTCACCAACAGTTCCATATGAAAGACCTTGGCAGACTATGCTACTTTCTGGGTTTAGAGATTGCCCATGGATCTCGTGGAATACTCATTTCTCAACAGAAATACACATCAGACATTATCTCTCCTGCTTGTCTCTCTAATAGTCGATCAGCCGATACTTCCTTAAAGCTTCACATGAAGCTTCGTCTTACATATGGTGAGCTCCTTCCCGATCCCACTAGATACAGGAAGATTGTTGGACAGCTTGTCTTCTTATGCATGACCAGATCCATTATTGCTCATGCAGTCAGTATTGTCGGTCGGTTTGTTTTCGCTCCCACATCAGTTCACTACAGTGCTCTCCTTCGGATCCTCAAATATCCTCAAGACACTATCACTCGCTCATTATTCATGCCTTTTATATCTAAACTAGAGCTTAGTGTAGATTCTGATTCAGATTGGACGGGTAATCCTACTACTAGATGGTCTACCACAGATTTTTGTCTATTTCTTGGTGATTCACTGATCTCATGGTGAAGCAAGAAACAGGAAGGTGTTACATTTTCTTCTATAGAAGCTGAGTACAGAGCAATGACAACTACTACTAGAGAAATCGTCCATGTTCGTTGGCTGCTGCTATCAGATATGAGTGTTACTCTTACAGGAGCTACTCCTCTTTATTGTAATAACCGGAGTGCATTGCACATTGCGAGCAACCTGGTTTTTTATGAGCGAACAAAGCACATAGAGATTGATTGACACTATGTTTGTGAGCATTTTGAAGCAGGGACCATTTCACTTTATTTTATTACCTCTTCATAGCAGATAGCTAACTTTTTCACCAAATCTCACACTGTTCAGAGATTTCGATACTTGGTGGGTAAACTCACACTATTCGACCCGCCGTGAGTTTGAGATGGAGTGTTAGATATTATGTTACATATATATTTAGTCTCATATCGGATTATGTATTATTTTAGTATTTGGTTCCCTCCTATATATAGGAGACATTGTACTCAATTTTAATCAATCCAATAACATTTTTTCCAATCTCTCTGTTAACTTTAACAGTCTCCTATTCAATGACCTTGGGTTAGAAGTGGTGCATATGGATCCCATGCTGCATCAGCCAGAGTGGGGAAGAGATGCTTAATGTTCATGACTTCTATCCAGTTCGACTTCCAAAATGAGATGGAGGAGCCTTCTCCCAGTTCCCAAGTGGTGTTAGAGAAGAACTGCTGCTTAAGGGGGAAAAATTCATTCCCATAATTCAGATGAATAAGATGGATGATGGTATAAGCCCAAGCTTCTATTGTGGTAGAAAGAACATAGAGTTTTACTCACCAAACAAGTAGAATCGGCAACTAGTTTCCAGCACTATTTCATCAAAATAGATTGGTTGAAGGTAGAGAGATCAAGAATTCCTAGCCCCTCCTGAGCTTTAGGCTGGCAAGCTCTTCTCCACTGCATATTAACTTTGTCTCTACAATCTTCATCAATCCCAGACCATAGGAACTTGCTTCTGATTTGATCAATTCGCTTAATAACCCAGAATGGTAATTTAAAAACTGAAGCAAATTACACTGGCAACACAGATAGAACTGGATGAATGAGTACTAGTACGTCTTCACCCTTTGGATAGCAGTTTCCCTTTAGGCTTGCCCTTGGATAAAGACACGCCTAAGTATTTGATAGGTAAATCTTCTTCCTAGCACTCTAGGATATGGGAGAATGCGGCTTGTTTGGCTCTAGACTTGCCAAAATAAACCAGAGAATATTTGGAGAAATTTATATCAAGGTCTGAGACATATGAAAACAGGTGTAGAAGAAATTTCAAATGAATAACCTCTTGTTCTTCACATGCACAAAAGAGGAGTGTGTCATCTGCAAATTGGAGCACTGAAAGTTCTCCAAGAAGACCAGAAATGTTGAGAGGAGAATACTTTATTCTCTCTTCCTAGTTTTAGCATCTGGGCAAGAACATCTACCACTAAAATAAATTCCCAGCGAACTGAGTCAAAAGCCTTTTTTAGCCTAATTTTGAGCCTAAAGACATCCTTCCTCTTTCTTGAGAGAGGATAATGAATTCATGTGCAACTAGAAAACAATCAAGGGTATATTTACCTTTGAGAAATGAACTTTGGTAGGATGGTACAAGATCATGTAGTAGGGGGCTCAATCTGTGGGCTAACACCTTTGTGCAGATCTTGAAAGAACAATTTAGGAGGCTAATAAGCCTGAACTCAGTCACTTTACGAGCACCATCACATTTGGGGATGAGAGTGATATCAAAGTAATTAAGTCTAGAGATGTCCCCACATCCAACATATATCTCACAGAACATATTCAGCACATCATGCTTGATCACTTCCCAGAAAGAGTGGTAGAAGCTCATAGAGAAATCATCGGGGTCAGGAGCTTTATCACTACTCATAGAAAAAATTGCTTGCTTGATCTATTCCAATGTGAATGCACTGTCCAGCTACTCAGATCCATATGATGTAGATAAATACTTGGCCAATCTACATTGAAGGAGAGGTTCCCTGCTGTTCCACAAATGGATTTGAAGTAGTTGTCAAACTGATGCTTGATCTCCTTTTGCTTTGTAATGATTTGGTCCTTTACAGATAGAGAATAAATGTAGTTTCTTCTTCTCCTGCCCTTAGTAATGCAATGAAAGAATTTAGAGTTTGCATCTCCCTCCTTAAGCCCAGTCTTCCTTGCTCTTTGCCTCTAGTAAGTAGTGGCTACTTGAAGTATGCTTTCATACTCCTGAGTAAGTGTGTATCTCATGTCCTTTTCAGCCTCATCCTTTTCAGCCTCTGATAAGTCTCTGGATTCATGTGTAATATCTAATGCATGAATCTTGTCCAAATAAAATTATCACAGTAGTTGAGTGTAGAGATTAAATAAATTATCAATTCCAAATAACCCCAATTTTGCAACTATATTTTTATTTTTATGTATTTTTTTTTTCCAAATATCCAACAAATTGCTAGTTTAAGTGACTTGGATGGCGAGCCCACCATGAATCAGATCATGCTCTGGATGGAGGTGGGTGAATTCAGTAACACTGATTCAAACCCATTTATATTATCAAATATGGAATGAATAGCCTTGTGACGAACCCGTTTTATTTTTGATCTGTTGATTTACACTCAACTAATTCAAGTGATACATAAAATAAACTATGAATTTCCAATAGCTTCTCGTTCATACGTTTGATGCTTTAAGTTATTATTATAGATTCTGGTATAAACACTGCGTGTTTATTCGGAATTGACCATTAATGATATTAAGATGTTACGTGTTACTCGAGAAGTTATCATCTCTAGCTAAAGCATCCTTCGAGATTCATGAAGTTAACTTAATTTTAGCATTTTGTATTAATAGACGTAACCTCTTTAAAAATAAATAAAATAAAAATAAAATAAAATCTTTGAATCGAATAATGGGCAAAAACCAAAGTACCCCCTCAGCGTTTGACCTAAGTACAATATGCCCATATAACGTTTGAAAAAGTACACTAAACTCATTTCTCTGTTAACTTAACCTCATCCGTTAAGTTATAATTATTAAATTATTTTTTTAACCTTACTCTTTCATAAGCAAATCACTTCTTCTTTCTTCCCTTTCTTCATTCATTTTTTCTTCTTTCATTTTGTTAGATATTATAGTCCATATTGGGTATTGGGCTAATTTTGTATTTGGTTCACTCCTATATATAGGAGATATTGTACTCAGTTATTTCTCAATTCAATATTGAGTATTGTTTTCATCTCTCTGATTTATCTTAACATGGTTACAGAGCCAGGTTATACAAATTTTCCATTCTTCCCAAAACCCTAGAATTCCAACAGCCAAAAAAATATATATATATCTCATCTTCAACCTCCAGAAGATGATCCCCAGAAATCCACATCTTCAACTACTGTCCTCATCGTCCTCAACATCTACAATCCTCTTCTTCTTCAGCATCAGTCGACTTCGACTTGGTGTCGGCAACCTCCCGTCCTCCAGCTATCTCCAAGACCCACTAGCCGAGAACCCATCGACACCAAGTCAACGTCAGATTTCTCGCCGTCGAGGCCATCAGTCGACCGCCTCTGCACCATCGCTTGCCACCCGAGAACCCATCAACACCAAGTCAACGCCGGAGGTCCCGCCGTCCTCCAGCAACCTCCTCCCTGCCCTCTCTGAAAAACCCTAACCCTATTCCTCTTTCTCTCTACCCAACAAATTCCTATTTCTCTTTACCCGACTCGTTCTCCAAAAAAAAAATCAAAAAAAAATATATTATTATTATTATTATTATTATTATTATTATTATTATTATTATTATTATTATTATTATTATTATTATTATTATTATTATTATTATATATATATATATATATATATATATATATATATATATATATATACACACACACACGTACTACTACTTGATGGAATCTCAGTCTCTCCCATATATTTTTGCCTCCACTGACTTCCCCGATGCAACCGCCTCTTGTTCCTCCTCCAGATTCAAACAGCAGCAGCGCCACTTTCAGTCTACCCTCGGCCTCCTACCTTCTCCTAACATCATTTCTCACCCTATCCCACCTTTACCTTCGACACCGGTAACACCGTCCTACTCCCTACCCCGATCCAGACACCAGCAGCATCTCCCTCCACATTGTACTCTCAGTCACAGCAGCGCTAGTCTTATATCTCCTCGCAGTACTTCTTTCCTCACATCCTCGACCATGCCCGTCACTCCAGCCTTGTCGTCTCCTGCTGATTGGGCTAATCTTCAGCAACGCCTCACTCAGCTAGAACTACAGCTCATGGGTCAGTCTATCAATGCCGACTCCTCTGCTCCTGCACTTTCTGCCACTCTCGGTATGAATTCGTTCTGGATTTTAGATTCTGATGCATCACATCATCTCACTAGTAATTAGAAACTATTCACCACCTGCAAAGCACTTCCCTCTCACTCTCCATCTCTATACACAGCTAACGGCTCACTGCTTCTTATTACAAACTCAGGGACAATTAGCTCTCCCACTCTCACATTACCATATGTTCTTTATGCTCCTCATTTATCAATAAACCTTATTTCTGTTAGTGTGTTGTGCGATAGTGGTCATGTCGTTACTTTTGACTCTTTAGGTTGTTCTATTACTGATTCCTCCACCGGTGAGGAGTTTGGGCATGCTAGTCGTCAGGGTCGTCTATATTATCTTGATTTTCTTCGTGCATATCACTCTCCTTCTAGTCTTTCCGGTATTGTTTTCTCTGATACTGATCTGTAGTACAGACGTTTAGGTCATAATAGTGCATCACGACTCCAGACTATAGCTCGCAGTGGTGCCCATGGTTCTCTCACTTATAAATATTTATCTGATTGTCAGGGTTGTCATTTGGCCAAACACATTGCCCTACCCTTTAGTCACAAAAGAACTTCTGAAACCACTCATCCTTTTCAACTTGTTCATTCTGACATATGGGGACCCTCTTCCGTACCTTCGTGGAAAGGCTATCTCTATTATGTTGCCTTCATCGATGACTTCATTAGACATGCATGGATTTTTCTTATGCGTCAGCGATCTGAGATATCTGATATTTATTGGTTCTTTACAACTATGATTCACACTCAGTTCGGTGTGCGCATTAAGAATTTTCGATCGGACGGTACACGTGAGTACACTTCCACCACTATGAGATCGATCCTTCAGTCTCATGACACCCTTTTTCAACAATTATGCCCTCACACACATGAACAAAATGGTATAGTTGAAAGCAAGCATCATCACATCCTTGACACGGATCGCGCTCTTTTACTCTCCACTTCTGCTCCTCGTTCTTTCTGGGCTGAAGCTATCATGACCTTTGTTAGTATCATCAATATTACTTCCTCGTCTACCCTAGCTGGTACGATGCCTTATGAGGACCTTTATCACTCACCTCCCGACTACAGTATGCTCCGTACCTTTGGGTGCACCTGTACGTCCTTCTCCCTCCTACTGAGCTCACAAATTTCTCCGCTCGTGCTGCTAAGTACGTTCACCTAGGTCTCAGTCTCGAACACAAAGGTTATCGTTGTTTTGATCCATCAGCGAGTCGTGTCCGCATTTCTCGACATGTATCCTTTGTGGAAGATTTCCCTTACTACCTGACTCCCCTGAGGATACTAGATTTCTCGATTCCCCAGTTGTTGCTAGCCCTCCGACTTTATCTTCCCGCATTCCTTTTGATCCCACTCCTCTGGCTCCATTCACATCTCCTGCCATCCTTACACCTATTGTTCTTCCTACCGAAACACCACCTGCATCCCCACATCAGCCAGCACCCACCCCACCTACTTCCCCACCTGACACATGCACCTACTCCACCGTCCTCACCCCCACACCCTGTCAGTCCACCACCTCTTCGTCAGTCTACCGTTGAACTTTTGGTATTCCTCCGGCACGTTATACACCTGATGCCACTGGCCCTTCTGACTAGTTTGGTTTTGCCACCACTAGCTTTCTACTCACCACAATTTCATGCATATCTTACTGCTATACACTCTACACGTGAGCCCAGAACCTATCAAGACGCAATTTAATATCCCGAATTGAGGAAAGCTATTGCAGAGAAATTCAGTGCATTTGACTAGACTGGCACTTGGGATGTTGTTCCTCTGCTAGAGGGCGTTCAGCCTATTAGCTGCAAGTGGAGCTTCAAGGTCATATATCAACCTTATGGATCATTTGAGCGGCACAAGGCTCGTCTAGTAGCCTGAGGATTTACTCAGGAGCATGACATTGATTATGATGAGACATTTGCTCCTGTTGCACTGATGACTACTGTTCGCACTCTTCTTGCTGTTACAGCCATCTGCAAATAGCCGTTATACCAGATGGACGTGAAGAACGCTTTTCTTCATGGTACCTTATCTGAGGTGGTTTATATGGATCCTCCTCCTGGCCTCCCTACTCCTCCTCGTCATGTTTGCCGGTTGCGTCGGGCTATATATGGTTTGAAGCAGGCCCCTCAAGCCTGGTTTGAGTGTTTTTGCCTTGTCATTACCAAGGCTGGTTTTAGTCAGAGTTTTCAGGATCATTCTATGTTTATGCGGTCATCACTGCGGGGGAGGGTAATTCTACTACTCTATGTTGACGATATGATCATTACTGTGGATGACTCTGCGGGCATTACATCCACCTAGAAATACCTTCAACAACAGTTCCATATGAAAGATCTTGGCAGACTATGTTATTTTCTGGGCCTAGAGATTGCTCATGGATATTGCTCATGGATCTCAGGGGATACTCATCTCTCAACAGAAACACACATCAAATATTATTTCCACTGCATGCCTTTCTGACAGTCGATCAGCCGATACACCCTTTGTAATACCCTAAATTTCTTTTTAGTAAAATATTGACTTTCACGTGTTGTGCACGTGAAAATTTCATATGTATATTATTTATTTATTTTTATATACAAAATCTCTTTTGATAGTATGAACAATTATTTTTTTCCCTTTCCTTTATTTTCCTAAAAAGCTTAATTTTCTAAAAAGCCTAAAATACTAATTAATTGTTTAAGCCCACTTTAATTTATCACTATTTTGATTGTTTGGCCCACAGCCTAAGCCCACTATTTATGAAGTCCACCAATTTAATTAATCAATTAAATGATCACACTTGTCATGTAGAGACAAATGGTGAACATTTGATAAATTAAAATTGTACAAACTTCTACAAAAGGGACTAGGGTAGCACGTGCATGCAATATAGTGTGCATTACACACCCTTTAGTGGGCCGGTTGTGAGAGAGAGGGAGAGATGGGAGTAGTGTGGAGGTGGTTATCTCATCATGGGTAGTTGCTACAACTCCCTATTTCATCCTAGCCCTTAATCTCTAACTAGTTGATCTAATCCTAGCCATTCAATCCACCCAAATTTGAGTATAAATACCCCGTAGTTTCTTCTCATCTTAGTACAATAGAAAATTTTGTTAAAGAGAGAAAGATTTGGGAGGAAAAAAAAGATTGAGTAGTTTGAGTGTTCCCTTGGAGGCCGGCTATTCACCCCAACTTGAAGCTTCCGTTTTGGCAAGGAGCAAGGAGGAGGAGGCGTGCATCACAATCTAGGAAGCTCTAAGGGATTTCTCTTTGTTTCTTCAAAAGGTGGGTGTTTCTCATGACTTCTAGAATAGAAATCATGCTAGGATTGAGTTTGAATTGTCACTATGTGTGTGTAAAGTTAGATTGATTGAATGATTGTTACAATGAAATCCTCCATGCTATATACATCGTGTGAAAACTTGAATGAATGGAAAAGAACTAAAGACATTTTGAGAAATTGGAAAACTAGCCATATAATCGACCGAATCATGTCGACAGTCGACTGGTCTTAGAGAATAAAAGTTACCTTATTAAGTTTCATACAAATTATGCATGAATAGATAAGCGAAATTATTGCTCTTGTTAATACTACGATTTGAATGAAAATGAAACACAAGTGTGATTGCAAGAAACGAATGAGTGAACTTAATGGAATGATATGATTGATGTTATGTTATTTTGATTTTTTTAATCTAGTATGCTAATTTGGACTTAATATTCATCTCTGTAGAAAAACAATGAGTAAGAAGAAAAAAATATGTGGTTAGAAATCGTGGTTGTATGAAAAATACGAGTTGTGAGAATCTCTACATTTAATTGTAAACCATGCGTGTAATGATGGTAGTCAAATAAAGTTGCGTGTTAGTGTTGATAAATGACCATATTTTAGTTAAACTGAAATGTTGTGTACTAATCGAAAAGGAAGAAGAAAACGTTTCCGTACTTCCATTTTTATTGCTGACCAGTCGACCGAATAGGCATAAGAAGTCGACTGACCTGAATGTCAAAACTTTCTGAGTTTAAAACCCTGCAGAACAGCCGACTGGCCTGAGTAACAGTCGACTGTCCTGATCCTTTTTTGAATTTCAAATTTTTTCGTAACAGCCGACTGGTCGTGTTGGCAGTCGACTATCCCGAGCATTTTTCTTGAATATTTTCTTTAGCTGAACAGCTATGTTTTGAGCCGACTGTCCAGATTATTCTGACGTCTCAAATTTTAATTTCCGTTCCGTGACAAAAATAAACACATATATTTATTGCTTGAAAAAGATTTTGATAATGGAGATTGTATGTGAGGGATTAGAAAAGTGAATTTTATTTACCTTTGCATGAAATCGCATATGAAGTGAATTAAATTATTTTGTTGAATTTATAAAAGGTTTTACGATTATGAATGTCATGAACATGAAAAGGAAAATCTGATGTAATCATAAAAAATGAACTTATGGGCTTGAAATGCTCAATTCTTGTGAAATTGTGAATTGAAATTGAGAACTAGAGTGTAGCTAAGCCTCATACCGGCATTGGAAAGAAATGAATTGAAGTGAAATTGGAAATGAAAAGACCAAGATTTGGGTCATGTTGAATAAAGAATTAAGACCGGTATAGTGGAAAGGCTAACTCTAGAGAATTGATTTTTGTTCATGATTCTAACGAACTAAGGATTAGATACATAGTGAAGATGTGATGAAAGTAAGAGAAAAACATTGAGTATGAGGGCCACTGGATTGGCGGCGTGAGAGTATTCACAGGCTGTCTTCATGATGCGTCGTGACATGACGTGGATACTGTTCCAGAGTACCGTCCTGGTGGCGACGCTTGTGGGATGTTTGGTGACTGCGGGTAGTGTCATGTCCCATGACGGAGGCTGAATTGACCACAGGCTGTCTTCACGATGCGTCGTGACATGACGTGGGATTTCCCTCCAGGCTGTCTGGACATGAGCTCGTAACTCATAGAACATCTAGGATACTTACCGTAGTTACAGTAGTAGATTAAGTCATGGCGAGGGATTGAACCCTACAAGATGAAGAACGATTAAGGGCTTGCCCTCAGACTTATGTAGTATAGGATGCATAGAATCCGAACAAGTGCGCATTAGTGTCATATAATATAAACAACTGCATTAAGGACTAAGCGCACATTCACAACACGACAACAATAGGATAGTCCCTTTAGTTCTGTTTGTGACAAGTTTGTGATTTTGTTAAGAAATGAGAATCGTTATACTGTTTCCGGCATAGAGAGGATGGCCGTGTATAATTTTCATCGGTTGAATAAACTGACGTACCAACAGTTTTGTATGCAGGATAAATGGCTTGATAAAGATTAAAGAAGAATTGATGCTTAGAGATTATTCATTGTTGTACTCTTGTATAAATGTTGTAAATTGCTTCCGCTGTCATTTCATGTAAATTATTGTGATATATGCTTCCGCTGTAAAATATAAAGTGTAAAGATTTCGTGTAACTCTGATGTGAAGTGAAAAGTTTTAAATTCCTTGTAAAATTGTACTAAATGAAGCGTAAAGATCCTGTGGAATCTCGAATTCAGTTGTATTTGGAAATTCGGGGTGTTACACCCTTAGAGCTTCATGTGAAGCTTTGTCCCACTGATGGTGAGCTCCTTCTTGATCCCACTAGATACAACAGATTGTCGGACAGCTTGTCTACTTATGCATGACCGACCCGATATTGCTCACGCAGTCAGTGTTGCCAGTTAGTTTGTTTCTGCTCCTACATCAGTTCATTACGGTGCTCTTCTTCGGATTCTCAGATATCTTCAGAGCACTATTACTCGCTCATTATTCATGCCTGCTATATCCAAACTAGAGCTGAATGCATATTCTGATTCAGATCGGGCAGGTGATCCTACTACCAGACGGTCTACCACCGGTTTCTGTCTATTTCTTGGTGATTCGCTGATCTCATGACAAAGTAAGAAACAGGTAGTTGTTGCATGTTCTTCGACTGAAGCTAAGTACAGAGCAATGATAGCTACTACTAGAAAGGTTGTTCATGTTCGTTGGCTTTTATCAAATATGGGGGTCACTCTTTCAGGACATATTCCTCTTCATTGTGATAACCGGAGTGCACTACACATTGCAAGCAACCCGATCTTTCATTAGCGAACGAAGCATATAGAGATTGATTGTCATTATGTTTGTGAGCGCTTTGAAGCAGGGACCATTTCTCTTCATTCTATTACCTTATCACAGCAGACGACAGACTTCTTCACCAAATCTCATACTATTCAGTGATTTCGATATTTAGTAGGCAAACTCATATTGTTTGACCCACCATGAGTTTGAGAGAGGGTGTTAGATATTATAATCCCATATTGGGTATTGGGCTAATTTTGTATTTGGTTCACTCCTATATATAGGAGATATTGTACTCAGTTATTCCTCAATTCAATATTCAGTATTATTTTCATCTTTCTTATTTATCTTAACACATTTTTCTCTATTCTTCCTTTTCTTCATTCCTTTTTTCTTCACATTTTAAGGTCCTTCACATTTTCTGTGTAACAAATTAACCTCCTCCTGGTTGTGCCATGTAAAGAATTGGAACCTCCAATAAAGTGAACCACATGAATTAACATGACAGAGCATGATTTTCCTTGTTGTCCACTTGGTGAATCAATCCATTCAAATCGCTAGCAACCCAAAATTTGAAACTTTCCCTTTGCAAGCCACTAGATTATTGAGAATTATTAAGATAAATCAGAGAGATGAGAACAATACTGAATGTTGAATTGAGTTGAACCAAGTACAATACCACCTATATATAGGAGGAGAACAAATATCAAAACAACTATACAACCAATATGGGACTATAATAATATCTAACGCCCCCACTTAAACTCACGATAGGTCAAACAGTGTGAGTTTGCCTACTAAGTATCGAAATCTCTGAACAGTATGGGATTTGGTGAAAAAGTCTGCAGTCTGTTAGGAAGAAGTAACAGAATGGAGAGAAATGTTCCCTGCCTCAAAGTGCTCATGAACATAATGACAATCAATCTCTATATGCCTCGTTCGCTCATGGAAGACCGAGTTACCTGCAATGTGCAATGCACTCTTGTTATCACAATGAAAAGGAGTAGCTCCTGCAAGAGTGACACCCATATCTGATAACAGCCAATGAACATGAACAATCTCTCTAGTAGTAGCTGTCATTGCTCTGTACTTAGCCTCGGTGGAAGAACATGTAACAACTACCTATTTCTTGCTTTGCTAGGAGATCAGCAAATTACCAAGAAATAGACAGAAACCTGTGGTAGACCTTCTGGTAGTAGGATGACCTACCCAATCTGAATCAGAATATGCACTCAGCTCTAGTTTGGATGTAGCAGGCATGAATAATGAGCGAGTGATAGTGCCCCGAAGATTTCTGAGGATCCAAAGAAGAGCACCGTAGTAAAATAATGTAGGAGCAGAAACAAACTGAATAACAACACTAACTGTGTGAGCAATATCGGGTCTGGTCATGCACAAGTAGACAAAGTGTCCAACAATCTTCCTGTATCTAATGGGATCAGGAAGGAGCTCACCATCCGTGGGACGAAGCTTCACATGAAGCTCTAAGGGTGTATCGGCTGATCGACTATCAGAGAGACATGCAGCGGAAATAATATTTGATGTGTATTTCTGTTGAGAAATGAGTATCCCCTGAGATCCATGAGTAATCTCTAAACCCAGAAAGTAACGTAGCTTACTAAGGTCTTTCATATGGAAATGCTGGTGAAGTATTTCTGGGTGGATACAATGCCGGCGGAGTCATTCCCAGTAATAATCATATCATCAACATATAGTAGTAGAAGTGCCCTCCCCTGCGGTGATGACCGCATAAACATCGAATGGTCCTGAGAACTCTGACGAAAACCAGCCTTGGTGATGACAAGCCGAAAACACTCAAACCAGGCCCAAGGGGCCTATTTCAAACCATATATAGCACGACGTAGTCTGCAAACATGACGAGGAGGAGTAGTGAGGCCAGGAGGAGGATGATTATAAACAACCACAGATAAGGTACCATGAAGAAAAATATTCTTCACATCCAACTGGTATAACGGCCACTGACGAACGACGGCAACAGCAAGAAGAGTGCAAACTGTAGTCATCTGAGCAACTGGGGCAAAGGTCTCATCATAATCAATGCCATGCTCCTGAGTAAATCTCCGAGCAACTAGACGAGCCTTGTGCCGCTCAGTGGAGCCATCGAGTTGATATTTGACCTTAAAGATCCACTTGCAGCTAACAGGCTGAACACCCACAAGTAGTGGAACAACATCTCTAGTACCAGTCTGATCAAATGCACTGAACTCCTCTGCAATAGCTTTCCGCCACTCGGGGTATTGAACGGCTTCCTTATAGGTTCAGGGCTCACGTGTAGAGTGTATAGCAGTGAGATATGCATGAAACTGGGGTGAGTAAAAAGCTAGTGTGGCAAAGCCAAATTGGTCAGACGGACCAGTGGCATCAGGTGTGTAACGGGGTGATGGGACGCCTGCAGTAGAATGTGTAGACTGGCGAACTGGTGGTGTAAGGGCAGTATGTGGAGGTGAGGTAGGTGGTGTGGGTGTATGCAACTGTGGGGATGCAAGTGGTGTAGGTGCATGAGGAGGTGGAGAAGCAAGGGGTGTCTCTTTGGAGGAATAATAGGGGACTGTGTATAGCAGAAGCGAAAGGAGCCAAAGGAGTGGGGTCAAATGGAATGGGTTGAGTGGAAATAGGTCCAACAGGCGAAGGATCGAGAAAACTAGCTTTCTGAAGAGATGTCAAGTAGTAGGGAGAGTCTTCTACAAAGGAGACATGTCGAGAAATACGAATACGACCTGCCACAGGATCAAAATAATAATAACCTTTATGCTCAGGACTGAGACCTAGATGAACACACTTAGCGGTACGAGCGGTGAGCTTCGCGCGCTCAGTGGGGGGGAGAAGAACATAACAGGTGCACCCAAAAATACGGAGCATGCTGTAGTCGGGTGGTGAGTGATAGAGAGCCTCATAAGGAGTGGTGCCAGAAAGCGCAGACGAAGGAGTAATGTTAATGAGACTGACAGAAGTCATGACAGCTTCAGCCCAGAAAGAGCGAGGAACAGAAGAGGAGAGTAGACGAGCGCGAGCCGTCTTAAGGATGTGACGATGCTTGCGTTCAGCTACATCATTCTGCTCATGGGTGTGGGGGCATGATTGCTGAAAAAGAGTACCATGAGATTGAAGGATCGATCGCATAGTAGCGGAAGTGTACTCACGAGCACCATCTGAGCGAAAGGTTTTGATACGAACCCCAAACTGAGTGTGAACCATGGTCATAAAGAATTGGTAAATGTCAGGTATCTCAGAACGTTGGCGCATAAGAAATACCCATGTATGTCTAGTGAAATCATCGTTGAAACTAACATAATAGAGATAACCTTTTTGAGAAGGTGTGGGAGATGGGCCCCATATGTCAGAGTGAATAAGTTGAAATGCATGAGTAGATTGAGAAATGTTTTTATTGTTAAAAGGGATGGCTAAGTGTTTTGCCAACTTACAACACTGACAAACAGATAATGAAGTAAAATTAAAATGACAAAGAGCACCACTACAAATCAAATCTTTCAAACGAGGCGCACTAACATGACCTAAGCGTCTGTGCCACAAATTGGCATCAGAACTGACAATACCAACAAAACTAGAAGTAGAATCATGAGCGTGAAGAAAATCTAGATAATATACACGTCCATGTCTACTAGCACGTCCAATCATATGACCAATCTGAGGATCCTGTATGGTACAGTCCAAAGAAGTAAAGATAACGGTAAGGCCACTATCACATAAAAAACTAATGGAAATAAGGTTCGTAGATAAATGAGGGGCATAAAGGACGAAAGGTAATGTGAGAAGTGGTGAACCATCGGCAGTGTAAAGTGACGGTGCATGAGAGTTAAGTGTAGTGCGAGTGGTGAGCAGTGTATAATTGCTAGTGAGATGATGTGAAGCACTAGAATCTAAAAGTCAGGAAGAAGACATACTAGGAGTGACAGAGAAAGCAGGAGCAGAGAAACCAGCACTGATGGATTGATCTGAATCCTGAAGATCCAGCTGAGCTAGACGGTGTTGTGGAATACCATAGGGAGCAGAAGAAGACATGGCCAGAGTGACGGCCATCACACCAGGTGTGCAGAGGGGAGGTAAACCTTGTTGCTGTCTGTGCTGCTATGCCTGAACCAGGAGCTGGGGATGAAGAATAAAACAGTTACTATGAGTATGAACATTTCGCTAACAGTGGGTGCAATGGGGACGACGATCAGGAACACTACGATGGGCAGAAGGAGCAGGTGTAGGGTTGGGGCGAGGCTTGCGTGAGAAGGATGTACGATGAGCAACAGCAAGAACACTTTCACTGATAGAGGATGGGTGAGAAGCAGGAGTGGGGAAAGCACGTAACTAGGTTTCTTAAGCAACAAGTTCAGCAATAGCAGCTTCAAGACGAGGGACTGGATCTCGATGTATTAATTGACTGCATAAAGACTGATACTCTGGTCGTAGACCCGTCATAAAGAACATAATGCCTGAAAGCAGCCCGACTTGAATAACCAATTATTTTAAACTGATGACGTTCACGAGTAACATGCACATCACTGTGCTCTAGTTCCTGTAATTCGTGCCAAATAATGTGCATGGCTGTGTAATGTTCTTGAATACTGCGATCACCCTGCCGATCAAGAACGGACTGATCAAGGAGCTGATACTCACGGGCCCTACTATTCTGAACATACTGAGTAACCAAATGTTGCCAAAGAGCCTTGGCAGGACAAACACGAAGAAGATCAGCACGAAGACTATGATCGACAGAGGAGATGAGGAAGGCAATAATCCGACGATCATGATCATCCCAAGTGGTCTGAGATGTTTGAATCAGTTGCTTATCGGCAGCGGAAGCAATAGCATCGGGATCTTTAGGACGAATAGTGGAACCATCAATGTGACCCCATAAAGAATGGCCGAGAAGAGTGGCCTCAACAGAAGCAGACCAATCAATCCAATCTTTAGCAGAGGAAAGAAGGAAATAAGTGGAGACTGGTAGGTACTGACGAAATTGAGGCTCCATGAAAGATCCAAGTACCTGCAAATTTTTATTATTATTATTAATTTTTTTGACTGTTTTTTTTATTTATTTTTTGACCTTTTTTTACCTTTTTAAAAAAAATATTGATTTATTGATTTTTTTAAGAAACAGATAAAAGAAGAGGAGAGAGAATTACAAATAAATAAATAAATAAATAAATAAATAAATAAATAAATAAAGAGTATGCTGAGAACGGGTCGAGTATGCTGATGCATGGTGAAGGCGGCTAGGGCTCGACGGGAGGTCAGGAGCGGTGGCGGGAGGCGACTGAGATGGCGGAGGTTGTCGACCACTGTGGAAGCAGCGACGACCACTGTGGAAGCGGCGATGGGAGTTTGGGTCGTCGAGATGGATGACGACAATGGTAGGGTTTTGATGATGCAGAGGGAAAGGCGGCTAGCAGTTGTGGATCTCGACGGGAGTTCGGGAGCGGTTGCCGGAGGTGACGACTTTGGACGCCTTGACGACTGTGGAAGCGACGATTTGGGTCGTCGGGATGAAGGACGACGATGATAGGGTTTCGATGATGGATGATGACGATGGTGTATGGTGATAGGGTTTCGATGACTGTGGATATCGACTGGAGGTTGAAGATGATTGGTTGGTTTAACGACTGTGGATCTCGACAGGAGGTTGAAGATGATTGGGTTTTTTTTTTGTTGAGATCCAAGGTTTTGGGAAGAAATTTGTATAACTTGGTTCTGATACAATGTTAAGATAAATTAGAGAGATGAGAACAGTACTGAATATTGAATTGAGTTGAACCAAGTACATTACCACCTATATATAGGAGGAGAACAAATATCAAAACAACTGTACAATCAATATGGGACTATAATAATATCTAACAAGAATCAAGATCAACTCCCAATACTTTCTAACACTGCTGCATTAAGGGTTTATTTACCACATGACCACATGTTATAACTAAAATATTTGAGCCTCCATTATGTCATGGATTATGTAAAATGGATTGCACATTGATCTTTTCCTCTCTCTCTCACACATATTGGATTGCTCACTGGATCCTCCAATACTAAAAATTACTGGAGAAGTATTGCATTAACCAACAACCTTGGCACGTATACTGAGTACTGTTTTCCAATGCCTATCTGTAACCCCTGTTTCCGATTATACGGATTTTCAGTTCTTTTGTTTTCTCCATGTATTCTCATATTTCAAATTTCGTATAAATCTTTCCAATGCACTTAAAATCGTTTTGAATCTCCTATTGAAATCCAAATTTATATTCCAAGTTAGAATTTGTCTCTCTTCTTTTATTTATCTCATTTGGAGCCCATTGATCTTGGTACATGTTATATTATTTAATTGAAGCCCAACAATTCCTATTTATTATATTCATTTGAAGCCCAAATTCAAGCCCACCTCCTATTGAACTCTACCCTAAACCCAAACCCACAAATCTATACACACATCCCTATACAATTTCTCCACCCTACCCACTCTCCCCACATCCCCTTAACAACCCCCACTCTCTCTCTCCCCGTTATACTCTCAATCTGTTACCCCCTCTCCATATCTTCTCTGTTTTTCCCCAAAGGAAACAAAACAGAACAAACCCAAAACAGAACCTATCTCCTCCTCCTTCCTCCGTCGAATACCTCGCGATCACTCCTCACCGAAGCGCCGCCAGTCCCATCGCCTGCGCTCGCCCCGCCGAGCTCGCTCAGAACTCGAGCGCCTCCCGCTCAGCCACTCCACCACCGCCAGTGTCCACTCCAATTCTGCGAAGCCACCATTGCCAACCCAACCCCCAGCTTCGACTTCACCATCGACCGAACCCATCACCACTCGCCATTCCCGGTGCTCCTCCTGCCGCCGAGAACCCCTCGACAGCCTCGACTACTCCCACAATCGACTTCTCCTCTCGTCCTCCTCATCGACAGCGCCGCACACCACCGTTTCGCAGTCGTCAACCATTCCGGCCTCATCTTGCCGTCAAGCTCATCCTCGCCATTATCGAGGAACTCCCCGGCCCTCACTGTGCCGTCGCCCTACCCCCGCTCATCTCCGTATTCAACCTCGAGGTCCTCGTCGCTCCAACCGCAGTCACGAATCCCGAAGTACCTGGAGCTTCCGTCGCCTTCGTCCAGTCGCTTTGCCGCCGTCCCCCTTCCGCAGTCGCCATCTGCCGTCGCCTGAGTCCTCCGCCCCAGTCGCGAACCCACCTCATCGAGCGCCTGCATCCTCTCTCTCTCTCTCCGATTCGAAGCAGCGACGAAGAAGAAGAACGAAGAAGGAGACGATCGGTTGGGCGGGATTTAATTTGGACCGTCCGATCGCTTCAAGATCCGTGCCCTTGATCGGTGTTCGCTGTTCTGCCGCAACAGATCCACATCCGCTGTCCCGTGTGTGTCCCCGATCCGCTGTGGAGGTCGCATCCTGATTGGTCGGTTTAGCTGTTCTGTGTTCTACCCGCGCCAGATCCCGTCGCTGTGTTCGCTGTTTGTAGCTGATCCAGTGTGGAGAAATCAACTCTTGTTGCTTGTTTTGGAGTTCTTCGTACGTACTTTGCACGTGCCTCTTGGGATTGTCCCCCGGGATACTGATCCCGTTATTCTTAAATTATTCGGATCAACTACTACAAAAGGCAAGTCCATTGAACTAATTTTTTTTATTCTAGTTCAAATTAATTGACCTCCTGCAAGTAGTTCTATTTTAATTATCTTAAATTGCTTTGTGTCCCTTCTCGTTAGGAGTATCGAGGGTTTACATGAGCTAACCCGACATACTCTTGACCTCCTATAATTGTCCATTGACTCAAACCTAAGCCATATAGATATAATCGATATGAATAAAATGAACAGAATTGTGTACAAAGGAAAATGAATGGTAATTGTATACATTGATTGAATGAGACAATTGTGATTGGATTAATGACTTCATAAAGTGGATTGTACACAGAAAATGACATTCTGATCGTTATATGACATTGTAATGGGTTCCATAATTTGTAGTAGCGCATTAATTGGCATTTTAATGAACATATGTGTGATGGCTTTTTATAAGTTACTGTTGCATTGTCTGCATTGTACTGAGGTTTCGACCCAGTTATAATTGGAATCAGTTTAAGTAATATAAAGAAAATTGTTGTTTCAGATTTACTATTTCATGTTGTTATTGTGCAATGCATCATGTTGCTGCATTATTATCGTCCCCTTGACATTATTATATACACATTTACATAGACATGAATGATTTAATAAGATACTAAACAAGCCGGGGTTTATAAGGGTTGACCTAGCAGTGGGAAATCTCAGAAAATGTACTCGAGGGCCTATATTAAAATGGTATTGAAATGGAAGGAGAAGTAATGAATGTGAATGAATGAATGAAAATGGTAAATGATTGTTATTGAAACCGAGTACACGCTCTGTAGACCCCACCACTATGTCTCAAACGTACACTGTTTTGCGTGCACCGAACCTGTGGTACGGCACACATGGGACACAGAAGTACGTGCACTAGATAGGAGAAATGACACTCTAATGAACATAAATTGACATATATGTATATTTTATTAAGACCATTGTTATTACTGCCATTGTTGTCATCGTATATTTGATCTTGATTCATATTCCTTTAAGTAACATGTTCCTTTACTCTCTGCTTTCACTACTTGCTGTCCGTACTTGCTGTCCGTACTTGCTCTAAGGACAATTTATTATTTCTCTTTAGATAATCAAGTACTTTTGCACAAAGAGAATTTCTAGGAGACATTGATAAGCAGATCTTCTACAATTGGAGCAGAAGTCTATCGAGTTATTTTGGTAAGCCTTTATATTCCAGAATTGGTTATTGAACTTCATTCTAGTTTATGTGATCATGTTTCCTGCGTGGTTATGATTAAATTTTCTTATATTGTTGATTAAGACTGGTACAGCTTATGGATGATATGAGTTGGTATACTTATATCTTTCGCTGGGCCTCAGTTACGTGCCTGTGTTCCTGTATTCCGGGAAGCGGGGCGTGACACTATCTCTGTTGTGCTCAGCTTGAAGCCAAAATCAAGGACAACTCCATAGGAAAGAAAGATCCCTCCTCTAGAGTGGGAATGGAATTTTAGGGAGAGCCCCAAAGTTATCATATCACCTACTTGAATTTTAGTTTAGTTGGGATTTGAGATACTCACCCACACCCACATGCCCAAGCACCCACAAACACACATACGTACACATACACAACACGTAGCTCACTAAACATAGCATCTTATGTAGACATCCTTATAAAGTTAAAACTGATTTGTAAAATTTGATAAGCTTAAGAAATATTTACTAATTTGAAACTTATAAGAAACTTTCTGCATACGAGATTACAAATTTGGTTGCACATGCAGGGTATCTAGATGACCAGAACTCAAACAACATATGCTTAAATTTAGAGCTAAGTGTGTATATTCTAGTAAACTATGCTTCAATCATCATTGTCATGTTATCCTGATTAACAAAGATGCTAAATCAAAATAGTTAAGATTCCTTGTTCTGTTAATTAACAATGTTAACTGTAACCTGACCTGGAATTTTGTCTCAAGTTTCCGACTTTCCATTTAAGTATCACAGGCCATAGAATGTAGCTTCTAGATTACAAGTTGAGCAAATTTAAGGTGCAAACAAGCGAAACGGTAAATTGCATCGGGTGGTTTACCCAAACTAGGAATATATAGAACAAATAGAATAAACTTATTACTCTTAAGACTAAATAGATGAATAGAGTATAATCAGATAAACAAAACATTTTTAGTTAGAAAACGAATGGGAAAAAACTTTGCTTATATAATCAAACCCTTTGTAGCAAAAAGAAAAGAAAAAGAAGCAATCGACCTACCCACATTATCTTAAGGAAGCTAGCTAAGCATCTTTAATTTAGAAAAATGGTGTAGAGAAAAGACACATTAGTACCAGGCATCATTATTTTTTTGGTAGATGGGAAAGAAAAAATAGTTGTTACTGTCAATGCATAAGGATTGATAATGAGGTTAATCTAACAGTACACAAAACATGTGACATATCCTTTGTGCATAGCAGATTAACATTCAACGTTATTACTTAGGAAAAGAAATAGGAACTTGGATGAGGTGGCAGAAACTATGAATGACATGACAGAGTGAGTAAGCTTTATTCCGGACGAAGCTAGAGCAGCTTACAGAAGGAAATGCAAATCTTGTGATTCATTCAATGGTCACGGTGCCCAGCCATCTAATAATCAATAAGGTTGTTTTGGAGAAAGTGTTTGCTTAAGAAAGAGAAATTAAAAGATGATTCCATCATAGATTGGTGTTCTAATTGTTGTGCAACTGAGCTGATATAAATACAAAGATTTATCAATAGGTATAGAGCTAAATACCGAGGACAGGTATGTTACAGTACTGAAAGAAACAGGTATGTTACAGTAATGTTGATGTGGGAATGTTTTATGTAGAAAACCAGGTTTTCTGGTGATAGCCTATTTTTATTTTAAGCAAGAGCAGAGTCATATTTAAGTAGTGTTTCAGTTTCATATTGCAAATTCCAGTAGGTATTATGCACATGCATTGAAAGTTATAAAATTTGAGTGCAATGGTGAAATGGTAAGTTCTTTAAGTAGTGAATCTGAGTGCAAGCATGAAAGAAGAAGATATTTGATTATGAAAGGGTAAGGGTAAAAAAGTAATTTAATAATTATAACTTAACAGATGGGATTAAGTTAATGGAGAAATGGGTTTAGTGTATTTTTTCAAACGTTATATGGGCATATTGTACTTAGGCCAAATGTTGGGGGGGTATTTTGGTTTTTGCCTTAGAATAATTAAGACATCCACGTACTCACATTTGCTTCATCTTTACATATTCAACCCCACTTCTAAGGCTTTGTTGAAATGATCTCTTTTATGTTATTTTTATCCGTACTTGTTATGATGTATTATGGTTAGACTTGTCTCACCCTCCTATGTTAATGTCATAGTTGGAGATCTTATGTTTTATTTCATGTTTTATAGTTCTTCTACATTCACCTAGTACCCTGAGTTTGTTTTATTAACTTCTTATTAATAAAATATGGTGATCATACTCTAAAATAAAAAAAATAAAAAAAATAAAAATGATAATTTTAAAAAAAGAACTAAAAAACCCACCACATACCCCGAAAAATAAGATGAAAGATATTAAATTGAAATTGAAATTTAATATAACTCCAGAACTATATTGAGACCATACCAGGTGCCTAAGCTTGAACTAATGAATAAGGTGCAAAAACACATATTAAATAACCAACCCATGTACCCGAAAGGTACAACGAGATATGTGGCCTGAGCCTAGGTACATGCACAATCCGAAAAGTCGGTAGGGTCTGGTTTAAACCTCTTTTAGAGAAAAAGGGGACCATGTCACTGCTTCATTAATAATATATTAACGAAACAAGTATTACAGATAACATACATCTATGTTCCTAAATCGGAACAACGAAAAACAATACATAGCTCACTCTACAACATAAATTAGTCCCTCCCCTAGCCACTTGTAGTAGAAAGCATCTGCACATGTTCTCCCACCCATCAAAACCATGTATAATTCAAATTTCAACCAATTAAAAATTCGAATTCCATTCCACCCCAGAGACTTACCCTACCTTCCCCCGAACGTCCGCCTTGGCCACAACCACAACCGCTATCTAAAGGCGGCATGCATCCATCACACTCGACGAGTCCACCAATCCATCCCCACCGCGATGCCATCTTCCGATTGCGTCAAATCCAGCCCTCAACAGTAGTCATTGTTCTCGACCGACACGCCAACGCTCTCGACGAACCTCCCTCCGACGAACACTTCCGCCTTGGTAGCTCATCTTTTGGGGTCCCCCTCTTAACCCATCTCTTCTCCCACAAGATTAGAATTTCAAAAAATCTAATTAGAAATTCACAAGACAACCAACGGTCCTCTCTCCACCATCCACATATGTTTTGAATTTCAAAATCTAAATTGAAATTCTAAACGGCTCTAAATCTCCCCAGCTAAATATGTTTTGAATTGCAAAAGTCTATATTGAAATTCAAAATTCAAATTAGCCTCCATCTCCACACATATTGGAAATTCAAAAATCTACATTGAATTTCTCACAAGAACCAAACCTCCTCCATACAGTAATTTGAATTTCAAACAAAATCTATTTTGAAATTCAGACTACAGTAAAAAAATCTCTCCAAACTCTCAAATCTATAATAAGAATTTCAACCATCAACATTGAAATTTGAATTTCATTGAAATCTCCTCCTCCAGTCTCCAAATCAAATTTGAATTTGAAATTCAACATCATGGATTTGAAATTTAAAATTCAACATCAGCAGACTCTCTCTCCAGTATGTTAAGAGTTTTAAAAATCTAAATTGAAACTCACACATGATCCAAATCTCCCCCTCAACTCTCCCCCAAAATATAATTTGAATTTTAAACCCTTATTTGAAATTCAAATGTTTAAAAATCAATCAACCACTCAATTAATCAATCAATCAAACATCAATCAGTCAATCTCAATCAATCAAACATTAATTTCTCCTCTTTTCCCTTAATCACCTTCCCGACCAACTCCGGCCACTCCTGCCAGCATGACCACCATCGCCCCTCTCCACTCCACCCCCATCTCGAGGCTCTGCCGATCCCGCACTCCGCACCAGCCATCGATGTCGTCGACGACGCAGGTGGCAGTGACGTCAGTCCACACCTTTCCCTCTCCTGTCGCCCAATCGACCCCTAATCTCGAGTCGACCATCTCCATATTCATTCCTCCACTCCCAGTGGCACGACACCCGCCGTCGATGACATCCACCTTACCATCACGCAGCGCCGTCGTGCCAACCGCATCTTATGATTTTCGAGCTCCAAGGAAACCCACATCTAAACCTGTAACATCCTGAATTTTCAATTATAATTAAATAAGATTTTGTTTGATTTCACGTATTTTGCACGTGCAAATTTATGTACAATTTCTCCTAAAAATTATTTATTTTCATATCATGAACAAGTATTTTAATTTTTCTCTTTTTAATTTAAAAGCCTATTTAAACACTAGGCCAAATTTTCAAACTCTAGCCCACACTAATTAATTTAATTATTTTAATCAGAAGCCCATAGACTTTTAGCCCACTAGATTGAGTTCACTAATTTAATTCTCTTTTAAATAACACAACTTGTAGAGTAGACTTATTTTTGTAACAAATTAACTAATTAACATGAACAACTAGTAACTAGGGGTGCATTGTGTGACACGTGCATTGCACTTGCACGTGCCATGTGCATGGGAGGTGTAGGCCGGATGGCTTCAAGAGGAGTGGGAGAGATGGAGTAGTGGATAGGTAGTTCTGTGTTCATATGTAGTTGTTCTAACTCCCTAATACATCCTAGCCCCTAATCTACATCCATCTAGATCAATCTTGGCCCTCCATTTTTCTTTGAAAAGTGTATAAATACCCCCTCATTCTCTTCATGAAATGCACTAGAAAAACTTACAAAGAAAAAGAAAGAAAAGAAAACTAGTTGTGAGAAAAAGATTGAGATTAATTGTGAGTAAAAAGATTGAGAGAGTTGAGTTGTGTGTTCTTGCACCTAGAGGAGGCCGACCAATCATCAAGGAGAGGAAGTTGCTTTGGATTCCATCAATCATGGAGGAGAAGGCGCAGTTTGGTGGCACAATCTAGGAGGAGAAGGAACCATTCGTGTGTTCAAGGAGATTTCTAGGAGCTTTCTAATTGTTTTCTTTCAAAAAAGGTTGGTGATTTCTCAAGCTTCTACTTTAGATACCATGCTAGGGATTGAAATTGTGACTATGTTAGGAATGGGTAGGAAAGATTGTCATACATTTGTTTAAAGAGACTAATAAGAAAAGAACACTAATTGATCTACAAGAAAAATTAGAAAAAATGAATTAGAATGTGTAAATGAGGATGTGTTATGATGATTTGTTATTTGCATGCTAAAATGGATAAATTATGATTTTTATGCAACTTTGTTTATGCATGAATTGTAAAATACAATATGTAAGAAATGTGCTTGTGGATAAATTATAGAATGTAAATTAGTATTCATGGAATATTAAATAGATTGAATTGTGGTAAAAAGCGTGTTTTAATTGCCATATGCAAGTAGTGTTGTAGTCACTTGATTTATTATCTATATTGTCTCTTGAAACATAAAAAAAATGGTTGGTTTGTGAAATAGGACTAAATTGAAGAGTTTAATTTTGGTAAAAAAATGAAAGAGAGAAAAACTTGTATGAACTCGTTATGAATGAGGGGAGAATTGTTGATAAAAGGATTCTTATAAAAAGAAATGTTTCTATGTCGAAATGTAATTATTTTGATCCATTGTTTAAATAAACTAAGGGAGAAATAGTCTTTTATGTTTAAAATGAGTTTTATACATATTATGAAAGTACAAGCTACTGTTTTTTCAAGAAAATATAATCAGGGAATGATCTATATTTTATGAGAACAATTTGAATGAGAAAAAATCGAGTTTTCCTAAAAAAGAGCTAGAAACAGCACAGTCAGACACAAAAGCGTTTTAATAAATTTTCCTTACAGGCTAGTCACTCAGACCTACTGGTTAGTGGGTGCGCTTTAAAACTATTACTGTAGCTCGGCGGAGTTGTTACTCAAGGTTCGAGTCTTGGTAGAGACTTTGTTTTTCTAAAATCTGATTTTTATTCAAAACCCGAACCCAAAACTCAAATATAATTTAAGTCCTCTAATAGACAGTTAGTCACTTTGGTCATTCTGGTCTGTAGGTTCTGTTTGTTGACGTTACTGTTCACTAGCGGAGGGGTTGTGCTGTGGGTTCGATTCGGCCTCTGGCCAGTTTTTTTTTTCCTTCATATTTTGGACATTTCTAAGGGTTTATGGTGTTTAAAAATTGAGAAAAATATTTTAAAAATTTCTAAAAATACCTAGACTTCATAAAAATTATTTCCTGAATATTTGAACTATTATAATGAGAGTTAGAAGTGAATTTTTGAGAATAAGAATTAATAAAACTTTTGGATATAATTATTTTTGTAATTAAAGATGAAAATATTTTGTTGAACATAGAGAAAATTGTGAAGAGTTCAAAAATGACTTTTTGATATATAAATTATTGAGTAAAATTTAATGTAAGATTGTTTAAGATTATGCAAGTTGTGCATGGAAAATAAATTGAAAAGAAACATGATGAAAATGTGAAATTTTTTGAATATGTATACTCTCATTTTGATGAGAATAAAAAGAGAAATGGGACAAGAATTTTAGCTAAGTCCTTACATCGGCAAGAATGAAAGTTTTGAAAAGAGAAATGTGATAAATTAAGGCCAAGTTTGGGTCATGGTTAATGATTGATATTTAAGACCGATGTAGAGATAACGCTAATTCTAGAGTATTGATTTTTATTCATGATTCAATTATCTAAGGATTAGACACATAGTGGAGATGTGATGAAAGTAAGAGAAAAACATAAGTATGAGGGCCATTGGATCTGCGGTGTGAGAGTGTTCACAGGATGTCTTCATGATGCATCATGTCAGGGCGTGGATACTACTCCGGGATATCGTACCGGTGGCGACGCTTGTAGGGTGCTCGGTGACTACGGATGGTGCCATAGTCCCATGACGGAGGTGAATTGTCCATAGGATGCCTGCATGATGCGTCGTGACAGTGCGTGGAATTCTCTCTAGGATGTCTGGGCATGGGCTCGTAACTCATAGAACACCTAGGATACTTACCGTAGTTGCCGTAGTAGTTTAAATCATGGTGAGGGAATCAACCCTACAAGATGAAGAACGATTAAGGGCTTGCCCTCAGACCTATGTAGTATGGGATGCATAGAATCCGAACAAGTGCGTATTAGTGTCATGTAATATAAATAACTGCATTAAGGACTAAGTGCACATTCACACGCAACATAAATAGGATAGTCCCCCTTAGCTTTATTTGTGACAAGTGTGTGCTTTCTAAGTAAGAGAAACTTATGTATTATATCCTAGCGTCAATTGTATGCAACTGACGTACCCACGGTTTCTATGCAGGACAAAGTGAATGACAAGACTAAAGATTGATTGCTGCTTAAAGAAATATTCAAGTTGTTATTCAATTCATGTATCATGTTGTAATTTTAAATTCCGCTGCGTTGATTTAATCATTGTTGTAATAAAAGTTTTTAATTTCTTGTAAAATTGTATGAAGAGAAGTGTAAAGATCCTGTGGAACTTCGAATTCAGTCTTATTTGGAATCCGGGGTGTTACAGAGTGGTATCAGAGCCACGCTTCCAAGTCGTACAAATTTATAAGGAACGACATCTTTGAGTGGACATTAGAGTGTGAGTTGGGTATAGAGATTTAAATGTAAGTCACTTATATTTGTATTGCTCTATAATTGATGCTTCTTCTTCTCCCTTCCCCAAGATGGTGAACCACCACGACCTAGCAGGCGATGATGATTGGCATATAATCGAAGAGTACTACTGCCCCTGAACAAGGAGATTCCAATGAAGAAGATCCCAAGGAATATGAAGGAGAATGGCCTGAGTCCCGAGAGATCACTCCATCTCCGGAATCATCGGGCATTTCATTCGACGAGGAAGAGCCAGATCGGGGAGATCTCATCAAGACCCTTCAGAGTCAAGTAGAGACTCAGAAGGAGAGAACGGAGCTTTGCAGGAGCAGTATGCAAAGTGCAAGGAAAATATTACAACCCTCAGTCATCGTATTTGGGAACTCGAGAAGAGCAAGAACATGTATGATGTACTGAAGAAAGAAGTGGCGGAACTACGGGAAGAGCTTAGGGAAGCCAAGAGGAACCGTAGGGATTAGAATGTTGTATATTCTCAATGCTTTTGCTTGATGTCAGATGATATTTTTAAATTTGAATGTACAAAGTTTGAATTCAATGAAATGAAAGAAGTTGGTTTAAATTCATATTTCCTACTTCGAATTTAATGGATCTTTTGAATAAGAATATGGCTGGAAGAAGATCAAGGAATGGAGAAGGACCCAGCTGTGGACTCGACTTGGAAACAGAGTTGGATAGAGTCTATCAGACCCTCAACGTCATTGCCATGAATCAAAACCATAAGGGGATGCCTGCGAATCCAGTTCCTGAGGCGATCAAACTCATGGAGTCATTCAAGAGGATGAAGCCACTAATGTTTGAAGGAAAGTCAGACCCAGATGCTGCTAACATTTGGATTCGGCAAGTCGATACTATCTTTGAAGTCTTGGAAACTCTAGAAGGTAGCAAGGTGAAGTTGGCTACTTTGCAGCTTGAGAAGGATGCAGCTGTGTGGTGGTAGTCGATGAAGCGACTATGAGAAATGGTGTTGTTGGCTGAGAGGAATTCTTGGAGGAGTTCCGCGGTCACTACTTTCCATCTGATGTCCAATAGAATAAAACAATGGAGTTCCTGGCGCTGCAGCAGGGAGGCATGTCTGTTAGGGAGTATGAGACAAGGTTTACTCAACTTTCGAGATATGCACCCGAACTTGTGATGGATGAGGCGAAGAAAGCTCGGAAGTTCGAGCACGGATTGAGGCCGAGTCTGAGATCTAGGATGATACCCCTCGGTATCAGGAGGTTTGACAAGTTAGTCAAGCGAGCTGAAGCTACTGAGGCGGATAGGAGCAGTTCCATGTTGTTCAAAACCGGAGGAACAACTGGAATATGGGTAAGAGGCCCGCAATTTCTGGGAATGTCATAGGGCAGCCGCTGGCACAAAGGTCCAAATCTACTGGGGTGAATGCTTTCAATGTAGCTGGAAGACCCAGAAGTGGTTAGGTGAAGTCTCCTGTGACCTGTTTCAACTGTGGAGAGGTGGGCCACTACAAATCTCATTGCTCTATGCTGCGAAATGTCGTCCGTAATGGACCAAGGCAGTAGGTCGGGAAGAAACTGTACCAGTAGGGGCGAGTATTTACCTTGACTGAAGTCGACGCTGATGAAGTGGATCACGTCATTACTGGTACGGGGGAGAATGTTTAGCAATTTTCTGTTGTTCTTTTTCTCTGTTTATTTAGTAAAACTGTTATGTAACGAGAGTGTGTTATGTAATAGAAGAACTTTATTTGAATGGAAAGAAAGCTGTTGTTTTGTTTGATATTAGATCATTTCATACTTTTGTATCTCCTAAATTTTCTAAAGTTTTGGGAGTCGAACCGAAGATTGTTCCAGGCAAGGTCTTAGCAGTAGCTACTCCATCAGGGAAGACTTTAACCACTGATCGGTATTATGTGGACTGCAAGATCGTGATTGGAGACAGGATTTTCGAGATTGATCTGATCGAGCTGAATATCCTAGGGGTCGATGTTATCATTGGCATTGATTGGATGTCGGTGTACAGTGCAAACATTGAGTGTAAGACCAAGAAAGTAACAGTGAAGGCTCTAGGAGGTTCTGTAGTCACTTTCCAAGGGAAGAAGAGATGTTCAGATTTGGTGGCAGCTATCAGCAAGAAGAAGGTTCCTATAGAAGTGCAGCAAATTCCAGTGGTTCGGGATTACCCGACTGTATTCTTGGAAGATTTGCTCGGGTTAACCCCGCATCGTAATGTAGAGTTCAGCATCACTATTCAGCCAGGGTGTGCACCCATTTTCAAGGCACCGTATAGGATGGCGCCTGTGGAGCAGGATGAGATTAAACGGCAGATTGTGGAACTGTTGGGGAAAGGCTTTATTCATTCGAGTGTGTCACCCTGGGGAGCACCGGTGCTGTTGGTAAAGAAGAAGAATGGGTCGATGAGGATGTGCATCAATTACCGCGAGCTGAATAAGGTCACTGTTCAGAATAAATATCCAATTCCACGAATTAATAACCTATTCGATCGTCTACAAGGAGCAACTGTTTTCTCCAAAATAGACCTTCGATCGGGATACCATCAGGTTCAAGTGAAGACTGAAGATGTGCATAAGACTGCATTCGACATGGGCATTACGAATTTATAGATATGTCATTTGAAGTGACGAATGCACCTGCAATCTTTATGGACATGATGATTCTTTCGTCGTGGTGTTTATCAACGATATTCTTGTGTACTCCATGTCGGATGAGGAGCACACTGAGCATCCGGCTGAGGTTCTGAAGAAGCTTCAAGAGCATGAGTTGTATGCCAAGTTATCCAAGTGCGATTTTTGGAAATCTGAAGTGGCTTTCCTGGGTCACATCCTTTCTAAGGAGTGAGTGACAATTGATCCTCAGAAGATAAAGACAGTGAAGGATTGGGCAAGGCCTACTACAGTGAAGGTGATCAAAAGTTTTCTTGGGCTAACTGGATACTACAGGAGGTTTATCCAAGGCTATGCTCAGAGCGTGCCGCTCACTGGTCGACCAAGAAGAATATAAATTTCAAGTGGACCGAGCAGTGCGAGGCAAGCTTTCAGGAGCTGAAAGAGAAGCTGACTACTGCTCCCATTTTGGTCTTTGCCTAGAAAAGGTATTGAGTATGATGTTTACAGCGATGCTTCACATCGTGGGCTTGAATGTGTCTTAATGCAAGAAGAAAAAATGATCGCTTATGGGTCTAGGTAACTAAGACCGTATGAGAAGAATTATCAAACTCATGATTTGGAGTTGGCTGCGATTATCTTTGCCTTGAAGCAATGGTGACATTACGTGTACGGTGAGAAATTAAACTTGTACACGGACCACAAAAGCTTGAAGTACATCTATCAGTAGAAGGACCTGAATCTGAGGCAACGGAGATGGCTAGAAGTACTTGAGGACATTCGTCTTGAGATTAAGTACCGTCCTAGGAAGGCTAATGTTGTTGCTGATGCACTTAGCCGTAAGAGCAGTTTTGCTGTTTTGATTACGACCCATAGGTATCTTGCAGGGGAGTTGGATCTGGCTGGCAATGATGTTGTTTTGCAAGGCTTGGGATCATCTTTAGCTCGGTTGAGGCTTCAGCCTACGCTGAATGAGAGGATTATAGCGATTCAGAAGGAGATGCAGAGATTCAGAAGATGAAGGAGTAGGTTGGTGCTAGCAGATTGTCAAAGTTTCAGAGTAAGGATGAAGTGTTGTGGTTTGGAGAGAGGCTATGTGTTTCGGATCAATCAGAATTGAGAGAGACTATTCTTCAGGAGGCACATGCTACTTTTTTGTCTGTACATCCCGGGAGTACCAAGATGTATAAGGACATCAAGCAGCATTTCTGGTGGTCAGGTTTGAAGCGGGATGTGGCTGAGTTTGTGGCAAATGTGAGATCCATCAACAGGTGAAAGCCGAGAATCAGAAGCCCGGAGGTTTATTGCAACCCTTACCTATTCTAGAGTGAAAGTGGGATAACATCAGCATGGATTTCATCACGAGTTTGCCCAAGAGTTCGAAGGGTAATGATGCAATTTGGGTCATAGTCGATCGACTAACCAGATCAGCTCACTTCTTGGCAATAAAACTCACTTCGACTATGGACAAGTTAGCCGAGCTGTATGTTGGAGAGATCGTCAGGCTTCGTGGTGTTTCGTTGACCATTGTGTCTGCTCGAGATGCGCGGTTTACTTCACATTTCTAGAGGAGTCTTCAGACAGATTTGGGTACTAAGACGGATTTCAGCATTGCCTTCCATCATCATACTGATGGACAGACTGAGAGAGTCAATCGGGTTCTAGAGGATATGCTTCAGTGTTGTGTTCTAGATTTTGAAGGCAGTTGGGAAAGGCATCTAGCTCTTGTAGAGTTTGCCTACAACAACAGTTTTCAGACTAGTATCTGGATGGCTCCGTATGAAGCTCTGTATGGTAGGAAGTGCAGAATACATGTCTGCTGGTTTAAAGTTGGGGACCGGCAGATGTTTGGGCCCGAGATCATGCAGCAGACCTCTGAAAAGTTCGTCTTGGTCAGGAAGAGGTTGGTGGATGCTCAGAGTAGGCAGAAGAGTTATGCAGACAACCGGAGGAGGGACCTTGAGTTCGAAGTTGGTGACTTTGTCATTCTGAAGGTATCACCTAGTAAAGATGTGATTCGCTTTGGCAACGGTGGGAAGTTAGCCCCAAGGTTCATAGGCCCATATAAGATATTGAAGAGGATTGGAAAAACTGCTTACCGGTTGGAGTTATCGGAAGAGTTGTCTCAGGTGCACAATATCTTTCATGTGTCTATGCGGAGAAGTTACATTACAGATCCAAGTCACCATTTGCTCGAAGTGCCGGAGAGTTTGCAACTGGATCTGAGTTACATTGAGCTACTGGTTGAGATCATGGATCGTCGGGAGAAAGTCTTGAGGAACGAGACGATACCGATGGTCAAAGTAGTATGGAGAAACCAGTTGGTTGAAGAGTCTACGTGGGAATCTGAGGAGAGGATGTTAAAGGATCATCCTGAGCTCTTTGTTTGATTTGTATTTGTTTTCTTTCTTGTTGTGTTTTCTTTTCTCACTCTTTAAGATTAGTTCCGGGGACGAAACCATTCTAAGGAGAGAGTGCTGTAACATCCTGAAATTTCAATTATAATTAAATAAGAGTTTGTTTGATTTCACGTGTTTTGCACGTGCAAATTTATGTACATTTTCTCCTAAAAATTATTTATTTTCATATCATGAACAAGTATTTTAATTCTTCTCTTTTTAATTTAAAAGCCTATTTAAACACTAGGCCAAATTTTCTAACTCTAGCCCACACTAATTAATTTAATTATTTTAATTAGAAGCCCATAGACTTTTAGTCCACTAGATTGAGCCCACTAATTTAATTCTCTTTTGAATAACACAACTTGTAGGGTAGACTTATTTTTATAACAACTTAACTAATTAACATGAACAACTAGTAATCTAGGGGTACATTGTGTGACACATGCATTGCACTTGCACGTGCTATGTGCATGGGAGGTGTAGACCGGATGGCTTCAAGCGGAGTGAGAGAGATGTAGTGGAGAGGTAGTTTTGTGTTCATGAGTAGTTGTTCTAACTCCATAATACATCCTAGCCCCTAATCTACATCCATCTAGATCAATCTTGGCCCTCCATTTTTCTTTGAAAAGTGTATAAATACCCCCTCATTCTCTTCATGAAATGCACTAGAAAAACTTACAAGAGAAAAAGAAAGAAAAGAAAACTAGTTGTGAGATAAAGATTGAGATTAATTGTGAGTAAAACAATTGAGAGAGTTGAGTTGTGTGTTCTTGCACCTAGAGGAGGCCGGCCAAACATCAAGGAGAGGAAGGTGCTCAGATTCCATCAAGCAAGGAGGAGAAGGCACATTTTTGTGGCACAATCTAGGAAGAGAATGAATCGTTCGTGTGTTCAAGGAGATTTCTAGGAGCTTTCTAATTGTTTTCCTTGAAAAAGGTGGGTGATTTCTCGAGCTTCTACTTTAGATACCATGCTAGGAATTGAAATTGTGATTATGTTAGGAATGAGTAGGAAAGATTGTCATACATTTGTTTAAAGAGACTAATAAGAAAAGAACGCTAATTGATCTACAAGAAAAATTAGAAAAATGAATTAGAATGTGTAAATGAGAATGTGTTATGATGATTTGTTATTTGCATGCTAAAATGGATAAATTATGATTTTTATGAAACTTTGTTTATGCATGAATTGTAAAATACAATATGTGGGAAATGTGCTTGTGGATAAATTATAGAATGTAAATTAGTATTCATGAAATATTAAATAGATTGAATTATGGTAAAAAGTGTGTTTTAATTTTCATACGCAAGTAGTGTTGTAGTCACTTGATTTATTATCCATATTGTCTCTCGAAACATAAGAAAATGGTTGGTTTGTGAAATAGGATTAAATTGAAGAGTTTAATTTTGGTAAAAAAATGAAAGAGAGAAAAACTTGTATGAACTCATTATGAATGAGGGGAGAATTGTTGATAAAATGATTCTTATAAAAAGAAATATTTCTATGTCGAAATGTAATTATTTTGATCCATTGTTTAAATAAACTAATGGAGAAATAGTCTTTTATGTTTAAAATGAGTTTTATACAAATTTTGAAAGTACAAGCTACTATTTTTCCAAAAAAATATAATCAGGGAAAGATCTATATTTTATGAGAACAATTTGAATGAGAAAAATCGAGTTTTCCTAAAAAGAGCTAGAAACAGCATAGTCAGACACAAAAGCATTTTAATAAATTTTCCTTACAGGTTAGTCACTTAGACCTACTAGTCAGTGGGTGCGCTGCTAAACTGTTACTGTAGCTCAGTGGATTTGTTACTAGGGATGGCAAACGGTTCGGGTTGACCCGCGACCCGCTCGTATAACCCGGCCCACAAAACGACGGTTCGGGTTTGGGTCGAACCCGTTAATGTTAACTGGTCGACCCGGGTCGCGAATTAAGAGAATTCGACCCGTGTAACCCGGCCCGTTAACCCGCAAAAAAGAATCCGACTCGCCCGCCAACCCGCGGGTCGACCCGCGGGTTGCGAACCGTTTGACCCGTACGGGTCAAACGTTCGACCAACCCCGGGTCGACCGTTGACCCGTGGGTCCAACGGGCTTATCCCCCAACCCGAGAGACATTAACGGCTCTTTTAGCCTTTTTTTTGGGTTTTTTTCCCCTATAAATACCCCTAAAACCCAAACAAAAAATTCACACCTTACTCTCTTATTCTCTCTACTATTATTACTCAATTCATTTCAATTTGTGAACAATTCAACAAACAACGTAGCAAGACATATACATGATCAAACGACAAATTCTGATCGTTTCGAACTCAAAATTCCGGTCGTCTTCAAGTCTTCAATTCTCCTCCAGGTTATCAAGTCTTCAACTCTCCTCCAAGCTCTCTTCAAGTCTTCAATTCGGGACTTCTACTTCTACTTCTATTCTTATTTTTACGAGTTTTTTTACATACGAGTATCCACGGTGAACGGTATCAATATTTCATATCCCTCTTCTTCTATTTTTATTTCTTTTGTAGTTATAATTTTTTGTATCACATTTGTTTGCTGGTTTTTTGATATTCTTTCTCACAACCCTCTTATTTTCTTGATTTTTTTGTAACTTATCGCGCCTACATTGTGTTTAATTTTTTTACATACACTACTACATATCAACATGTCTCGATCACGCGGTAGCAGCCGTAGCCAAAGTGGACAAGATTCCACCGGCACTTTCTGTAGGCCTCCAATTGTCCCACAAAATGATCCCGCCGAAGACTACCATAATCCTCCTCCCCAACAATGGGGTACACACGATGAGTTTGTAGGAGACATAGAATTAGAAGAAAAACCACAACAACAAGCCACCGAAACAACACAACCGGCTACTAGTCGGAAAACTAGAGGGGAAAGTAGTGATTGGCACAAATTCTATGATTATATGTCAGACGAAAATTTACCGGGTGTATGTTTAAAAGTGTGTAAAACATGTTCGAAGGCATGCAATTGGAAGAGGGGTGAGGGCACGGGTACAATTAAGCGACACATCCTAAATGTGCATAAAGAACTTCTTGTTGACCTACCCGGCCAACAAAAAATTCACCCTAGGACCGGTCTAGTTGATAGCCACCCTTATGATCCCGAACTTGTTCGTTGGGAAATGAGCCGATTAATAATCAAGGAAGAGTTACCATTTTCCAATCCCGAGAGTAGGGACTTGGAAAATTTTAATCAAACCGCCTTAAACCTTCATTTTAGAAGAATCCCTAGGAATACTTGCAAATCGGATTGTTTTAAAATGTACAATGAAATGAGAAAAGCTTTGATTGCAATTTTATGGAGTTTAACTTGTAGAGTTAGTTTAACTTCCGACTGTTGGACGGGTTGCAACAATATTCCAATAATGGGAATAACCTGTCATTGGATCGACAGTGTTTGGATTCTTCAAAAAAGAATCATATCACTTGCCGCGTTGCCCTATCCCCATAGTGGCAATGAAATTGCAAATCGTATTTTAGAAATTTGTGATGTTTTTCATATTCACAATAAAATTATGTATATAAGTTTTGATAATGCATCTAACAACAATGCATCAATTAGTATTTTAAAAACCGCATTAAACCCTCCATCTGACAATATTTTTCATGTTAGATGTGCACGTCATATTTTTAATTAATGTGTTTAAGATGCATTAAAAATAGTCGAACCATATATACTTAAAATTAGAAATTGTGTATATTTTATTGCATTAAGTGTCACCATATTTCAAGAATGGAAAGCTTGGTGTAGGCTTAAAATGTTCCTTTTAGAAAATTTCCAAAGAATGTTAAACACCGATGGAACTCTACTTTTGATTTGCTACATGTTGCTACGGAATATAAAGCATATATAAATGATTTTTGTATTGCAAAAAATATGCAAAATTTTGAAATGGCTCCCGTCGATTGGTTTTATGCCGAATCTTTGTTGAAATTTTTAGAACTTTTTAAAACCACAACTTTCAAGTTTTCAAAATCTCCTCCCCAACGCCTTATGAAGTGGTTTATGTGGACGGATCCTCCTGCAATGAGGGAAGCAGGGCAGGGGTCATTCTGGCGGGCCCAGATGACTTCATCCTCTAATACTCCCTCCGTATCAACTTCAAGGCCTCGAACAATGAGGCAGAATACGAGGCGCTCATAGCCGGCCTTGGAATGGCCCGAAATGCAGGGGCCCAACGCCTCCGGATCTTTAGCGACTCTCAGCTAGTCGTCAATCAGGTCCTCGACGAGTATGAAGCACGCGATGACAGGATGGTTAAATACTTAGCCAAAGTCAAGAGCCTCATGATACTGTTTGAAGAAGCCCTCATCCAAAGAATCCCCCGAGAAGAAAATGCTCAGGCTGACGCCCTCTCCAAGCTAGCCCCCTCCTCCCTTCAAGGTCTCGAGCAGACCGTTTTGATAGAAGTCCTTCTGAAGCCAAGCATAGAGGACGAAACTCTCGACTCTATAGAGACGTTGCCTGTCCTGCTCGAAGACAATTGGATGAAACCCCTCGTCGAATTCTTGAGGGACGGGCTCCTCCCCGAAGATCCTAAGGAAGCACGAAAAGTTAGAACCCAAGCCGAGCGTTACACACTAATCGGAGGTATCCTATATAAACGCTCCTTCACACAGGTAGACGGCCGGCCTTACCTGAGATGCCTCTCCCCCGGGCAAGCCGACTACGCCCTGCAAGAACTTCATGAGGGCATCGGCGGGGCACACTCGGGGTCCAGAGCTCTTGCCCGCAAAGTGTTGAATTACGGATATTTCTGGCCCACTCTCTTACGAGATGCCGAACGACACGTTCGGCAATGCAGCTCCTGTCAGAAGTACGCCGACATCCGACGCCTACCACAAGCTCCACTCACTTCCCTATCAAGTCCGATCCCCTTTGCAATGTGGGGATGGATTTACTAGGGCCATTTCCACCAGCTCCCGGACAGTTCAAATTCTTAGTCGTGGCGATCGACTACTTCTCGAAATGGATAGAGGCCGAGCCCTTGGCCACGATCACCGAGAACAAGGTTGTTCAGTTCTTTTGGAAGAGCGTGATCTGCCGATTCGGCGTCCCTAGGGTCCTGATAACAGACAACGGAACACAGTTCACCGGGGCCGCTTTCCGAGCTCTATGCGAAGACCTTGCCATCCAGCACTGGTTCTCCTCCGTTTCTCATCCCCAGTCAAATGGCCAAGCCGAAAATGCTAACCGACAGATCCTCTCCGGCATTAAGAAGAGGTTAGATAAGTGTTCTAAAGGCTTATGGGTCGATCAGCTTCCCAACGTGCTGTGGAACTACCACACCACAAATCGGACACCCACAGGAGAGAGCCCATTCAATCTCACCTATGGGTCCGAGGCCATCATCCCCCTAGAAGTCGGAATACCCTCTCCTCGTCTAATAGCTTATGAAGAAGAGCAAAACGTCAGAGAGCTCTGAGCAAGTCTAGACCTGATAGATGAGATCCGAGAAAGAGCTGCCATTCGTCAACAAAGCTACCGAAGAAGGATCGAGATGGCATACAACAAGAAAGTCCGTCCTACCGACCTCAAAGAAGGATACCTGGTCCTCAGGAAGTTAGCCATCTCTTTCCCCGGTCAGAAGAGTAAACTCGCTCCGAACTGGGAGGGACCTTACAAGATCGTCAAAGAAGTTCGGCCCGGCACGTACAGACTAGAAGACCTCGAAGGCAGGGAGATCCCTAGGACATGGAATGCCGACCATCTCTTAAAGTGCCAAGAGAGAGCACCAATGCCTCTCTAAGCACTTGGGGATGTCGAACCATTCCTCTCCTATTACTTGTAATGATTTTCTTTTATTTTTCTCTTGTAATAACGGCTCGCAACTTTAGAAGCAGCTAGCCATTAGTCATCAATAAAGAAAGTTTTTTCATATGTTACTTGTAAAAATTGCTTACATCTCTCTGCCTTTACTCTTCACTCTACCGATGGTTCGGAGTCCAACACTCAGCTCGACCCTACTTCGCCAGCTCGCTCGTAAGCGAGCTAGAAGTAGGTCGCCGTTCGGAACTGCTCCCACAACCGTTGAACAACTCTACCGATGGTTCGGAGTCCAACACTCGGCTCGACCCTACTTCGCCAGCTCGCTCGTAGGCGAGCTAGAAGTAGGTCGCCGTTCGGAACTGCTCCCACAACCGTTGAACAACTCTACCGATGGTTCGGAGTCCAATACTCGGCTCGACCCTACTTCGCCAGCTCGCTTGTAAGCGAGCTAGAAGTAGGTCGCCGTTCGGAACTGCTCCCACACCGTTGAACAACTCTACCGATGGTTCGGAGTCCAATACTCGGCTCGACCCTACTTCGCCAGCTCGCTCGTAAGCGAGCTAGAAGTAGGTCGCCATTCGGAACTGCTCCCACAACCGTTGAACAACTCTACCGATGGTTCAAAGTCCAATACTCGGCTCGACCCTACTTTTCCAGCTCGCTCGTAAGCGAGCTAGAAGTAGGTCGCCGTTCGGAACTGCTCCCACAACCGTCGAGCAACTCTAACGGTGGTTCGGAATCCATCGTTCGGCTGAACTGCGCTCACTCAAAACCCCGAGCTGAGCGGACGAGGAACCGACCCTCGTATATGGAGAAAAATTCTGTCGAACCGATTTCGCCGTTGGATCATCTCAAAATGCGTGGTAGAATCTGATGAACGGATCTGATCGTGTCACGTGTCCACAAAATGACAAGATAGTGTTTTCTTGGAACTCGTGCCTCCCACCTCGTGATACGTACCACGATCATGATCGACCGTCTGGATGTTGCCACGTGGCCGGAATCGGATGTCCGAGCTAGCGCACCTCGGAAGCGCACGGTCACCTCAGTATACTCCGAGCGAAAAACCAAAGTTCTGCGACAAAAACCTACAAAGAAGACGACTATGGGTCCTTATGGTTCAGCGTCAAGAATAAGGCGACCACGGCACAACGATGAACAAGGCAACTTCGATTTTATTAAGACACTTGGTAAATTTACGAGGCAAACAATTACAGCGGAAAAGCAACTAAATAAATTACAAGGCATGTTATTACAACGACAGAGACGATGCAAGAAGTAAAAGGCCCGACGCCATTCGTTCAGTGCCTCCTCGGAACAGGGACGTTCCGATTCAGAAACAATCGTGGTTTTCGTCTTTTCACCTCCGAGCTTGTCTCTAGGCCGACGAACTGGGACACCGCCTCGCCAATAACCCTAACGGTCGCTCCGACCGAAGCCCCGCTCGAGCTAACAGCTACTCCGCTTTGTGCGTCGGCCGCTGTCCGACCAATAACTTGGCCAAGAGTCGCTAGCTCGTAAAAGGTGATCCCCCGTTCTCTCTCCTTGCGAGTGCAAGAAGTGCTGCGGACATTAGCTCTCACAGGCTGAGGCATCAGTCGAGCCACCTCCTCCTCGAGCTCGACGATCCTATCCTTCAGAGTGTCGTCCTTAACCATTATCTTGAACCGAGGGAGCTTTGTCGAACCGGGGTACTCAGCGCTGTCGGATATAATACGATGTAAGTTAGTCACCTCGATGCTCTTGTCATCCGTGACCCTCTGCAGTTGTTCGACCTTCTTCTCGAGCTCATCTCGCTCGGCTAGCACCGAAGCTAGCTCTGCCTCTTTCGCCGATAGTTCCTCCTCGACTATCCGGAGATGGTGCACCTCAGCCAGAAGCTCGCTGTTCTTCTTCTCCACGTTGAACATCAACCTCCTGGTGAGCTCGATTTCACTCACGAGGCGAGCCTCGCGAGATTGCTTAAACAGCTCGGTGCGACGCTGAGCTGTTGCGGTATTTGGGGCGTACTCGAGGATCTGAAATACGAGAACATCGCAATTGGAAAACTATACACTGACCCAAACACTTAGACAAATTTGAAGTAAAAATTTTCATTCATAAAAAGGAGCGGTGGCCAGTCCGCGAGAAGGCATTACATTTTTGAAAAAGAAAACAAAGACTACAAAAAGACGAGAAGATCAGGGGTCCACCTGCATCGCCGGTTCGACCACAAGCGCCTCGCCAGATGGCCCCTCATTTCTCGCCTCGCCCTGGGGGTTTGTTGCCAAAGCGTCGCGACAACCTCCTCCTCCTCCTCGCCCTCCACCTCGTCACCTTCGCCTCCTTCCTCCTCGCCGTCCGATGGGGATCCGAGCCACAGTCTATAGCCGACCCGTTCGAAGCCAGGGACGCGGTCCTGAATATGGTCGAGCGCCCTCTGGTAGGACTTCTCCATGTTCGAGGCCTTGTGCTTCTTCGCCTCGGCCTCGACCTCGGCCTTGATCTTCGTTGCCAGGGCCTCCTTCTCCGCCTTCACCTCGGCCAGAGCCTTCGCTGATGCCGCCAGATCCTCGGCAGCCTTGGCGGCCTCCTCGGTGAGCTGCCCCTTGACCCGCTCCAGGTCGGCCACAAGATCGGCCACCTGGATCTCCAAGTTCTCGGCTCGCCTCTGCTCTGCTTCGAGCTGCCGAACCGCCTTCACCTTGTCCGCCCTGTCCTTGTCACTGGCGGCCTTCAACTCCTTCTCCTGTTCGGCGAACGCTTCGAGGAGATGGTTGAAGTGGCAAGAGGCCTGCCAAAACAAGACGATGGTGAGAACAGGGTAAGAGTCGAACGGCAGACTTAAAGAAAATCTGTTAAAAAAGGTACACGAGACTTACCGATACAAGCGACCGGGCGACCTCATAAGTGTCGTCACCGACCGTCCCCGCCTGAAGCGCGGCTCGATCCTTCGGGGTTGCCAAGTGTTTGACGGCCTGCATCGACATCTGCGAGTTGCCGAGGAACCCATCATGATTCTTCACTCGCCAGTTCGGAACGAACAGTTGCTTGTGCTGCTCGGTCAAGATCACCTCGGCCTGAGCAGTCAACGGCGGAGCCTCAAGCGACAACGCCGCCGAGACGTCGAAGGACCCACCGACTGGGGCAGAAGTAACGGGAGCCGAGGGCTCTTCGACAACGACCACCATCGGCGAGGGGACCTCAGTGACCGGGGGAGGCGGAGTGGTAGTCGAAGCAACTTTGAGCTGCCGACCTGACGAGGCGGTCGTGCTCGGACTCTTCCTCTTCCTACCGTCAGCCACCTTGCCCCTCTCATTCATCATGGCATTGAAGTCCATCTTCGGCACTTCTATACCAAACAAAAAACAAATTGAGTTAGTAAACCGAGCTAAAGACTTAGGAAAAAATGATAATACGAGATGTCAGGAGCGTACTCGGGTCGATCGGACTAAGACCTGACCCGAATAGCACCTCCTCGGTCATCTCCCTCCAACTCAACATCGGGAGGGCTACGATCTTCCTCGCCACTTCCTCCTCGGCCGCATTCAGTTTCGGGCCGGCCCTCGCAAATTTGGGCACCTCTGGCTTCCACCGGCTCGGAATTTGCAGCATCGATGCCTCCCTCAATATGAAGAACTTTTCCTTCCAGCCTATGATCCGAACACCCTTCCTCGGCGCCAGGTAGTATCGATGCTCGGTCTTGTGCATCCGGTTTATTCGATACATGCTTCAGAAGACCGTCAGGTCCGGCTCGACTTCGGCGTTGCGGCACTGGAGCAGGAAGGCGTTCACATGACGCCATGTGTTCGGCATAAATTGGGTCGGTGCGAGGCAGTACCATCCGAGGACCTGGCGAATGAAGGGATGCAGCGGAAAACGCAGTCCGGCATTCAGAGAGTCGTAGTCGAACATGCACATATCCGACGACGACAGCTTGGAGTTTGCCCGCATCCCAGCGCCGGGGAGAATTAGCTTGTACTTCGGAGGGATGGCGAACCCCTTTCTGATCCGAAGGAGGTCCCTCTCGGATAGCACCGATCCAATCTCATCTGCCTCGGTAGTCAGAACTGGGTTATTCTCTTCGTAAACTTCCGACTGGCCGATGATCGCCTTCTTCATGAGGTCGCCCTCGTACTGCCTAACCCCAGTGTGCCCGGACAGTACACAAGGGTATTGGCCCGTCTCGGGGGCTAGCCTCGGATTCTCCACAATCACCTCGACCATGGGAGATTGGGCCACTACCCTCCTCTTCTTCTTCTCCTTCCTCACCTCGGCCACAGACGGCTCGGCTACTTGTTTCCCCTTCCTTCGGATCTCCGTCTGCCTCCTCTCCTTGGCACCACTATCGCCCGAGGACGAGGCCTCACTCCCCGAGTTCACCCTTGACATCTCTATAAAAAAGTTAAGGCAAGTAGACTGACCTTGAAGTGACGTTCACGGTCGGAATAAGCTCGCCAGAAATTGCCTGGCCCACGCGACAGCTAACGTCACCGCCGTGGAGCAAAAGTCGCCGCTAGCAGAGAGCGCAGAGAGTGAAAGTAAAAGTTTGGAGTAAAAAGGTGAAATGAACTTGGGGGTGGGGGAGTGAGAGCTTATAACCCCAGTATGATGTTGGGCCCCTTTGGGAATCTAAAAAGCCCACTACGAAGCCAAAGCATCAAGCGGAGAATTGCGACGTTTCGAAAAGCAAAAACTCCTCAAATCACTTAAGTCCACGACTCGGCCACTGGTCTGCCAAGCCGAGCTATTGAACAACCTGGCTGAGCAACCGAGCTACTGAGTCCCTTCAAAATGTCTAATTCCATACCGCGGCTAAAGGCACCGAGCCTCCGAACCGAGGGGACGAGGAACCGACCCTCATATATGGAGAAAAATCCTTCCGAGGACAAGTCACCGTCGGATCTCTCCAAAATTCGTGTCAAGACACGATGGACGGTTCAGATTGCGCCACGCTCACAAAACGACAAGATAATGTTTTCTCGTGATCTGAACCCACTCCTCGTGATTCACGCAATGATGGACGCTCCAGATCTGACCACGTGTACCTTCCGAGCAGCCTGCCACCAGTCTTCCTAGCTGAGCTACTGAACAGCTTGGCTAAGCAGCCGAGCCACTGGGTCGAAGGGTGGTGATGCTTCAAAGCCAAGACTCTTCAAAACGTCTAACTCCATACCTCGGCTAAAGGCACCGAGCATCCGAACCGAGGGGACGAGGAACCGACCCTCGAATATGGAGAAAAATCCTTCCGAGGACAAGTCACCGTCGGATCTCTCCAAAATTCGTGTCAAGACACGATGGACGGTTCAGATTGCGCCACGCTCACAAAATGACAAGATAACGTTTTCTCGTGATCTGAACCCACTCCTCGTGATTCACGCAATGATGGACGCTCCAGATCTGACCACGTGTACCTTCCGAGCCGCCTGCCACCGGTCTGCCTAGCCGAGCTACTGAACAGCTTGGCTAAGCAGCCGAGCTACTGGGTCGGAGGGTGGCGACGCTTCAAAGCCAAGACTCTTCAAAACGACTAACTCCGTACCTCGGCTGAAGGCACCGAGCCTCCGAACCGAGAGGACGAGGAACCGACCCTCGAATATGGAGAAAAAACCTGCCGACCATCCTCAGCCGTTGGATCTTGTCAAAAAGCGCGCTCGTCATGATGGACGGCTCAGATCTTGCCACGTCCACTAAACGACAAGATAGTGTTTTTTGGGGATCCGCACTGAGATGGACGCTCAGGATCACGCCACGCAGTTCGGCTGATTCCGAGCTATGTACCGACCTGCCGAGCCGAGGGGACGAGGAACCGATCCTCGAATATGGAGAAAAAACCTGCCGACCATCCTCAGCCGTTGGATCTTGTCAAAAAGCGCGCTCGTCATGATGGACGGTTCAGATCTTGCCACGTCCACTAAACGACAAGATAGTGTTTTTTGGGGATCCGCGCTGAGATGGACGCTCAGGATCACGCCACGCAGTTCGGCTGATTCCGAGCTATGTGCCGACCTGCCGAGCCGAGGGGACGAGGAACCGACCCTCGAATATGGAGAAAAAACCTGCCGACCATCCTCAGCCGTTGGATCTTGTCAAAAAGCGCGCTCGTCATGATGGACGGCTCAGATCTTGCCACGTCCACTAAACGACAAGATAGCATTTTTTGGGGATCCGTGCTGAGATGGACGCTCAGGATCATGCCACGTAGTTCGGCTGATTTCGAGCTTGGCGCCGAGCAGCCGAGCCGAGGAGTCGAGGAATCGACCCTCGTATATGAAGAAACTTTCTGCCGAGGAGCGTGGATCGTCTGATCGCCCAGAAAATCACGCTCGCCGCTGATCAAGGGCCCAGATTGCGCCACGCCATAAATCGGTATTGAAAATTAATTTTTATTTATTTTAATCGCTTTATTTATTTAAAAATTGCGAAAAAATTACTAAAAATTCGGAAAAATTAACTAAAAATTCTAGAAAATAATTACAAATTCGGGGGAACGTTTTGGAGCACCTGAACGAACAATTATTACCTAGAATGTGTTGTTAAGACCCCCGAACGACTAGTTAACACATCGCAAAATTAAATAAGTAATCCGGGAAAAATAAATAGGAACCACCAAACATCCAGAGGAGCTTAAGAATAGCTTACAGCTTGAAAAATCACCTCACTACCCCCTTCGAGATTCAAAACCCTCCATTTAGACTCAGATACAACTCCACTAGTCATTAAAAACAGCTAAACTACTCCTCAAAGGCTGATCAAACTCAGTCTTTAGGAGTGGGGGGCTCGTGATATGGCCAAAAATGGGGTTAAATTGGAACCGTCCAAATTGGGCACGAATCTTGAAGCTCCGGGGGTAAAACGGTAATTTCACCTACCAACGGGTCCGAAGCGGGTACTGGTTATCTTCCCCGAAGACCCACTTACCCTCAAACGGATCCACCTCAACTGGGTGCGGGTTTCAACCCGTAGCAAACCCGGTCCATAAGGGATAGAATTAGGGTTTCTGGTTAAATCCTAATCAACGGCCTTGATTCATATCTATCCCTTCACTGGGGATTAGGGATTACATTCCTTATCTAACCACAGGGGGATTACATTCCTAATCTGGTCCCAGCGGCGCCTGTAAATACCCCCCATCCATCTCCATTGAGAGGTAATCAATCTTTCACCAGTTTTTGTGCTCTTTCATAATCTTCCTTGATTACTGACTTGAGCGTCGGAGGGTGCGTCGCTGGGAACAACCCCGGTGTCTCGCACTTTTTGCAGGTGTACAGCGGAAGCGACGGTCAAACTCCGACGGAATAGGTATGCAGGTTTACTATTCAGTGTCCTTAAAAATCCACAAATACTATCTGTTTGCCCCCACACCAAATTTAGCGGCAACAGGAGGGGAGCCAAAATTGGCTCAGGAGGAATTCTGCACCTCTCCATTACCCTCCCCCCTCCTAAAAAATGAACCAAACAAGAAATATTTTAAAAATCCCTCCTCTCCCCTCCCCTCCCCTCCCCTCCCCTCCCACCAAAATAAAAATAAAAATTAAAATTTCGACGTAAGGAGGATTCGAATCTGAAACTTGCTTCATAGTAAGTATGTACGTGCAGTGTATATGTTGGTAGATTTACATATGACACTAAAGCCTTCTCCGTTATTATATTAGAGATGGATTAGAGATGGTGATTAGAGATAGAGATGTGTGCATTTTTCCTCCTCTCGTCTTCATGAATTTTTTGCCGTACTAGGCCACTTTTTGATAGTATTTGCGTTTTTAGGCCAGGTCCCAATCTATTAGCGTTTGTGGGCTAGCCACTACCACGTCAGCAGCAGCCGCTATTGGGAATAGCGGCCTCTTCATATCCACCAAATTTGTACTCTCACACTTGGTAGAGTACGGGGGGATTGGGCTGAGTATGTGTAAAGAATGTCGCTAATGCCACTAGCGACCTCCTCCAACTGAGGTCGCTATTCCCAATAGCGACCACAGTGGTAGGCTATTATGAGTCACATTCACATAAGCTGATTTGGCAAACAGCATAATCGCTAATGTCAATCGCGACCTATCATGCCTGTGGTCGCGATTGGTAATCGCGACCTTAGTATAAACATCACTGAGGATAAGCTGATTTGGTAAATAGCATAATCGCTAATGTCAATCGCAACCTATCATAACTGTGGTCGCGATTGGTAATCGCGACCTTAGTATAAACATCACAGAGGATAAGCTGATTTAGCAAACAACATAATCGCTAATGTCAATCGCGACCTATCATACCTGTGGTCGCGATTGGTAATCGCGACCTTAGTATAAACATCCAAGACTCATAGTTAGAAGCATTCGGGGCCCATCTGAGGTCGCGATTGCCACTAGCGACCTCAGTTAGAAGAGGTCGCTAGTGCCAATAGCGACCTCTTCATTTCCTGATCCCCTTCGCACACAGCCAAGTGTGGGGGCACAAAATTGGTATCTATGAAGAGGCCGCTATTCCCGATAGCGGCCGCTGCTGGCGTGGCAGAGGCTAGCCCACAAACGCTAATAGTTTGGGACCTGGCCTAAAAACGCAAATACTATCAAAAAATGGCCTAGTACGGCAAAAAATTCCGTCTTCATTCGGTTGTCGAAATTCAGAAACTCGAGTCAAGTACAAAACGGAGAATCCAAGGTGCCTAAATGTAATAACTCCTAATTTTCAGCCACTGTTTTCTGGACCATCCGATCCGATCGCTACTCTGCAATAAGACACAGAGTGCAGTCAACGTTGACCGCTGATCCAACGGTCCATTTTGCGTCAAAAAAAAAAAAGGAAAAAAAAGAAAAACACAATTTACCAACTACGGTTCATACTGTATAACCCGCTTCGTATAAAATAAGAGAAAAGCAATCATGCGATTACATATCATAAAATCATAAATTATTATTAGAGAATTATTTTTTTTAAAAAACCCATCTTTGTTCTCTCGCCGACGATCGTTCCAACCCATCGAAATCTCGCCGGTAATCAATTAATTTGTGGTTAATTTCTATATAGATCTGTTGTTGAATTTGCCCAATTATTTCAATTCCTCACTTTGATTTGATTTGATTCTCTAATTAGGGCATCATCTCCCTTGTTTGTTCAACCCTAATCTATGGTAATTAGAATGGTATCATGTTTTTGTATGTGAATTTGGGTTGGGGGTTGTTGTTTCAGGTGTTGGGTTTTGAGGTAGAGAGAGGGAGAGGGATCGGAAATGGGTGTAAAGTTGCAAGCTTTGAGAAATTTTGATGCTTTTCCACGTGCCGAAGAGCACCTCTTGCAGAAAACTAAATCTGGGGCTGTTGGTAATGTTTCTTTTCTTTGTGGATATACTGCATATTGCTTTGAGATTTGTTGCTTATGGGGCAGGCATTTATGGGTGTTTTTTATTTTTAATTTTTGGTGGATTAATTCTGAATGTAATTGGTGATAGGATTTGTTTTCTGATTGGGAATTTGGATGGTGGAGATTTTCTATACTTTTATGCACTTCATTGAATTTTTTTAACATTTGATTAGATGGTTTACTTGGGATTGGAAGGGGTGTTGTAAAGTATGGACATCTTCAAGTTTTTTTTATTTGAAAATTACGATCTTCAGTTAGGGAACGATATTTATTATATAGGTCAATAACCTTTTGTTGCTTGTCTTAGTTCAATTGTGGAGATTATTATTATTATTGTTATTATTTTTGCTTCGCACTCCATTTTAGAACTTACATTGTTAGCTTGAAAGTGTGCGATCTTGCAGCCATTGCAAGGTTTAGTTAATTTACCAGAGCTGTCTCTACAATTGGATTTTATAACCTTAAGTTTCAATGGAGGAGTGTTACTGTTTTGCCGACTATTTCTCCCTCTAATGTTCATCAGCGAGCTATTAAAGTATTTGTTTTTTGTTTGTTTGCCTTTTATTTTAGTCCCTCAGTTACATGTAATATCAATTTAATACCCTAAAAAATGCTATTACTTCTTAATCGTTGTTACTTCAAATAGGTCCTTGTTAGGAATTTGAGGATCTTGAGTCTTTGACACAATCAACACAAACCACCAAGCAAAACTAGATCGCACCAATCACACAAAGCACACAAGAATTGTCCCGGTTGGGCCTTTCGTCTTAATCTGGGGGAGGGAAGAACCGAGATATTATTTCAACTAGAGAGTATACAAGAATATTACAATTCTCACAATGACCTTCTCAAGCCTATTGGAACTTGATGCTACTTACAATGTAGAAACTCTCTCACCCTCTCTATGAAGTACTATCTTCTTCTATTTGGCACTCAATAAAATCATATAGATCTATGAGCCGTTATAATTGTATATATAGATCTAGAGACAAACCTTAAGTCGATATCTTATTACAATAACCATTGGATAGTACATAAGAGATAACCCTACGATAGGAGCCACACGATCTAACTTGAAGAGCAAGTTGGGCTTTTCACGAATCTGCCTGACTCAAGCCTGAAACCCATCAGCACCGCGAACGGTCGACCGCACCAACATGACGGTCGACTGTCCCCTTCTCTGGAAGACTTCGCGTAGGGGTCGGTCGACCGCACACTAGTTGCGGTAGACCGCAACTTCTGCTGTTGCTGCCGCTGACTGTTTCTCGCCTCCACTCTGTTTCTAACCATTTCGATCCCTTCATCGTCTTATCGTCTTCTTATCCAACATCGTATGCAAGACGTAAACCCAACAATCTCTACTTTGGATTGCATACGCATGAATCCATACCTGTGTGATTTAAAACTCTTCTAGACCTTTCTTCTCCGCTTTGTAAACAACATGTTTCTATGGCTTCTTCTGCTAGTTGAACAAACCTCCACATGTTTTTCTCCAGCTGTATGCCCCCCTCAAGGGCACACCCCTGTAGATGTAATCATGGAGGTGCCACCCTCCACACAAACTCCACCTACATCAAGGCTTTCTCCCTCTTCCAACGGTATTCGAACGTTGCAATCTCGTATCGGTAATTCTAGTGACGACTTACTAGATGATGCTTTAGGAACAATGAGCTTCTATACACTCAGCTGAGATTTTATGCTCCCACAAAGCTGGTAGAGGTTGTGCTAATCCTGCTCAATTCTCCTCTTACCCTTCATTACCTTACGACGACTCTCCCAAACTGTCAGAACTCCACCTCGAGCTGTGTAACTACAACCACGAGCATCAAGAGTACCCAAGGATATGAGATTCTGCTATATCGAAAGAATATGCATGACCTCTTCTAGTGTGAACCCTTTACCATCTGGCGTCTTCAATTCAACTGTTCCCTCACCCATTACTTCACAAATCTCACCACTTCCCGTTCTGACACTATGGCCTGTCGACGACTTGTAAGCAGAAAACATCTCCTTCTCGGAACAAATATGAGAAGAACTTTCCGAATCAAGATACCAATTTGAATCCACATACGAAGAACTTGAAACAAGAAGACAATAATCGTCATTATTACCTGACTCAGTTGCACTGACTATATGGGCCTGTTCTCTTTCTTCAGTAGCACTCTTCTGACTCAACCACTTGCGACAATCTCTCTTGTAATGCCCAACTCCTCTATAGTAATGGCAACGAATCTTACCCTTGTGTGCCGCATCCCTTCCAATTGAAGTATCACTATCCACCGCAAAATACCCTAAAGAAATAGACCCTCCTTTATGAGTCTCCTTTCTTAGTTCATCTTCTTTCAGACCCTTAATCACCCCGGCTACAGTAAGTGTCTCCTTGGCTGATTTTTCATGTAGCATGGTAGTTATCAAGTGATCATAAGAAGTTGACAGTGAATAAATCAAGTTGAAAGCTTTATCCTCTTTGCTAAGATCATCAGCATTGATTGCCTTTAGTTCAGATATTACCTTATTGAACTCCACAATATGATCTTGAAGATGAGTACCTTCCTTCATTGAGAACCTAAACAGCTTCCTCTTCCAATATATCTGATATAGCAACGATGGCTCCGAGTAGCTAGATTTGAGTCTCGCCCACAGACTCGCTGCACTTTTCTCCTCAAGAATATTACACTTGACTTCGTCCCCCAATTGCAACCGGATTAAACTCAAGGCTTTCAAACAAATCTCATCCCACTTCTCCTGCTTCACGTCGGTTGGCTTCTTCTCTTCTAGGACAAGGTGCAAGTCTTTCTGAACCAAAACATCATACATGTCCACTATCTATAGATTGAAGTTGATCTTACCGTCAAACTGCTTGATCTTCGTCTTTTGATCTGCCATCTCCAAGGAACTCGAACAAATCCACGAACCTGATTGCTCTGATACCACTTGTTAAGAATTTGAGGATCTTGTTGAGTATTTGGCACAATCAACACAAACCACCAAGCAAAACTAGATCACACCAATCACACAAAGCACATAAGAATTGTCCCGGTTGGGATTTTCGCCTTAATCCAGAGAAAGAAGAACCAAAATATTATTTCAACTAGAGAAGATATTAGAATATTACAATTCTCACCACGAGTCTCTCTTAAGCCTATTGGAACTTGATGTTGCTTATAATGGAGAAACTCTCTCTCTCTTTATGAAGTATTATCTTCTTCTATTTGGCACTCAATAGAATCATATGGATCTATTAGCCGTTACAATTGTATATATAGATCTAGAGACAAACCTTAAGTTGATATCTTATTACAATAGCCATTGGATAGTACATAAGAGATAACCTTACGATAGGAGCCACACGATCTAACTTGAAGAGCAAGTTGGGCTTTTCACAAATCTGCCTGACTCAAGCTCGAAATCTATCAGCGCCGCGAACGGTCGACCGCACCAACAAGATGGTCGACTGTCCCCTTCTTCGGAAGACTTTGCGCAGGGGTTGGTCGACTGCACATGAGTTGCGGTTGACCGCAACTTCTGCTGTTGCCGCTGCTGACTGTTTCTCGCCTCCACTCTGTTTCCAATCGTCTTGATCCCTCCATCGTCTTATCGTCCTCTTATCGAACATCGTATGCAAGATATAAACCCAACAGTCCCCTAGTGGTAGCTACCACTATGTACATGGCTCTAATGTTATATTTAGAAGGAAATTCAATGAATTCCTGTTATATCCCTAAAATATGCACCATTTTTTCCTCCTAACATTGCTCAAGAGGCTTGTCCCCCTAAATAATTCCCCAGATTAGCTAACCTATTTGAAGCAAACAAGAACAAATTGGTCATTGCACAAAGTTGGGAAGAAAAGCAACACACATTGTAAGGGGTGTACCAAGAATGTTGCAAACGCCCTTATGTTTAACAGTGTTTCATCCAACTAATAAGCGATAGCTAATCAATGAAAGAATGTGACCTATTTGAAATAATTGAGATAAAATTAAAGGCCTAAATTGATATTAGCATTTTGGGGGACTAAATTGATATTACATGTGAATTGGAGGACTACATTGAAAATATCCTTAATAATTTTTAAATGCAATTAGTGAATAATTTATTGTATGGTACCAAACATTTTAGTTGAAATATCAAATGTGATCATGGTGTTCAGCGGTTTTGATATTCTAATGAGCCAGAAGTGTCATTTTTGCTAATTATTAATATAAAGTTAAATGAAAAAGATTTGTTGTTGTATTACAAAAGAAATAAAAATAAATTTTTTCCACATTTCTAACTAGGGGAACTTATAGGTGTATCCGGGGGTTGTTTGGTTGTTTACTTCATTTCCCAGTGCTCATTATTGAAAATATTTGATTCAACGCCCTTTTAACATTTTCCTGCATTTCCTTTTTGTAGTTTCTGTTATCGGCCTGGCCATAATGGCCACTTTGTTCGTGCATGAGCTGAAATATTATCTCACGACTTATACTGTGCACCAGGTTTGTGGATAATTTCTTCTCCTTGTTAAATTCTTAAGTAGAAAAAGGAAGATGGACTCTTTAAATGATTTTGTAACTAGGTTTAATAGTATTGTTAGTAGAGGTGTTGTACCTCACTAATTTGAAACAGAATGCCAATGTTCCAACTTCCTCTGACCAATATGTATGGAGGATGTTTTGAGGTTTGAGAAATGTTATTTGAAGCTCAGTATGTACATTCAGAAAATGAGGATTTGCGATGCCTGCATTATATCGCATTTGCTGTGTTTTCTTTATATCGTATTTCTACTTATGGTTGATCTAAAATGTGATCTTACGCATGGTGTCTTTGATGTAAAACGTAATCCTAAATAGAGAATTTTCAAGAATCTTAAAGGATTAATTTTACCAATATGTAATGCGGATTAAGTTAGAAATTAAAAAAATTAATCGGTTCGATGGATGTTCAAGAATTGAGTTATGTTTAACAAGCCCAATTTACAATTCAGTTCTAACAATCATTGATTATATCTCTAAGCGCTCTAGTAAGTAAAAGATGCAATATTGATTTGTACTCTAATTAGCAAGAGAAACGCTCACTCTCAATATTTGTGGACGACAGATAAATTAAATAATATAATAGAGATGATAAGACAGTATAATACAAATAATTGAAAAGTGAAAAGAGGATACCAGGTTTGTAGACACTGTAACAATGTTGCTTGATTTGAATATGGATCTAACCCAAATACAGTTGATCTGTGATGGAGGAAGCTTGCAGTGGTCGGTGGCGGTGCTGAGGGGCTTCGACGGAGGGGACCTCCGAGGCTGTCGACTTCGGGGTTGTCGACGGCGAAGAGGGTAGCGGGACTAATGGGAGTCGACGGGAGGTGGCGGCGCGGGCTAAGGTGAGCGGGATGTAGAGATTGGAAGAGGAGGATCGGAGGTCGGGGATGACTGGGTGAGGATGAAGATGAGGGCGACAATGGCAGCGTCGGGTGTTGGGTGCGACGGGCGGCTTCAGTCGACGGGGATGGTAGTGGCGATGGGCTGCGGAGGTTGGGGGGGTGGCGAGGTCGATGGGAGGAGAGAAGGTGATGGGTTCACGGGGACTGGGGGCGTGGGCGAAGGCGGTGGTCAGGCGAATTGAGGCGACGGGATGGGTTGCGAAGTCAGAGAAAGGAGGAAGATGATGAGGGGGTTAATGACGGCTGGGGGATTGATTAGGTTTGGGTTTAATTGATTTGGTGATTTTGGGGGGGTATTTTTAGAGTTTATCACAAACCCTAATAATTGGATCTCAATTGTATCACACAAAAGAGGGATGAGGAGCAAAACTAACACAATAAATTTTTAAATCAAGAATAGCATGACGTCTCATTAATTTCAAAGTTATATATTGGCTCAAAACAAATTTTGAAACAAATTTCAAAATATTCTAAAAATCTCAAATATTCTAATGCATAAAGGATAGAGTGCAAATTGTAAAATTACTACATAGGGCTAAATCTCAAAATAAACTAAACAAATTGATGTCCTCATCATTCTCTCTGGGTGGGAGAGAGCTCGACCCAGTCGAGTCAAAACCAGTGATCTTGTCATGATGCTTCAAAAGATCCGGATCCAAGCACTGGAGCTCCTCACGATCACTACAAGTATCATCCTTCTTCGGCTTGTTCTTCCACCTTACCAAATACCTGTGAATACCACCGTCTCTTGTAGAGATTATTTGATCATCTAAAATGTTATTCAATTCTTCTGTCGGTGGGTAAACAGTATCGGGTAGAGGGTTTAATGTGGGAATCTTACCATTAGGTTGCAGGGTAGGCTCGTCTATAAAAAAATTTCTAGGGTTAAATTTTGAGCCTTCATAAAATATTAGATTCTCAATATTGAAAGTCTTACTTATGCCAAAACCTTAAGGAAGGTCAACGACATAGGTATTATCATTGATTGTATGTAGAATCTTAAATGGGCTTGCAACACGTATGTTCAAGTTCTTAACTGATCCAGCTGAAAATCATTCTGGACGAATCCGAACCATCTCTTCGTCACCAACATCAAGAATTTTAAATTTTCTTCTAGCATCTGCTATTAACTTGTACTTAAAATTAATCTCATTAATTTTCTTGGAAATTTCTCTATGCAAGTCATGAATGTGATATGCAAATGTGGGTGCAGACTCTGTGATCCTAGGATGTTCTAACACATGGATAAAATCTATAGGCTGCCAAGTGACTTGGGAACGAATGAGTGACTCAGGTTCATTTAATGGATGTGACTGGATAGACTGAATACAGTTGAGGGACTGGTCATTCTCTTCTTCTTCAAAGTTATCACTTACATGCGGTTCATAGGTAAACTCATTATCGGGCTCATCAGCGATGACAGCGGTACCCTCTACTATATTGATCATACTTGGACTGGGACAGTTGCCAGCAACACGACCGTATCCCTTGCATTTATAGCACTTGGTGAGAGGATCAATCTTAGAATATTCTTGTTCAGTGTTCTTACTCGTGTTGTCATTTTTAAGTGAATTGGGATGTGAAGTAGGCCTGCTTTGGTAAGACTTGTTGGGGTACTGAGGAGAGGAGTGCTCAGATCTAGAGGGATAAGAAGGGGTCATTCTGTAGGAATGATCTATCGAATTGCTGGACTTGTAATGGAAACTTGTTATTAGGGAATTCATATCGAGGACAAGGGCATAAGCTGTTGCCAATGAGTCAATATTTCTATGAATTAGCTCGTTCCTCAGATCGGCTCATAATACAGTCTTGAACCTAGAGAGAGTTTGTTCTTCGCTCTCTTTACCTAAGGCATTGCACCGAATAAAGAAGTCAGCAAACTTATCAACATACTCTTGGGTGGATTTGCTTTCTTGATAGAGTTGGTTCCATGAATCTAGCAATCGGGTGTGGAATGATAATGGTACATATCTCTCAGTGAGCTTTTCTTTCATGGCTTTCCAAGTGGCTATGAGTGTCAGGCCTCGGCCTCTATAGGCATGTTGAAGATTGGTCCAGTGTTGAACTTTTTCAGTCAATTTCATCGTGGCAAATTTGACCTTCAGGGCTTCGCTCATGTCAAACCACACGAAGTAGTGGTCCATGGCACAGATCCAATCAAGATAAGCTTGAGGTTCCTTATGGCCTTCAAAATGGGAAAACGTCAGCGTTAATGTTCTTCTTGTATTGTTCGTCAGGGTCACGATCTTGACGTCGGCCGTCACGATCATTTTCTTGAGGGATCTGACGATTACCATGAAGCTCAGGGGTAATAATTTGATTTAATTTTACTTTCTCAGGCCTCTGATTGATATTTGCAAGAGGTGCTTGAATGGCAGCTAGGATAGCAGAAATATTAGAGTTGTCCATCTCAGTTCGGAAAGGGGCTCGCGGAAGTCTAGGGTTCCTAATTGGGTGATTAGGGAGGGACAAGAAAGGCTCTTCATGATCTGTGATAGTGCTGCGAAGACGCATTCACCATCGGTGGAAAACTAGGGGTCGTGTGTTTGCTGAAATTTGGGAAAACGTGTCCTAAATGCACCTAAGTTTTTTAAAAAAATATTTAATTTTAAATATATAATCTGAAGTATCTAAAAGAACGAAAGAAAATAAAATAAAAAACTCTAAACAATTCTAAATGAATGCAAAAATTTAAGACTAAATGATGCAAGAGCTAGGGTTTTAAGAACTTTCGCTCTGATACCAAAATGATGTAAAATGTAATCCTAAATAGAGAATTTTCAAGAATTTTAAAGGATTAATTTTACCAACTTGTAATGCGGATCAAGTTAGAAATTAAAACAGTTAATCAGTTCGATGGATTTTCAAGAATTGAGTTATGTTTAACAAGCCCAATTAACAATTCAGTTCTAACAATCATTGATTATATCTCTAAGCGCTCTAACAAGTAAAAGATGTAATATTGATTTGTACTCTAATTAGCAAGTAAAAACGCTCACTCTTAATATTTGTGGACGACATATAAATTAAATAATATAATAGAGATGATAAGGCAGTATAACACAAATATTTGAAAAGTGGAAAGAGGTTACCAGGTTTGTAGACACTGTCACAATGTTGCTTGATTTGAATATGGATCTAACCCAAATACAATTGATCTGCGATGGAGGAGGAAGCTTGTAGTGGTCGGTGGCGGCACTGAGGGTGCTGGCGATGAGGGGCTTCGACGGAAGGGACCTCCGAGGCTGTCAACTTCAGGGTCGTTGACGGTGGAGAGGGCAGCGGGACTTCGGGGAGTCGACAGGAGGTGGCGGCGCGGGCTAGGGTGAAAGCGGGATGTAGAGGTTGGAAGAGGAGGATTGGAGGTCGGGGATGACTGGGTGAGGATGAAGGTGACGGTGGCAATGGCAATGTTGGGTGTTGGGTGCGACGGGCGGCTTCAGTCAACGGGGATGGCAGTGTCGATGGGTCTGCGGAGGTTGGGGGTGGCGGCGAGGTCGATGGGAGGAGAGAAGGCGATGGGTTCACGGGGACTGGGGGTGTTGGGCGAGGGCGGTGGTCAAGCGGATTGAGGCGACGGGATGGGTTGCGAAGTCAGAGAAAGGAGGATGATGATGAAGGGGTTAATGACGGCTGGGGGATTAATTAGGTTTGGGTTTAATTGATTTGGGGATTTTGGAGGTATTTTTAGAGTTTATCACAAACCCTGAAATTTTATTAGGATTTATCACAAACCCTAATAATTGGATCTCAATTATATCACACAAAAGAGGGATGAAGAGCAAAACTCAACACAATAATTTTTTTAATCAAGAATAGCATGACTTATTAATTTCAAGGCCTATATATAGGCTCAAAATAAATCCTGATATATCTTAAAATATTCTAAAATTCTCAAAATTATTCTAATGCATAAAAGAAAAGGGTGCAAATTGTAAAAACTACTACATAGGGCTAAATCTCAAAATAAACTAAACAGAATTGATGTCCTTATCAGTCTTATTTTAGTTTCAACTAATATATTTTATCTAATCTTTATTGATGCACATGAGAATATTTTATAAGATACTACTATAATACACGTGCGATGCTTGCCTACAAAAAGTATAGTCATCAAATTAAATGAATATACATCGAATAAGAAAAGAATTAGTTTATATTTGAATGTTTTATTTGGGCCACAAGTGCGTGCACGCTTATATGTGTTGGATATAGTTTGGACGTGTATTACACGGATTTGTTTGGTTACAAAGTTAGGGTTTGTTTGGTTACAAATCCCAACTCTCCCATTAAAATAGTAGAGATGTATTATACATAGCATAATGACTTTGATTTTATTGTCTGAACCAATTTAGACCAGGCACGCAGATAGTAGGTACAATTGCTTTTCAATGTGTCAGACTCTACGCCTAATAATTCTTAAGAGGTGCCCTCTATATTTTAATTGAACTCCAGGCTGCTTTTAGTGGACAACACAAATTACTCAACTTATCTTGTTAAGTTAGGAATTTCAGATATACACCCATTTGATGGATAAAAATATCTTGCATAGGCTAGCTTTAGCTCATATTTGGTGGTGTTGGGCCAGATATTAGACCATCTTAAGAATCTTTCGTGCATAAATGAGTATACAGTTTTTGCAGCTATTAATTCAATATGTTATTCTTTACCATGGTTCTTTTTCGTGTTACTAGCCAAATGAAAATACCATCTTCAAGGCTTTTCTTAAATATGCTTGAAACCATGGTATCAAATCTTGGTCGATATTGGGATGCATTTCCAATACTCCCCACATGTCCAACATTACTGAAGAATGGCAGAATGGCGGACGATAACCGTTGACCGAAATTGAGATTTGAAAACAGTGCTTTACACCTCCAAAGTATTCTACATTATATTCATGATGAATCATGATGCACAATACTCTCCCATGCTCCTTTTTATCCTAACATGTATGAAAACTTGCAACGTATTATGTATGGGCACAAACATCCGCTTGCTTACTAGGCTGACTTAGACTAGAAATTTTAACTCAAGTCCTTCGGTGGGAATTATTGTAAATAGTTAAAGTCCACTTTGTTAATTACGATCTGTGAACCTTAAAAAAGGAAAACAGTTCTGCATTGGACCTTTTTAGTCACATGTTATACTTTACAAGTTTAACTTGTATAAAGTAATGCATTGGTGCATATAATTGTTAATCGGAGCGTCTATCATGATCTCAATTATGTTGTAACCCTCGTATACCAAAATGAAGTGGGTTTGATTTAGGGAGTGAATGGATCACCAAGGTTAATTCAAGCAGAAACATATGCACATTCAATCTCCATGTTTCTGAGAATTGTATAGTGTTTCTCTTTTTCTTGTGTTATCGAAAAAGGAGTGTGTAACGCAATACTCATGATTATGGCATATTGTACATCATGTATTTTTTATCCTTAAAACACTTGTGGGCTGTGCTTGATGATGTTCAACATGCCATTTTCAAGTAATCAGCTTATGAATGGTGACTACCTATATGCTTTGAGATTCTCATTTCTCTTCCACTATGGAGCATATTCATAGTTTAATTATTATACCTTATAGTTTTTTGTACCCTTGATTAATGACAGATGTCAGTTGATCTAAAGCGAGGAGAGACACTTCCTATCCATATTAATATGACATTCCCTGCATTGCCTTGCGAAGGTTAGCTGCACATTTTCACACTTCTACTCAACCTTCATCTTTTGCTACACGCAATTAAAATTTCTTGTCTATAATCTTTTACTGTCTTAAAAAGTTTAATGCCTACAGCCTTTCCCATGTAAAAAGTTGTAACTTTAAAGTGCATGCCTTTTCAGTATTAAGTGTGGATGCTATCGACATGTCGGGGAAACATGAGGTGGATTTGGATACAAACATATGGAAGGTAAAATGTCGTGATTCTTTTTGACAATTCATTTTGCATCTAGAACTTGTTATTTGACATGCATACCGTACCACCTTTTCTTTTTTGTGTTCTTACAGTATGTAGATATGTACTCTAACCAGTTACCTAGTAATGAACGTCACCCACAGCTTCGTCTTACTTCAGAATCAGATTTCATAATTTTAGGAACATGCTCATTCATTTGAGTCATTTCTTTACTAGACATTTGGACATATGCGATGCATATGAACTTTGTGTTTATCACACATGCTGATGGAAACAAGTCCTCTGGTGTTATTTAGTTCAGAACCTTTACATTGCGTATTTCCCAACTTAATTATACTTAATTATGTAACTACAAAGCTTTCATTGTTTTGATGTTGCTAGCCATGTGAGTTCCATTCTAATTTTCTAACTGGATGAATATTGACTTGATATTTTAGTCTGTACAGACAGTATTGAAGATATCAGAATATCGAGTTTTTTTTAAATTGGAAGCTTGAATACAAAATTTAATTATATAAATAAAATTACATATTATCAAGTGTACATAATGGTTTTTAAATATTTGTGCAGAGGATCATGACAAATTTGTATATTGTGAAAACACCCGCTACAAATCTTATTTGCGTAAAAATAACCACTAACCCTTAAGAAGACAAACATGGATGAAAATAACTTGTTCCTAATTACCAAAAGGGTTTAAACTAATGATATGATGCTATTACTCGTGACGTACTATTATATTCATCCTCATCATGATCCAAGATGTCCCTCTCTTCTGCACTCCCCTTCCTCCATCTTTACTATCATCTAAAGAGAAGTCTAATGTGAAATCTTGATCCTCGTCAGTTTCCATTTATCTTCGTCACCTACTGTTGGGATGGGATGTCTACAAACACACCGGTGGCGCAGCGGAACTAAATAGAGCAATGAGGATGTCAAAGTAGATGAGACGAGTCAATGAACACCCAAGTAAATAGATCCACAAATCCAACACAAACACAATGAGGATTTATCCCGGGTAGCTTTCGCTTAATCCGGATGGAAAATATAGGGAGATAATATTCAAATAGAAGAGATTATTACAAGGGTTTTTATGATTTATTCAATACAAAAAATTAAACTCACTCACCAAGAACTATCTTTCTCTCAAGCCTCTATTTGCAATGGAGAAAATATCAATGAGGTACTTCTCACACTCATATTGGATGAGATTACAATATATATAAGAAGAACAAAGAGAACCCTATGTTGATCTTGATTCTCAATCGTCCGATATAACCTATAGAAGTAACTGAATAGGAGTCGTACGATCTGACTTGGAGTTGAAGATTGGGCTGAAACGATATAACAAATCGAGGCCCAAAAAGAACACAGCGCCATGCACGGTCAACCGTCCAACAAGACCGGTCGACCGACCTCCTCTCGGCCAAAACCCTGTACAACTTCGGTTGGCTGTGCGGTCGACCGACCCTTTCTAACCGCTGTTGTTGTTTTCTTTTCTACTCTCTTCGACGCTTCGACCTCTGTGTTTCATTGTACCTTCTTCTTATCTGAACCACGAATATTCAAGATATATTCCTAACACCTATCACTCCTTTGAGGCAAATCCTGGTACTTGAAGTAGAGAGTCCGCCAACCACTCTTCCAATTTGTGGTGCAAGAATCTCATTAGCACTTGAACTTGTCCTACCGTTGACCAATTAAGGCTCTCGCCTGGGAAACAATATACCAAAACCCATGCTCTTGCTTTGCTTCGCTCATTGAGGATAAGGTGGTCTCTGTTTCCTCTTTTTCACTTCCTTGTCCAGATCTTCAAGTTGAATTTCACATGTACTAGATCTATTACACCCTGGCCTTTTTGAGCCAAGCTTATTCATCTTCTTTCCATGGATCCACAAAGAAAAATCGAAAAATTGGAACACTAGAGCATAATAAATTAATGATAATTGTAAAATTAAAAACCCACTAAAATTACAAGAGATTCATTACCATCTTCAGTGTACATGAATTCCTTTTACGTCTAGTGGAACTACTTCGTCAGATTAAGGATCTTTGTCGCCATCCATTGCATCTAGGACAATCATCACCATTTAAGTACCATCAATGGGATATATAATTTGAGTATATGAAGTAACAATGAAATAAGTAGCAACAAATAACTAAATAAACATAACTACTCCTAAATGATGCATTTAAAATAAATATATGTTAATATGTTACTTGGATTGAAATTAAGTCGGCTTTTGGTGTTTATCCCTGAAGGCCAACTAAAAGATCTTGGGCCATTCTTATATATCTTAAGCTCATCCAAGATTTTTGCTTGTATGAAGAATAAATACATGTTACTATTTTCCTTGGATTGCAACTTTGCTTCTAGTGCTGATAGCTGAAGGCCACTAAAAGATCTTGTGCCATACTTATATATCTCAAGCTCTTACAAAGATTTTTGCCTGTTTATCCACAGTTGGATAGAAAACCACCAAGCTATCTAGAAAACCCTTTTTAGCCATCCTACTATATTTTTCCACATCATCCCCGTAGCAGCAATACAATTGAGATAATAGGCTGCCATATGCGAAGGGCTATCAAGCCTAACCTTTGTCTTACCCCTGATAATATAAATAATCTTCTTAGACTAACTTTTGCTTTTGGAGAGGGATCCTATTTCTTCATCACATCCTCCAACCTACATGTTGAGCCTACATTCAAAGCAGTGAGAACAGGAAAAGTAGAAACTACAACAAGAAGGCAGCAACAGTCGACTGCGCTGGAAACAATGAGCAGCAACAACAACGAGAGCTTTGCAATCGACTGCTTTGCTCTCTGACTAGTAGGGACAATCGACCGCAAAAGGCCCAGGTTGCAGGTTTTGGCTGTTTTTGAGCGGGTTTTCTTGGGGATCCAATTGGGGATTGCTATATATGAAGAGCTGCATATTGTTAGGATTACTAAGCCAAACTAAAGCTAGTAAAGAGGTCGACATGTGACGACTACTCTAATCAGTGTTCTAAATGGCGTCCGCCTCGGACGCCTAGGCGGCGCCTAGGCGCTCAAAAAGAGGAGAACGAACCGCATATGCAATAGGCGGTACTCTAGGCGTTGAGATGGCAGTTAAGCGTACAAGGCGTCGATATGGTGGCGCCTAGGCGGCCGAGGCGGACCAGGCGGTGCCTAGGCGGCTGAGGCGGATCAGGCGGCTGACAAATTTTTTTGTAATTTTTTTTTCAAATTCTTTAAAATAGTCTCTTCATCTTCAACAGAAAAAAGCCTCTTCATCTTCAACAGAAAAAAGCATCTTCATTTTTACATTAAGGTGTTACTAGTTCACGTTATATTTGAAATTTTATATGACTGATTATTATTTATGTCATTATGAATCTAAAGTTTACACCATAATCGTTATTAAACTTCTAAAATCATTCTGGCCTAGCATCACTTGTGAATTGTGATGCATTTAATCCCATGGCCTGGCCATTTTCTTCAGGAAGATTAGTTGTCCTTGATCGCAATAACTCCAATAAATTGTTTGTTTCATCCCTGCAACCTCCATTGTCAAGATTAAGAATCATTCAATCATATTAGGATAAAGATTAAAGAATTCACAAAATGATTTAAATTACAAGCACCAAAGTTCCAGCTTCACAAAAAGATTTAGACTACAAGCAAAAATAGAGAAATGCAACTTTTAAAAATATTAATATTTAAAAAATAAAAACAAAACGCCTAGGCGCCGCCTAGGCGTCCTAGGCGGTAGGCGGTCCTTGGCCGAACCGCCACCGCCTGATGCCGTTTACAACCTTGACTCTAATCCCAAGAGAGGGACGGATGAGGTTCCTTGAGGGGGAAGAAGGGTGTCAAGATACGCTCATGGTGTTCATGTGGTGGTGAGATTCCGGATGGCTTGAATTGAAAGTGGATATCAAGACCCTATGATTAGGTGAGATCTCGGAGGGCTTCAAGGGAGGTCAAGATCGATTTTCAGAGTTTTTGGGTAATGGTGAGATCTCAGATTATGCATATGTACATATGTATAAAGTTGTAATCTTCTTCAAGAATCAATAAAGTCTCCTATCATCTTTTCCATATATTCTTTGTGTGGTATTATTGTTGTGCTTGTGGATTGGTTTACTATCGATGTCGTAGGGTATTTGAGATCCCATAACTCTCAAAATTTGGTATCAGAGCCATCGGGCTAGATCAAGGGTTTGTGCTACAACGAAAGGGGCAAGCGTCATGATTCGAGATGGAGTAGGATTGATGAGAAGTTGTTCTTTTCAAATAGAGAAGGGTTTGGTGGGCTATTTCGGTGGTTCACAAGTCCGGTATGTATATGTCAGAGTATATCGATATGATGGGAACTTAAGGTAGTAGACACAAATCAAATTTGCTTGACGGTTCTAAGTCGAGCGGGAGTTAGCAGGGAATCAGGGCGGTTCTCAAACCGGATGCAAAAGAAGAGGATTCGAGTTAGGTGTTGACGGTGTCCACTAGCAGGAGTGACGTCTTTGATTATGGATATTATGATTCAGATTGATCGATTTTGTATGTGTTTGCGGCACAGAGTAGTTTTTGCACCTACGGGGCCATGGTTGGCAGGATAGTTCAGATTAAGGTTGTCACTATTATTTCCATTAGGTGGTAGTGTGCAAGGGGATGTTTAGCGATAGTTTCGATCACAGAGGAACACAGAATATCAAGGATCTGTTTTCTCTAGGCGCATTGAAGGCGACATGGTGCACTTTTGCAGCTGAAGGTGGAGTTCTAAAAGTGGGAAGGGTGTTTAGTTACTAAAGGGAGGACTCAGGTCAGCTAGCTTGTATAGGATAATAAAAAACTCATTGATAGGTGGTTGTTTGATTGGCGAGGTAGAGAAACAGGTGGAGAATTACCGAGACTTCCAAACATACATCAGGCTCTCATTAGAGAGGGGTCATCATGTGTTGCACAATAGGTTGCTAGCAAGTATCAGGGTGTGCAAGTGTTACATCAAGGTGTGTGCCATGAAGGGTTGATTTTGTAACAGGTCTATGAGAGATTAATGGGATTGCAGGCTGCATTCATTCACATTTATGGGGACTTGTGCTAGTTGAATGTATGAAGACGGGTCGACGAGTGGTTTTAGGGAATTGTTATGGAGGGGAATTTGCGTCAGTGGACTTCCTATAGTTTTGCAAGCAGCAAGGATTAGGACAGGTTTCAGAGATTGGGGCAAGGAGATGCATGAGCGGGGACACAATTAGAGAAAGCGTGTATTCTGCAGAGTTAGGCATCTCGAAGGGCTTCAGGGTAGAAGCGGATATTTATGCTTGCTATTTGATCATTTATTCATCATCGACAAAGAACTACCTTAGGTTCCCAGTAAGGAAGTATGCAAAGGGAGCAAATTATTTTCTTGATTTCAGTTAAGAGTATTTGGATGCACTGCTTATACTCTAATTAGAGATACGAAAAGGACCAGGTTTGATTCAGTGTTTAGGAGGTGTTGCTTCATTGGATCTCATACTTATCAACATATACAGGTTGTGGGATTTTGTTGTGAGGTACATCTATTTTGCCAAGGTGTTGTCATGTTGAGAGAGATAGGGGGTTCGGGAGAGACAAAGAAGATAGGTTGAGACTCTTTCAGTGTAGGTGGAGGCTCTAATGTTCCAGGATACAGTGGATACTTTCACTGAGAGAATCCCAACAGTGCAGAAGTGTTCAAGATAGATGAAATGAAGCCTTACACTGTAGCCAAAAGTTGACATGAAATTCTCACAGGAAACCAGTCAGTTAAAGTTTCAAAATATAAGTTTTGTTTGCCTTAGTCACGGTTGAGATTAAGGTGATGGAGGTTCTTTGGAAGGATCAAGTGTGGGAGGAGGCTATGAAGAGTAAGCAGGTAGGGAGACTGAGAGTACAAGGTGCAGGTATTTTGCCAAGGGTACACTCAGCAGGTTAGGGAGGCTCTCTCATAGTGGATCATACTCGGGAGTTACCTTTTGTGCAGCCGATATGAATGTGATGGATATGGAGTGTACAGGTTAGCTCATGAGATACCTGGGATTGAGATTTGTAGAGACATGTGGTTGGAAAAGTTACTACTCTCCTAAGAGGAAATGATTGGTAGGTCTCTATTATCAGTTATTTCATGTATCCGTCCAGATTGTGTCTATATTTTGGAGGATGAACATGTAAAGTTGTCTCGGGTACCATACGCAAGTGCTGTTGGGAAAAATGTGATTGCTATGGTGGAGTATATGAGCAGGTTTAAGGTAGACTCGGGATTACGATTGAAATATTTTTTTTGTCCGGATCAATGGGTTCAAGGAGCAGATCAGTCTCATGGTTTGTGCATGGCGCGTCACCGGGTAATTGGTGAAACGGGTGTATCTTACAGGGTTAGGTGCGAGATAGGTTTGCACATGATTTGGGAGTTGATTGGCAAGGTGTTCATGTTGATGGAGTTAAGGTGACCATGTTGTTCCAATGGAAAGATTTGGGGTGGAGTAATGTTCATCTGGTTCCCAATCATTGATGAGAAATGGAAAACGGTTTCAACAAATGGAGACCGTTATTAAAGGGGAAAAAGAGGATTGAGCAGAGGGGATTGGTACGTGTCCAATCGAAGGTTGAGTTTTTTTAATACAGTCTAAGGTGGAGATTATTGAGTTATGGCATGCATTCAACGCAATGGGAAAATGAAAAATAGCAACAACATCAAGAAGAAAGAAGGCTACAAAGGCAGCATCGGTCGACTACCAAAAAGCGCAGTTGACTTCGCTCGAAACAGAGAGCAGCAACAACAACAACGAGAGCATTGCAGTCGACTTCTTTGCTCTCTGACTGGAAGGGACAGTCGACCACAACGGGCCCAGATTGCGGGTTTGGGATGTTTTTTAGTTGGTTTTCTTGGGGATCCAATTGGGGATCTCTATATATGAAGGGTTGCATATTGCTAGGGTTACTAAGCCAAACTAAAGCCAGTAAAGTGGTCGACATGTAACACTACTCTAATCCCAAGAGAGGGACGACTAGGGTTCCTTAAGGGAGAAGGAGGATCAAGATACGCTCATGGTGTTCATGCGGTGGTGAGATTCTGGATGGCTTCAATGTGGAGATCAATACCCTATGATTAGGTGAGATCTCGAAGGCCGTCAAGGGAGGTCAAGATCTATTCTCAAGAGTATCAGATTATGCATATGTACATGTGTATAAAGTTGGAATCTTCTTCATGAATCAATGAAGTATCATCTCCTCTTTTCCATATATTCTTTGTGTGGTGTTTGAGTTATTATTGTGCTTGTGTATTGGTTTACTATTGATGTTGTAGGGTATTTGAGATCCCATTAATGGAGTGTCACTGCCAACAACTCAAAGTTCAAAAAATCGATCTAGGAAGCACGGATACTTTCAAATGGTCGACGTACCCGTGTCGGGTGCGTATCGGGTGCCGATACTCCTTGGGTACTCTCGGGTGCGTACCCAAGGAGCACCCAATTTTTTAAATGCATTTTTCACAAACTTTAGACACAATTAGATTTAGATAAATGCATGGGGTCCTAGAGTAATTTCAAATGTTTGTTGTTTACAATTATGCTCAAACACAAAACAAGACTACCTAAAGATTTGATAGTTAAATTATCATTTCTTTTCTCTAAAATGCTCATAATTATAATGTATTCTTATAGTTCTATGAAATGGTTTAAATGTTTGCATTTTTAAGAAGAAAGAATTTTTTTTGTATCTATAAATATAATATAAATTATTTTATATTTAACGTACCTACAACGCACCCGTATGCTACTTTTTTATAAAAATCATGTATTCCCGTACCCGTGTCGTGTCGTACCTGCACCCCGTACCCGTATCCGTGCTTCATTGAAATCGATCATAAACTCGAACCGCCATTTAAATTGAGGTCCACTAGGCATCATTTATCGCTATGATTGATGCTTTCTTCCCAATATAGTTTAGTTTTCACCCATTCCTTAGATGAAAAATGTGATCCTTAGCTTCTTGAAAATGTTCGATAAAATGAGTTATGATGTTGCAAATCGGGTAATTTCGGGTTTGATGATATTCTTTTTAGTTTTCTCAGGCATCACCATGTGAGTACGAACGAAAATATCGAATCTTTGCCTGGTTAATAAGACCCATGAAATTTTCCTTCTTCTCAATAGCCTTTGATTGTATGCGCTCCGCAACTAGTTTAAAACAAGGAGGGTTGATTCTCTTTCATTAGCCACTCTGTAGGGTTTGTGAATTCCTTCTTCTATAATGTAGGGCAGTTTGTACAATATATATACTATAGGTGCTATGCTATATTGGGCTTACAAACAATGGACCCAATGGACCCAATATACTAATAAATGTACGATGTAATATATAATATCCAACACCCCCCCTCAAGTTGGAGCATGGAGGTCACAAATGCCCAACTTGCGAAGTATGGGATTAAACTGCTGCCACCCCAGTGGCTTAGTGAAGATATCAGCCAATTAGGAAGTAGTCGAGACATGAGAAGCCACTATAGTGCCATCCAATATGGTATCCCTGATAAAATGCAAATCCACCTCAATGTGCTTACTGCGCTCGTGAAAAACTGGGTTATGTGCCAGATGCAATGCAGACTGACTGTCGCAATAAACCTGCATCGGACCCTCCTGCTGTATCCCAAAACAAGACAATAAACCCCTCAACCACTTCAGCTCACAGATAACAGCTGCAAGTGATCGATACTCAGCCTCAGCGGAAGAACGTGCAACAGTCGGTTGTCTCTTGGTCTTCCAAGAGATAGGAGAAGAACCAAGAAAAACCAACCACCCAGTAGTAGACCTCCTAGTAGTGGGGCAGCTCGCCCAATCAGAATCACACCAGCCAGTAAGACCAAGCTCCGAATCAGATCTCAGAAGAATCCCCTGCCCTGGAGAATTCTTCAAATACCGTACCACCCTCAAAGCGGCATGCCAATGATCCTCAAGTGGATGCTGTAAAAACTGAGATAAAATGTGGACTGCATAAGCCAAATCAGGTCGAGTAAAAGACAAATAAATCAATCTCCCAACCAATCGACGATAAGCCTCGCCATCTGCCAAAGGAGAACTGCTAGACTTTGCTAACTTATGATTAGGCTCCATAGGAAAACTAGCAGGTCTAGACCCCAACAATCCACACTCAGAAATGATATCCAAAGCATACTTCCTCTGACACAAAGAAATACCCTCAGGTCCTCGAGCAACCTCAATCCCAAGAAAATACTTTAGCACCCCAAGATCCTTCATGTGAAAACATGAGCTCAGATACGTCTTGAAGCTAGCCAAAGCATCTGAATCACTCCCAGAAATAATGAGATCATCCACATAAATCAACACATGCAACTCAACTTTCTCTTTCCGATAGGAAAAGAGAGAATAATCAGAATGGGACTGAGAAAAACCATAAGATAATAGGGCAGAAGTAAGTTTGGCAAACCAACAACGTGGTGCCTGTTTCAGTCCATATAGGGACTTACGCAAGCGACACACCTTGTTGGGTTTACCAGACTCAAAACCTGGAGGCATCCTCATATACACCTCCTCTGTCAAATCCCTGTGAAGAAAGGCATTGTGCACATCCATCTGATGCAACATCCATCCCCTGACAGCTGCAACAGCTAAGAAAGTACGAACAGAAGTCATCTTAGCTACAGGTGCAAAGGTCTCAGAGTAATCAATACCTTCCACCTGGTGGTTACCAAATACAACCAGTCTGGCCTTTAGTCGCTCAACACTGCCATCTGAATTGTACTTGATCTTATAAACCCACCTGCTGCCCAATGCCTTCTTCCCGGGCGGTAAGTCTGAAAGAGTCCAAGTCCCACTATCCTCCAGTGCCGGAATCTCTCTCTGCATGGCCTGTCGCCACTCCTCATCCTGAGAAGCCTGGCGATAAGAGGTGGGCTCAACACCTGCAGTAACAGCTGCAAGAAAGTCTCGATGTCCAGTAGAAAACAAATCATAACTCAGATAGTGTGAAATAGGATACGGAGTACCTGAGGAAGTCGAGGAGCTAGGTGAACAGAGGCGAAGAGGGGTAATGTAATCATCAAGACGTGCCGGGCGAGCTTTGGTCCTCAAACCTCTACCCAAAACAGGCGGTGCAGAAACTACAGGGGTCGATGTAGCAACATCCAAAACTCCAGTGCCCGAAACAGAAGAACCCGAAACATCAGGGGCCGAGTGTGCAATATCGGGACCGCCAGCTTGGTCAGCTGTGACTTCAGTTGTGACGCCAGGAGTGACGTCGGCAGCAATGACGTGGGTAGGCCGTGCAACCTCAACATCCTCATCTCCAAAATAATCTACAAATTGACCCCTAATGTTTCCACCAGTTTCTAATTGCACCCCCGGAAATTCATTTTCATAAAATTTCACATCCCAAGACACAAAAAGTTCACGAGACTCAACATCCAACAATTTCCATCCTTTCTTATCTAAGGGGTAACCCACAAAAATACATTTTCTGCTCCTACTAGCAAATTTATCCCGCTTAGATTGTAGATCAAAAGAGTAACATAAACATCCAAAAGCCCGCAAATTATCATATGAAGGTGGCTTCCCATACAACATCTCATAGGGTGACTTAAATGACACAATTCGGGAAGGCAATCTATTAATCAAGTAGCATGCAGCCAGTACACATTCACCCCAATAATCCACAGGCAAACCACTTTGGAACAATAAAGCACGAGCTATATTCAAAATATGCCTATGTTTGCGTTCTACCCTTCCATTTTGTTGTGGTGTACCCACACATGAAGTCTGAAAAACTATCCCATGCTCAGAAAAATAAGGTTTCATACAATTAAACTCAGTTCCATTATCACTCCTAACACGACAAATATCAACACCAAATTGTCGTTTCACCATAGAAATAAATTTAATAAACATGGAACACACTTCAGTTTTGTCAGATAATAAAATAACCCAAACAGCTCTACTATAGTCATCAACCAATGTCAAAAAATACCGAGCCCCAGAAACAGAGGTAACTCGATACGGACCCCAGAGATCACAATGTATCAATTCAAACATGCGAGTAGCTCGATTATCACTATCAATAAAAATATCCCTAGTCTGCTTTGCCTTATGGCAAATGTCACAAGCATTAGGTAAAGACAGACTAGTACCACTAGCAAAAGGTAAATGTCGCATAACTCCATCAGAAGGGTGCCCCAATCTGCTGTGCCAAACACCGAAATCTGCTCCTCTCAAAGCTTGCAATCTCTGATGAAATGTCTCTGAAATGGCACGCCAGATGTACAAATCCCCTTTGCGTTCACCAGCTCCAATCGCTTTCCTCGTACTTCGGTCCTGTATAACACACAAATCACGAGTAAAGGTAATATCACAGGTCCGATCATCCACCAAATGTGCAACAGAAATCAGATTGCATGTCAAATTAGGTACATATAGCACATCCTTCAACACCATATCACCAGATAAAACCACTCTACCACGAATACGGGAATCAATAATAGTTTCATCAGGCAAAATCACAGGATTCGAATCACCCACAAAACAATCTACTAAAAATGGTAAATGACCAGTAGCATGTATAGAAGCACCCGAATCAATAATCCAATCAACAGGAAAAGACTTACCCATCAAGCGATCAGAATTAGGATAAGACTGCTGCTGGCCGGACAGTGCTTGACCCACTGCACCAGACCCGAACCCACCTGCCTGACCCATCTGACCCGACCCGAGTCCGAGTTGATTAAGTGGGCGCGGAGCACCTGATTGAACCCGACCCGAGCCAGAACCCCCAACCGAACCAATTTTGCCATTTCTGGCCTTTGATTTCGTCAATTCTTCGAACCATTCCGGAACACCATGCTTTTTAAAGCATGTATCAATCTCATGTCCAGTCCTTTTGCAAAAAGTACAAAATAGTTTAGATTTATCCCGAAAATCAGAAGTTCGAGAATTACCTTGCAAGGCGAACACCATAGAATCATTAGAATCAACATGAACTTTTGATTTCTGAACATCCTCCGCCTCCTTCACCATATTGTAGGCTCTCTCAATAGGTGGCAAAGGGTCTTGAGACAGCAATTGAGATCGGACATGAGAGAATTTATCCATATTCAAGCCATAAACAAAAGCATGGAATTGATCAGAATCCCTCCTAGCCTGCAATTTTTCTGCCATCTCATTGCACTCACATGTAGGCCAAGGATCCGCTTTTGGTAATGCATCCCATAACTTTTGCAGCTTCCCATAATACTCCTCCACAGAAAGCGAACCCTGAAAACATTGAGCCAATGCCTTCAATAAATCTTGCTTGCGAGTACCATTAGAAACCCGATACCGCTTCCTCAATGATTCCCACAAAGGAAAAATCTCAGAGTAGGAGGGAATTGTATTCTTGACACTAGGTTCAATGGTGTTCATCACCCATTGAACTAAAGTAGCATTCAAAGTCTTCCAAGCCTTAAGACCACGATCATCACAAGGTTTAATCTCTGTACCATCAACAAAACCATCTTTGCGTCTCGAGCAAAGTGATAAAACAATAGAATGTGCCCATTCATCATAATTATGCCCATCAAACATGACCGAAGAAATCACGTTGCCGGGTTGATCACTAGTAGCAAGGTAATAAGATGACGTTTTGTCATCAAGGGGAGAAATAAGGGAGGTAGTAGCAACATTGCCACCACCCCCAACCTGTAAAGCCGCCACCGCGGCACTCATCTTGGCGGCCAAAACGGCCTTCTCAGTAGCGTCGGCGCCGGCTGCCTGGTAAGCAGCGACAGCAGCTGCGAGTTCGGCGGCCAAAGTGGCCTGATCTTTAGCTTCTCCACTGGCCATGGGGTCCGAATAGAAGAAGAAGAACTAAAAAAATAGGGTTTTTTTTATTTTTTATTTTTAATTTAGGGTTTATGTAGGCTCTGATACCATGTAGGGTTTGTGAATTCCTTCTTCTATAATGTAGGGCAGTTTGTACAATATATATACTATAGGTGCTATGCTATATTGGGCTTACAAACAATGGACCCAATGGACCCAATATACTAATAAATGTACGATGTAATATATAATATCCCACACACTCTGCAATCACATTGGCTGATGATAGTCAATTACTAATTGGATGACTTTAGCAACCCCAATTTCTTCCATGCATTTGTTCACCCAACTTGAGATGAACTATATTTATGCTTTAAATGAACGTTCAATCGACTTATAGAAAGTTGTTCCCTTCTTGTAATGACAAAACCAACTACCAAATTCATATCGTAATTCATAACCAATTAACCATTATTTTCAAAATATTATAATTATAGGTAAATGAACAAAACATTGGAACACTCAATTGAATTTTGCTAATTGTACTCACTTGGAATGAAAACACAAGTTCTTAACCACTTGATTCTTTTGATTACTCCAAGAGAAATGATAACATGCCACTCCAAATGTGCAACTCCATTTGCAACTCTGTATGATTGATTTTCTTACAATATGTGGTCCCAACTAACTATCCTTAATTTTTTCATTTAAAAATTATTTATGGACCAATCATGTGAGAGTGTAGAGTTGCATTTGGAGTGGCATGCTCTCATGTCTCTTGGTCCAAATACTGGTCATGATTTAATATTCATTTTTGTCCCATTCGGCTTGAAATCCGTCTCTGCCTTAATCAATAACTTCTACCTTTACATGTCCACACTAGAGGCTGATAAGTTGAGCCATACACACACATGCCTTCTTAAAAGAATTCCCTTACATACAATGAAAGGGAATAGCATTCTCATAAACCCAATCCGCCTCTTTACCGTGCATCGACTGTTGCTTCTCTTTCATGATGTTTGCTTCATCTTTCCTTTCAACCTTCTTGAAATGTTTAAGCATCAACTTCTCGTTTCCTCTTCCTTTCATGCATTATTTTTATCAACTTCCTCATTGTACACGAACTGCATCGGTTGGGTCGTTAGTCTGCGCTGAGCTCTTGAAGATGCTTGATTTCTTTTGAGCTTTTTTAGAATTTTGTTTAAGTGCATGTATGCAAATTTGTGTATCTTTGTCGTTAGCATTGCGATCTTTGTCGTTCTTAAAAAAACCACCATTATTGACGTGGCCACATAGATTACATCTCAATTTCTGTTTTTTGTTGGATTAAACATTTATGCTACATCTGTCTTCCTTCCACCCACTTCAGAATTCAAATTAATACCAGAGGCACATTCAAATCATAAGGATGTGGGGCTACCAAATGAAGAAATCATTCTTATATCTAGTGCATAAAAAGAAACCAGATAGAGGACTAATGATATTCATGAATTAAGAGTTAAGCATAGAAGTTCAAATGATAATACTTGTTGTGCTGGCTGCTAAGAGGAGTGAGCTACAAGGAGGAAAGGTAGCATAGGATATGCAAAGAGGAGTTGAGGAGGAGGTGGCGAGAGGAGGCGGCGAGAGGAGGCGAAGAGTTGCGGAGAGGAGGCATCGTTACCGGGTTCTTCCACTCCCCCTTCGAACCACGATGCATATCTCGTAATCCAATCCATGGTGGGTTTACGATCCAAATCTCTTAACCTCGTGGTCCACATATGGTATTTTCTATTCCTTCAAAATGAACACGTTTTTTTTTATTAACATGTCAACTTTGCTTCAAACTTTTGTTAATTTATTTTGGAGTTTAATTCGATTATTACTCCTATGTAGAAACACATGGAACTAATAATATTAGATATTAATTTTCATTTATTCTCTCTCTGATACATGTAAAACACAAAAATGCATATTGAGTCTCCCGAGTCATCCTACCCTAATTATATCATGTATCGCGATTTGGTGCCCGTATCATGTATGGAAATGTACTACAGATGTTGTAACTTTGGGAGGTGGTGGCGGCGAAAGGAGTGAAGGAGCTGGTGAAGAGGAGGTAGTGAGGTTGCGAGAGGAGTGGAGGTGTGCTTGATGTCTAATAGGAGGAGATAGCAAGAGCATTGGTGGAGTCGAAGAGGAGAGTAGGTGGCGATAGGAGCAGTGGAGTCGAAGAGGAGGAGGTGGTGGCGGGAGGAGAGTGGAGTGGTGGAATCGTGTTGCTGAAAGGTAATTGGGAAAAGAATGAGTAACCAGGAGTGTTTTTTTATAGAAAACATTTAAAGTTGGGTATTGGGTATGTTGAATTCTAACAGCGGAATAACTCAACAACAATGACGAGATGCAAGAACAAGAGAACAAAGAACAACCAAAAGCAACACAAGAACGCACGAGATTTTTTCGAGGTTCATCCAAAACAATGGCTACTTCCTCGCGCAGAGGCACTCCTGCGATTTCCACTTGAAATATGAATAATAGGTTTACAATTCTCTCAAGATCTCACCCCCAAGGTGTAGGGTTTCACTTTATCTTCCTCTTTCTCAATGACGGCTGGTAGATCTCTATTTTCTTTTCACTTAACCCTAAAATCGTACACAATGCAATATATATAGATTTTCTCAACTTTCAATCTCAGCCGCTCATCAAACATCGTCGGGACGGTCGACCGCAACACCAAGTCGGTCGATTGGTTCATACCTTCGACTGTGCACGGTCCAATAGAGTGTAGGTCGGTCGACTGCGCGGTCGACCGGTTGCCTCTTCAAGTGTAGTGAGCGAGACGGTCGACCGCAACTCTGCCTGTAGCTTCAAACTACTCTTGACCTGCTTGCTCCCACTTCGACTCTCCTTTTCGTCTATCTTCTTCAACCTATTATTGTGTATTGGATCCACAAACCTCAACAGGTTACTGCTTAAAAACCCAATATTTATTAAAAACCAAGTCTGCTTTTTTATACAGCTTCAATCTTGAATGGCTCAAAGCTCTACTTCTGTTTACGTGCCCAATTAAGCGTTTGAAGCAGGCGTTTCTTAAAAACTTTGCTAATGGCCCTTTCTCGTTCTCCTTTTCTTTTTCTTTTTAATCAATCATTTTCTTCGTGTAGTTTTGTATGTTTAGAGGAGGAAATGGAAGGGGGGAGGAAGAAAAGTTTGTTTTGGGGGGGGGGGGGGGTTAGTGGACAGTTTCACTTCTATTAACTATCACTGTGATTAGCTGGGCATCTAGAGTTAATTTCATTAGTTTCTGTTATACTAATGACTTGTTTCAAAGTTGCAGCTTCGTCTGGATAGAGATGGTCATATTATTGGTACCGAGTACTTGTCAGATCTCGTTGAGAAGGAACACACACATGACCATGGTATTTTCTGAAACCTTGTGTTCTTGAATGTATATCGTCTTGCACCGGTGGTTTTGTCCAAATGATAAAAAAAAATCTTGCACTATAGTTGTTTATTCTTTTTACATCATGCATAAATATTCTTCTGCCTTCTGTGGCTATGGTTCTTTCCTTTAGTTGTGGACATACAGTCTATTTTAGACTCTAAGAATTTCATACTCTGAGAGTCGCTACTGATATTACAAATGAATATGCTGGTTCCTTATGCATATTGTAGTTCTATTTCTATTCCAACCAGGTCCTATTAATCTTGAGTCTCCTGGCACAAAAAATGTTGAAAAATTCAGGTTGTTGTATTGAAACCAACACTTGTTGGATAGTAGATGTTTATGTTGTGACTTGGGTCAGATTCACACTCTTTTTTCACTTTGATAAAGACCTTAGTCTAAAGTTTATATGTGTGGATATTTACTGCTGCATGAAGGAAACTATGGACACGAGAGGGCCTTGTGATGATGATCTGATTGGAGAGATTCAAGGCATTGATTATAATTTAACGATTATTTAATAAAGAAATAGTAGTTTGGAATATACTTAAATTACTTCTAATTCAAAATTATCTCCAATGTTGAAAAGAGTGAAAGCATGTAGCATAGCACTCCTCTTAGCAGCTCATTGCGTAAACAGCGTAACCTTCATGAATTTCAAATTTTGAATTAATAAATAATATTATCCCAAATAAATTCATTAAACAATTTTTAAAATGTAAATGCAGATGATTTATATAGATTATAAGTTATGCTGATAATTACGAAAATTTATACAAATATTGGTTTCTATGGAGGATTGCACTCATATACTGTTGATACAAACCATATTAGAAATATCCACTTCTTTATTTGCTAATTAATAGAATAATGGAGTAAGGTTAAGATATAGTGTGAAACATCGCTTACAGTCTGTGTCGCGTATGGGCTATGCAGTGAGGAATTACTTTTTTCAGGCCTCATATGGCCTATATTGTTAAAACTATGATGTGATCGTATATTTCAATTTGTAGTCACATATTTTAATATACACTTGAATATTTTGAATGTGTAATTGGGCCTTTTTATATAAATATGAATAGTTTTTTTGGACCTGACCTGTTTTTAGTTAAAAAAATTGGCCGACTCCGATTGATTATGTCTTGTCATGGACCTGTTACCTAATATATATATATATATATATAGGGGGTTTCTTCGGTTGCAAACAACTGTCACGTGCAAACGCACTATGAAGCCTGAAACAATGGCTTTAGTGGTGTATGTGCCTGAATACTTTGAATGTGAATGTGTAATTGGGTCTATTTATATAAATATGAATAGTTTTTTTGGACCCGACCTGTTTTTAGTTTAAAAATTGGCCGACTCCGATTGATTATGTCTTGTCATGGACCTGTTATATGTATTATGTATGTATGTATAGGGGGATCTTCGGTTGCAAACGACTGTAGCGTGCAAACACCCTACGAAGCCCGAAGCCGTTGTTTGAAACCACAGCTTCGTTATACCCTAGGCCGTTGTTTCAAACAACGGTTTCAGTGATTTGCACGCTAGAGCGAGTTTGCAACCGAATATCCCCCATATATATATATATATTTGATTGTAGTAGGAACAACTATCTTATATGTAAGTCTTTGGTGCAAGATTCTAAGTAATGTTTTTTTTTAGCAAGACGACTTAAGTAATGTTTGCAGATAAATTGAAGTAGTTGTTTTTATTATGTCTTTGTTTAATAAATGTTGTAAACTGAATTTAGTTATTGTCAACTTATTTTATTTCTTTGATTAATTAATTAATGATGCAAACTACTTTTAATAGTTTCTTTTTTTGCCTCATTTTTAGTAGTTGCTTTATGTCTTTGTCTAATTGTATTATCGTATTATTCAATTATGCTATTTTAAAGTATGTTTTATGTCCTTTTCATTTTTTTCCATTTTTTTCCATTTTTTTTTCTGATTTTTCTGATTTTTCAAATAATTTTTTTTCTACAGTTTTAATTTTTTTAAAAAAATTTAATAAAAAAACAAAAACGCATATATGATCACATGTGTGCCACATACGTTGTGTGTGGCCAGGAGATGCATATTTCCGCACACTGCCTTCTGTAACACTGATAAAAATTCTGTAAGAAACATAAGCTATAATGAAATAGGGCAAAACTAGTGTATTTGAGCTATTTTAAGGCAAACTTTTTTAAGGTACATTGATGCAAAATCCTTGGTGCTATTGCTGTGTAACGAGGTTTTTTTAAGCCACGTGAAGAGCTTTTAAAACATGTGTTATTTCCTTTCTATCTTTATAGTAAGATATGGTTGGAATTATTAGTATTTTCAGGCAATAAGTTTGCTCAGTTATAGAAAGGTGTTCTCTTGTATTAGATAGTTGAATTGAGAATGAAAAAATTGAGTGTTTAAATAATTGAAGTTGACCCCTCTCTCCACCCCCTTTCTAGCCCCTCTCTCATCTCAATCTTCTCTTTGAATAATAGAAGATGAGAATCTTTGTTTTGAAGTTATCAGTTATCAACTTACTGTCTCTATTCCATCAATATTTCAGGCATGTATATTGCTGATAACTTTTTCCGTCATCTTTGAGATAGCCTACTGTGTGATTTTGGACCAACCCCTTATGCAAGATTTTTTAAGGAATCGGATTAGGAATATTTTACCAATATGTGTGTCCTCGTGCCTAGATTTTGGGGAATTGCTGAATGGAGTATCTTGTTTGAATACTGCTCTTACCAATCATAGAGAAAGATCATTAATGTCAACCAGCAGAGAACCTGATCTGGTGTTATATTCAGACACCACTGATTTGTTGAGTACTGGCAGTGTGTGACAGTGTGTGACTGGTGTCTGTGGTATTGATGCCTGAAATTACTGAACCTGTAATATGCGACAATTCGTCCACCTGTTCTATGGACTCAAATAAACGAAGATATTTGACAATTTAGCCTATTACTTCGGTAACATTTGAAACTTTAAAACTTTTGAGATATTTATCTTTTTCCTCTAAACCCTTTTAAGCTGGTGATACAAAACAAGCATGAAGCAGGTTAGAGTTGTGGACTGTGACGCAGTATTCCGCTTGTACTTGTAGGAATACTAGAAAGAGCAGTTTATTTTCTATAAGAGGTTTTGTCAGTTGGTTAAGCTATGGTACCTACTTGGTATTAGGTAAAAGCCAAGGGTTCCGAGGATACCTATCAGTCAACTTTTCTTTCATTTTGCCTGGACTCTCTTGGGAACCATCCATTGGCTGGGTAGCTGCTCATAGCAATGGATAACGTCAAAGTTGCAAAAACCGGAAACGACAATAAAATCTTAGGGTATCTTTTAGGTTCTTTACTGGTTATTTGGGGATTACAGGAAAAAAACACCAACCCTTGAAGTTCTTGAAGATAGAGCTTCGGATTGGTGAGATTCACTTTCAGATGGGAATTTGCCAACCTCCGGCAAGCCGCCTTTTCTTTTGAGTACAGATCTGTCGAGGAGCACGCCCGCTTCGATTTACCTTAGCACCCAAACTCGCCTAGCCTTTTGAGTCACATAGGTTTTGAATGAAAAGCAGGAAATCAGTTCAAAGGATAACAATGTAATTAGAGTATAGCACGGAGACAGAGTACCGTTTTCAAGTCGGAGTTTCAGTTCTCTGATCATCAATCTCAAAGATGGTAGTTTTTTTCTGGTTGAATTCTTGGATAAAGCTTCAAGCTAAGAAGTTTGAGCGAGAGGAAAGAAGCTAAGAGAACCCTCAACGATGGATAGGAAAGCCCGTCTTTGGGCGAAAAGATATTCATTTGGGTGAGGGGTCCCCACTATCTTCCTTTGCGTTACTATTATTAGAGCACAAGCCGACGTGTACTCTTTCACTTTTGCACCGACAGGATCGCTGAATATGAGGCTCGTATTATTGGTCTTGATGTGGCGGTTTTAATGGGTGTTTAGTTCCAATAAGTTTGAGGAGATTCCCAGTTGCTCATTCGGCAGCAAACTGGTGAATGTGAATAGGTCAGTGTGAAGTTGGCCTTAAACTATGCCAAGCAAACCAGTTACTCGAAGCTTTCAAATTTATACATTCCCCAAAATGGGAGAAACATGAAAGCAAACACTATGGCGCAGATCGTCTCATGGGTCAGGTTCCAGAAGGGATATCACTCACCAAGTCAAGATCCCGAAACGAAGCCCCTCTTCTCCTTCCTTTTTAAAATTTTAACTTCAAAAAATAATTAGAAAAAAATGACGAAAAGATAGAAAATAATAATTTTAAATTAGAAAATAATGACGAAACTATAGAAAAGTGAGAAAAAAAAGGGAAGTCGTTTGTGAAGACTAAAATGAAAAGTAAAACACACAATGTATGCAACATGTAACAAATAATACAAAGCATATAGATTTAGAATGTTTCAACTGTTTCAACAACTTGGTGATTTCATTTTTTGTGTAAATGAATTCATTTCCAACAAAACTTTAAACACAAACAAATAAAAATAAGCGTTATATGTAACCCAAATTCTTAAAAGAAAAAAAAAAGACTCTTCAAATTGTTGGTGATGGTTTGGATTACACGTTTAAATGGGGTTTTTTGGGTTTATTAAATTAGTGGGTAATGCGATATTGTAGGCCTAATGGATTTGGACACATCACTTGATTCTTCTAATTTTGGAGTTAGTTCTATTCTTTTGCATCCTTTCAATCTTCTGTTACTTTGTTGAGAGACATCTTCTATAAATTCAAGAACAGTTGTGCATAAAAAATTATAAATACCACGTTTTTTTTTAAATAGATGAACATCAGGAGGAGCCATCTGAAAAGAAGCATGAACACACTTTTAATGAGGATGCTGAAAAGATGGTTAAGAAAGTGAAACAAGAAATGGCTAATGGTGAAGGATGCCGAGTATGCCTTTCTTTTTCTTATATTCACAATCATTGAGATTTAGAGTTTTAGTTTTTCTGTCTTCTAATAATAATCATGTGGGTACACAGGTTTATGGTGTATTGGATGTCCAAAGGGTTGCAGGGAACTTCCACATCTCTATTCACGGCTTGAACATTTTTGTTGCTCAACAGGTTACTTCAATAGAAACTTTGTTCTGTTATGGTTACTGGATCATGTGAATTGGATGCATTATCAACACAATTCACATAATTTGTAGACAAGATTTTTCATGAATACTAAGGTAGCTAAAACAATTGAAGCATTAATAAGATGATATTTATCAAGAAATGTAAGCACTTTCATATCTTGCAATCAAATGATTCCAGCTAATTTTTGCACCCAAAAAAGGGATCATTAACTTTCTGTAATTTCCATATTTACAATGAGTGAGGAATAGAGTTGTTAGTACACAGTTCATAAATAGAACTGGTTGGTTATGACCCCATTTCCGTATGAAATGAATGAAGGTGATAGGTAACAGTTTGTATAACCCTATCTACAAATATAAGAATCAAAGTCTGTCTCCTTATCTTCACAGGAAAATTTCAGTAGTGCATCTGGAATTTTAATAAACCCTTCAGCTTTCACCTTGTTGACGACTAACCCACCGACTTTGTAATTCTCCTGCTCCATCTTTCAGTTGCATATCAAATATGGATGATATTTGCATAATTAAGGAATATCCTATGATGACTTTGTGAGAAGCATGAGATTTTCTGTCAGATGTTAATATTATTTTATAACCATTTTACTGTTGCAGACTTCTAAATTTTGGCCATGGTATCATCTTTAGTATCTTTACAATTTTGGAGAACTCGTAACTTAATAACCATTATTTACTCTTTTACCCTTGTGTTTTGTGTGCAGTGGTGGTTTTGTATTGCTAGATATTCAGGTCTGTGTAGCTATCCCAAGTAATCAGCATAAATCATGCCACTGTTTCCTCACCATTCGTAACCTATGTTGATTTCCTTGAAACAATGTGCAATGACAACCTATGAAGATCTTATATAAGACTGTATAAGATCTTCTACTTCTTATATATTGGCTTCAACCAACCGACCTTATCTCTAAATAAAACCTTTGAAGATGGGAAACAGCGAAAGATCAATTCATGTATTACCATTGGACTTAAAACTTGTAAACAAATTCTCTTTCTACCGCAGCTAGTACAGTTTGAAACATCGGCACCATGTTCCATGACGTGGTTAATCATGTTTTCCAACATAAAAAAGGTGTTGTGCTTTATAGAAACGGAAGAAAACCAATGGTTGATCCTTATTCCTTAAGTAGTGTGACATTGAGAGATCAAGTAAAATAGAACTATTTCCCTATGCTTTAGGTGGTTACACATGAAATGTTGTTTTAGCCTTAGAAAAAATACCCCATCTGTGCATATACAAACAATTCTTTACAATTTAAAATTTTCATCTTTAAACTAGTCAAGGTATGTAGATGAAGACGAATGTTGCAATTCATTAACTCAATGTCCTAACCCACCTTGTTCTCACAATGCTTAGTCCGAGGACGATGGGCGATTCTCATAGGAGCATCTCCCTATTTCTGTGTGGTGTATGCGTCTCTATATGCTACTTTAGGAAACTGCACTGAAATTTCATATCCATGTCCCAGGACCAAGAAACAACCCTCTGAATTGAATTGGCTATGAGATTATTTTTTAAATATGTTCTTAACTCTTTTGATATCAAGAGGATATTTCAGCAACTGCACTTTTGTCATCTTTATTGTGCATAAGACAATGACTAAGTCAAAGGTGCCGTCACTTATCAGCCATTTCCTAGCTTAGATCAGGTAATCCTACGCGATGAACCAGATGTTTTATGGAGTTGGGTATGAACCATAGGAACAGGGGACTCAGGTATATTTTTGGCCATCAATGTGAACTATACCATCAAATGAGAAGACAGGTTGATATAGTTCAATTGCATAGAATATCTTGGAGTGATAATTTTGCTCCATCTAAAAGCTGTTTTATCATGCATAATATATAGGATGTTGTTATTCATTGAAATAACTGTTTTAAGTATTCTGTCGAAAGCCTTCTAACAGAGCAGTTCTTCTATACATTCTTATATTTTTACTATACATATCTTTTTAACACTATTAATCCCTACTGTCTTGTATAGGATAAAGGATTCTGGAAATTATGTTATTATGTGTATGTTATGCATGTTAATCATTATATTGTTGGCATAGTTATTTCTTTATTTGTTGTTTAAACCACAGATTTTTGAGGGAGCAACAAATGTTAATGTAAGCCACGTGATTCATGATTTGTCATTTGGGCCCAAGTACCCAGGTATTCATAATCCACTTGATGGTACTACCAGGATCCTGCAGGGTGCCAGTGGAACATTCAAGTATTATATCAAGGTAAATTGTAGTCCTAGGTGTATCTGGTAATTTGCTATTTTCTTAATATCTAGTTTCTGACTACCTACTTGAGTATTAGACTGTTACCTGACATTCCTGATCACAAACCGGATATATCATACTTATCATCTTGTTGATATGATTTCATAAACTTTACTAGATGTGAAAGATTAGATTAAAATCAATGTCAGAAAATACTTCAATCACAGTAGGAAATGTCTCTTTTTCTGAAACTGAACAATGCACAATGATTTTGTTGTAAAGGTTTTGTCTTTTTCACTTAGTGAAATAGTTTTAAGCTTGCGAAGGCATTTTCAGCCTCTGTGGATTACTGATCTATTTTTTGTTTTTCATGTTTAAGAATTTTTTTGTTGGAACATTAAGGGAACTAACAAATGTAGTGTAAGAACTTAGAAAGTTGTGCTCCTTTCTTGCTTTCTCTTTAGTTACTTATAGTGGGACATAATTGGAACTCACATAAGCTTTGTTGAGAAATTAGTTAAAGCTAGATTCTACTGAGCAATATGTGAATGGTTTTTTTTTCCAAGAATGCGACCCACAAATATGCTAATTCGAAATAAGCCCCCACAAATCGCTATTTCTGGATACACCACTGTCTAGGCTGAGTTTACTCCAAAAAACCCACTTGAGTTATCTGCTGCTAAATGAGCTGAGAATACTCCGTTAAGTTTAACGGAACAAGGGGTGAAATGATCAAATCCTAGGAGAGCGTGATCTTTGAAGCAACATGAATCTTGAAGTATAGTAACAGGGAAGGAGTGGCGGGGGAGGCAGAGAGAGCTGGAGAAGGAAAGGTATTAGGGGTTTCGAGTTTAATTCAGATTTCGGGTCAGGTTTAGTTAGGATTTCAAGTCGGGTAATTTAGTTAGAATTTTGGGTTTAGCGAGAGGTAGGATTTGGTTATGATTTCTGATTAGTGTTAGACAGGGAAGAAGAAAAGGGTAGAGTAATTTGGTATCAGTGGTTGAGGGCTAACTATATTTGAACGGTCAAAAACTTTAAGAGTGGTCTTTTTGGAGTAAACTCGACATTGTGAGTGGTGTGTTTGGAAATATCGATTTGTGGGCTTGTTGGGAATTAAGATATTTGTGGGTGGTCATTGTGGAGAAAACCCTACGAGAATATACAGGTACATAAATATGGAAACCCTCGAATGGGACATCTATATAAGCATATTTATGCTTGTCATCCTAGTGCACATGATTAAAACAGTAGCTTACTATGAAATTCATAAATTCACTTGGAAATAGAAAACATCAGTTATGCAAACAAAAATTTTAATCTAAAATTATATTCCAAAAACTGTTTTAATGATACATTACTCTTTGTCATAACATGCTTAAAAATTACGAGTCGTGGTGCAGGTTGTTCCAACAGAGTACAGATATCTTTCAAAAGATGTCTTGCCAACAAATCAATTTTCAGTTACGGAATATTTTGTTCCCATACGTGTGACTGATAGATCCTGGCCAGGTTCATTCTCGAATTTTACAGGATTTAAGAATCCCTCCATCCTCGATATTTTGCTAATTGTCCTTTATTACCTTTTTGATGATGCAGCTGTTTTCTTCTTGTATGACCTTTCACCTATTACTGTCACAATAAAAGAAGAACGACGAAGTTTTCTGCATTTCATTACTCGTCTTTGTGCAGTACTTGGTGGTACATTTGCTTTGACAGGTTTGTCCATCCATTTGACACATTATGATCTCTCTCTCCCTCTCAATTTTGGATGATAAGTCCCCATATCCTTGGATAGATAAGTTTGTGCATAGGAAACAGTCGAAGAATTATCATAAAATATTTCCACCAGAATCTCAAAACAAATTTATATGCATATATGTAACCTCAATATCTGCTCTTTGTGCTAAACAAATTCGAAGTTCATTAGATCAAAATGTTGGCAGATGATAAATGATGTGGATATGGTTTTACCTTTTATTTTTCAAATTGTTAGTGGGTGAATGTTTCACTTGAAAATATTAAATATGTTACACCTTGGTGTTACAGTATTCACATCATGATCAGTCATAACTGATTTTTGCCCGTTAAAGTTCATACTGGTTAGTTGTGGCACACATGCATGTAATAGGAGTGGACAGGAAGCTAATGAATTGGCCCATTTGAATGTTTTCTTTTCACTGTGGAACTGTTTCCACTCTTGTTGAGTCTTTCTTTGTTTGCACCTCTCTTTTCCGTGTCAGTTTTCTTCCTTCTTGATGTAAAGTTTACCGGTCTAAGCTGCACAACACAAAAAAAGAGAGCTAAGCTGCACAACACAAAAAAAGAGAGCATGAATACAAGTTGGTAGACCATTCCAATTGTACAGTTTTCTATATTGGTAAATGTCCTATTGTACGAGTACAGAATACAAGTTGGTATTGGGAGGTCAATACGCATGGTGGACGATTCCTCACAGGCTCATGGTAGACCATTCTAATAGACATTTATCATTCATAAATTCAACGGATATTCAAATTGTTAGTTAGCCTTAAATTTCTCAAATACATGTGATTTGCTGAAGTTTATTGGTGGTATGTAGTGTGTATTACATCATTAATAGATTTCTGCGGAGGACCACGGACCACTGATGGTTAAGGGTTTGGGATGGGTAAAGGAGCTTTAGCACTGTCATATTTACCCGATACCCGGATCCGATCCGGACCCGACATTGGACCGGAACCGACCCGATCTATACGGGTCCGGATCCGGGTCCTAAAATAAGACCCGATGCCCTTCCAGATCCGGATCTGCTTAAAATAGAACCGACCCGGATCTGGACCCGTTAAAAATACCCCCAAAAAATATGGAATTTGAATAATAGGGTTTTAGGGATATACATATAAAAATAATTGTTGAAGATAAATGTGTAAATATAATATTTATTCATGTACTTAAGTGCAATAATTATTGGAACCGTAGGATGTCGGGTGCAAAAATACTTAAGTGCAAATATTTATTCTCCTCTACCGGACCCGACAGATAGATCTTTTTAACTAGGATCCGGACCCGGACTCGGTACTTGCAAGTCCGGGTCTGGGTATGGGTAGTGGAGGACCCGATCCGATAGGACCCGATACCATTTTTTTCCTAAGATGGTAGTTTGAGTAATTTTTCTACACACCAGTAGCTCATCTGAACCCATTCCAGACATATGCTTATACCTCGTACCTATCATAGACACGCATGCAAAGGAGTCTGTGCTTACATTGATGGAACGCAACACTTCTGATAAAGCATCAATGCGTTCCTAGTATTACCTTTCTCATTCTTTTTTCATCTACTTTTTGGTTGGTTAGGATATGAAACTCAAATGTTTCTAATATAATACTTCAACAGGGATGCTTGATCGTTGGATGTACAGAATAATTGAGGCATTTACTCACTCAAAACAGTCAAAGCCTCGAAGTTCACTGAGGTGAAATGGTAATATTGATTTGAATGAACAGAGTGGTGTGCATGGTCAGGAGTCCACTTCATTTGGCACAATTTTTTTGACTCGATAACTGGATCAACTTTTGCAATGTCATTTTGGTTGATGCGCAGGAAGCACACTTGAAGATTAAATGTTTTTGAGTGGAGGGTAGTTTTGATGTTATAATTTAAAGAAGAGAAGGCTTTCTGGTTTGTAAAATTTTAATGTCATCATTGTGTACTATAGTTTAAAAAAACACCATCAGTTAGGGACCTGCTATTTTTCCATGATGAACTAGTTCAAGACAGAAACTGTAAAAGATGTTTGATGCTGGATTGCTGTCTATGTTATTCAAGTCTGGATCTTTTGAAATTCATGGTAAAGTTGATTGAAAGGCTCCCGAGTACTAGACTCAACTCTTGCTTCAGTTCCCACTATGTCTGCGTTCTTATAAATCTCCAATTAGCACAAGTACTGATTGCTACCTTGTGCTTTTATTGGTTATCTTCACAATTCCACATGGAAACCATAAGTTGGCACTGCTTTGTTAACTCTCGATTGTTTTGATAAAACTGCTCAGCAGATAGCTCACCCTTGTATCAGGAAATATCAGAGTATCGTTGTAAAATATCTGTCAGGTGTTCATAAAAACCTGGACCACAAAAATGTGAAGCTCAGTACAGTTTCTAGGAACTTTCATTGATATGATGGAAAACGTTACTCTTTACAACACGGAAAAAAAAGAAGAAAAAAAAAAGACTAATGTTAGATGAGTAACAAAAAATCCTCCTATATTATATTACCAATAGCATCTGTATTAATCATTCATCCTATTAGTCAAAGTCTAGATGCAGAAATATCATAAAACCAGTTGGCCCCAAAGTCGGTGCACAGTTTAAAAAATTATCGCAAAGACAGGCTGTGTCATACAGCTTGGTAAAATTGCACATAAAAAGGCAGACTTGACTTCATGCGTAAATGCTCGCTATAGTACATAACAAAGCCGACTCAACTTTACACCTACTAGCTTGCAAACATTATAATCTACTACAGAACATAACAGACACCTAAAAGCTGGCAATCGACCTGCCATCAGCCCTTCAATTCTGAATGGACTACACATGATATAAGTTTTTTACCTACCTAAATAACCAATAAATTTAGTGATCAGATGTGAATACTCACTCCATCAGGCATGTCCTCTGATAATACAAAAGCACCCTCGGGATTTCTGTCGAGAAAAGAAAACAGCTCCGACCATCAAAACACTGTGATGTGTGTTCCCATAGATCAATCAAAACTTGCTGTGGCACTCAAAAACTAAATTACATGAGATGTAGAAATATGAGCAACAAAAACCACTAGAAATGCTATGTCGGGCTCAAGCTGAGCCCAGCAAATTTCATTCCTACTCCCAAACCAAAGTCTACATACATGCACAAAACTGACAACTAACTTCATATGGATGACAGATCCTCATAAACAGACTTAATCCCTGGCCTTTCCGAAACTGGACGAATACATCTCAAAGCTATCCCCAGCATCTCCTTCATCCCCTTGGAAGCTGCAGGATTACCAGCAAGCTCAGAAGCCATGCTCGGATCAAAGCAGTCTGACCCCCTCCCTTCAGCCACCCTCAACCTCACCCAATCCGTGAGATCGACTGCTCCTTCCTGACCTGCAACTACATCACCTGCACACCTCCCTGTTAGGAGTTCGAGTAAAACTACCCCAAATGCATAGACGTCTGACTTGAAGGATGGCGAGGGTTTCTTGGAGGATGCAAGTTCTGGGGCGCGGTAACCGAGGACCCCCAAGTCAAGGATTTGTTCGATGGTGCCCGATTGGGTCATTAGGCGGTGGAGGCAGTAGTCAGCAACACGTGCATTGAGGTCAAGACCGTCAAGAATAATGTTTGAGGCCTTGAGGTTTCCATGGGGAACAGCACGATCAAAGTGTAGGTAGTTAAGGCCACGAGCAACATCAACAGCAATCTTCAGCCGCTGGGCCCAGGTTAGAGGTGGGCCCTTCCGCCCAGGTCGATCTGGAAAAGAAAATTGATTAGAAGAAACTGCCATTTTGAAGAACTGAAATTATCCAGGTAAATCAAGTGGCTTTAAGAATCATTTGCTGAATAAGTCGACATATATCTTACTAAGAGAAACATCTTTTCACTCTCGAAAGCGATTGACTTAACAAGAATGTCATAATTACAGGATGACGAAAAATTCTATATGCAAATGGGGTAAAACACCGCTAAACACTATTAACTTTAATAAAGCAGACAATAAAGATAAAGATAATCTTTACAACAGTTCTCTAAATTTTCAGCTTTCACAAAGACACTGGGTGTATACGACAAGCGCAGATGAAGAGGGGTCAAGGTGACAGGGCACACAATATGAGAACCCAACCAAAGTTTCCAATTGAACTTTTGGATGTACTATTTAGCCATTGGCAAGATTACTGCCTAGTTTACTTAATTGCTTTTGGTAGTAAACAAAGCTATAGAGAGAAGTATCTTCTGCTAAGAAATCCCATCAATAGATAAAAGTTACTCTAATATGAACCACTGGACCTGGCCTCGTAACCTTGGGCCCGCAACCCAGCCAGACATGTTTGGATCCACTGGCTCATCACCCACTGTGCACCATAGACAAAATGATCAATCAGTCACCAAGTAATTATATCACATGATCATGATTACTCATGTTCTCCATAATAAAGCAACCACTTCCAGGTCTGAAAATATAGTTACTTCGCCAACTATCTAAAATTTAATATCACACCAACCTCTCCCTGTCAATGATGAGCAATGAAGGGATAGGCTTGTCTTGCTTCATCTCACACTCCTTTCAGGGTAAAATTTCCAGGGTAAAAGTTCCATGGTCAGATTGATTATGGTGCAGATCCATCCACATTCCACAATGCAAAAGATCTGAGAGCTGCATTCAGTCTATATTGTAGAAAACACACTGCAGCCCAGTTTATTGCAAGGCTGTGTGATTTTTTTTTCCGAGAGCACTGCTGAGCCTAAAGAGTTGATGTGTACACTTACAAAAATAAATCTATCTCCCACTTCTTGAGTACTTCTACACTAAGAGAATTTAGATAACATCAAGGACAGAAACATGTCTTTTTAGGAATTTGGGTAGCATCAATTTGGATAAAACTCTCTTGTCAATATTCCTCACCTAAAACTATTCACTAGTGGAGATGGTTGGTGGCATCAAACTTAGAAGGTGGTTTAAAATAGTTGCATTTTCATGGAGCCTTCTGCTTTTTAGACCCCAGACCCCCTCATTTTGATTGGAAAACACAGAGATAAAAATAATGATAATGTAGATTCACAGCAGAATAAATTTTCTTTGCAGAACGAATTGAACCACAGACAATCTCATGGATAGCAGATGACATCAAATGATAAAATTGAAAACTAAAATTGAGGAACAGAAGAGCAGAGCACATACCATAAAGAAAGCTCCCTAGACTTCCCGGAGAAATATAATCTGACAAGATCAGCTTTTCATGTTGGGTAGGGCCCCAATAGTATCCCCTCAACCCTACCACATTCGGATGCCTTATATTTGCAAACTTCTTTGCCTCCTTCGCAAATTCTTTCTTTGGCTTCGCTAACCCTTCTCTCAACCACTTCACCGTCAAAAATACCCCATTCTCAAGAGTCGCCCGATATGAAGTCCCATGACTACTTCTCCCCAACACCTCTGCTGGTGCCCTAGACAACTCCTCAGGAGTTAACGTAATTGTCTCATCTAAGAAATGTAGGTCCCCTGCTAATCTATCTGGAGACCTCACATCCAACCTCGACAAACCCTCCTGAGTGTAAGTATCAGCAGTCCCTGGAGACCATGAAAAGCGACTGTTTTTGGTTGGTGAAAAGCCAGCTACTTGTGAAATTTTCTCTTCTTGGCTGAAAGTCTCGGAGGTTGAACCTTTCCGCGTAGCTAGTAAGTCCTCTGCAGATACCACTAGGGGCCCACCACGATCCCGATTTTTCAGTCCAGCAGTTTCATGTATGGTCCTTCTTTGAAGGTTCTTGTCGGTAACCTTATCCAAGTGAGCGTTTGAGATTCGTTTGTAGTGCATGAAAATTGCCAAGAGAATTAGTATCACAATTGCAACAATGCATGCCGCTATAATTGCTATTTTGATGGAGGTTTTGAGATGCTTGTGAGATGGAGTTTGTGATGGGGAAGTAGTAGAACCAGGAGAACCAGCTGGAAACTGTAGCCTAGAATTTCCAGGGTGGAAAGATGAATCCGGAAATTTCAGCAGGTTAGTTGGAACCGTTCCGGATAGATCATTATAAGATGCATTGAAGGCTGTTAAGGTTTCAGGCAGTGTTGAGGGTAAAGGGCCAGTGAATTGGTTAAGGGACATGTCAAAGGAAGTAAGGTAAGTGAGATTAGTGCCAAAAGGCGGCAAGGAACCCGAAAAATTATTTGCAGAAATGTCTAGAACTTGCAGATGAGTCAAGGAGGTCAAATCCTCTGGGAAACTTCCAATGAATCGATTGCCAGATATATCAAGAACTTGAAGATTGGACTTGCTTGCAGAGGAAGGGGAGAATATAATACTTCCAGAGAGTAAATTGTTTTCTAGATGAATCTCTTGTAACGTAGAGGATGTCAGCAAATCAGTTTGTACGGGACCACTAAATCTGTTGGAACTGAGATCAAGGATGGTTAATTTGGGGTACTGCAAAAGAACAGCTGGGAGAGTGCCTAGTAGAGAATTGTGGGAGAGGTTGAAGTAATTAAGTCGTAAAAATTGTGAGGTTTGTTCCGGGATTGGTCCCATTAACTGATTCTGACTGAGGTCAATGTATTCAAGGTTATCCCCCCATTTTAAAACCACAGAAAGATTTCCAGACAGCTGATTTTTTGATATGTCTAGTACCGTACAGCTGCCTGTGAGCAATGGGAGTTCGCCAGAGATTGCATTTGAGGAGAGATTAAGTATTTGAAGGGTTGTCGATGTGATCAGTCCTATATGTCCTGTGAAAAGAAGAGAAAAATATGTTGGTACACAAATGAAAACCACAGTTAAAAGGGGGGGGGGGGGGGGGGGGGGCGCCCCAAGAAAAAGAAAACTACAATGAGGACGAAGGTATGTCTCCATAATCAAAGAACGACTTGAGAACCAGAACAATAAGTAACCACTAACAAATTAACCCACAGTTGATATTTATATATGAGCTTGGAAAAGAAATAATATTAAAGTATGGAACTATGGACATCTCTTCCAAATTTATTTCTCTCTCAATATATAATGAGATCTAGGGCAACTAATGAAAATCTATATGAACTCTTGCAGACTCTCAAATTAATACTTGTTACAAAATTACGAGACTATACATTCATTCTTCATCTACTATCATCTCAGTTTTCTCCTCATCAACTGGTTATTAAAGATAAACTGGGGATATTTATAGTAGACTAGTATAAATCTTAATATTTGCAAATTCATTTCCTTCAGTAAGTACTGGTGAACTTGAGTAAAGAAACCTATTTTTGAATCCAATCATTTATGTCCAATTTCTTTAGGACGGAGAAAGCAACCTGTGACTCATTAGATTATAATGCTTGCATGCAAGCAGCCTAGAGGAAAAGAATAGAGGGACAAATTAGACTTTGTAACTTCACTTAACTGTTAACACTGTTTTCTAGTACGTCTTGATCTTGCAATGTCAGATGTGTGACTCGTATGATCATAGTTGGTGATTCTAACTTTATTTGAACTCATTTGTAAGAATAATTTATTCAAAAACTATTAAGGCTATTTGCTTCCACATCATGCATATGCCGTGGCATGAAGGGCGCAATTATGAAGTGGGAGACTGCTATGATAGTTCACCCTTTATTTTATCTCAAAATAGTGTCGGCTATATAGCACAAACTTGCCCAGGCATCTAAATTATTGTTAAATCTGCACTAAATTGCAGTGAGTATCATCGTATCACTCATCCTATCAAAAGGTTAAAAAGAAAAAGTAAAACTGCATAGTAAAAGAACTCTATATAATAGCAGTAGATATCATTCATCAAAAAGATCAATTACCTGAGAGGTTATTTGCGCTCAAATCCAATTCGCTCAGCACCAAAGAATCCCCTTTTAGAAGCCCATTTGGCAAAAAACCATCAAACCCATTGTTCCCAAGCCTCAGTACTTCAAGATCATACACATAGTCAAATCCCGGCAATGGCCCCGACAAGTGATTATAGCTCAAATCCAACACTTTCAAACTCCCGAAAGTAGAAATTTCTCCCCCATCAATTAATGACCCAGTCAATTGATTGTGACTCAGATTCAAATACTTAACCGTCTCGGAAATCTGCGACAAAAACTTCAACTCCTTGGGGTCCGAACTCTTGAGCAAATTCCCACTAAAATCAACATAAGAAGCACTTGTCGTCCCCATCAGAAAATCCCAATCAACACCACCATCCAACTGATTCCAACTAAGGTCCAACGAATCCAAACTTGAAACATCTCCAAGCCCAGCTGGAATTCCCTTGGAAAACGCATTAAACGACAAGTTCAAAGATACCAAACTCTTCAAACTCTTGAATGCCAAAGGCAACGAACCCGACAACAAATTCCTACTGAAATCAATAGACACAACGGAGGCAAGCTCCCCAATAGAATCCGGTATCGACCCGGAAAAGTTGTTCCCGGCAATGGACAGATTCTGAAGACTAGCAAGCCTCCCAATACCATCAGGAATCTTTCCAAAAAACTGGTTATTGGAAAAATCAAGAAACTTCAAACTCCGAAACCCACCACCAGCACCAAGATTATCAGGCAACTTCCCCGTAAGATTGTTGTTCCTCAAGGATAGCTTAAAAAGCATGGAAAGGTCAGCGAAAACGGAGATATCGGCGGTACCGGAGATTCCATGGGTATCAAGAACAATAGCAGCAACACTAGCACCACTGCAGACAATGCCATTCCAAGATGAAGGGCAGCCATTAAAGTCAATCGACTCCTCGTTCCAAGAATCGGATATGTAGCCAGTTGGGTCATGGGTTATCCCCTTCTTGAATGCGAGAAGGGCGAGAATATCGGAGGAAGGGAGCTGAGATGAGGATGGGATTAGAAAGAAGAAGAGAACGCAAAGGGTTCTGAAGAGATCCATACTTGCTCCTAAAGCTCTCTTCCAAGTTAAAACCCAAACCAAACTTCTCTTTGTTATAAAATAAAAAGTTTACAAAGGCGAGATCTTTATTATTGTTCAGAAAAAAAAAAAAAAAAAAACACACACACAGAGAATCAGGTACCCACAAAGATTGGAGCTTTTTGGAGAAAGGAGGGAGCTTTCCGCTTTCAAGAGAAGCGCAGAGCTCTTTTTATGGGGGATAAAGATTCGATTCGAGCTTGAAGGAGGATTAAGCTGAGAATGTATGTGGGTTGGGTTGATTTGAAGCTTAAATTAAAAGAGGAAAAGAGGGAGAGGGGGCATTAAAAGAGGTTAACAACTCCACCGCTAATAATGAAATAGGGGGTTCCCGGGCCCGCGAAAAAGCCCCGCCATTGATGAAGAAGAAGAAGAAGAAGAAGAAGAAGAAGAAGTAGAAGAAGAAACCGTAGAATTTTTATGGTGAAGAGAGAGAGAGAGAGAGAGAGAGAGAGAACCCTAGGAGAGAGGGAGAGAGTGAATGAGTGGGGGAGTGAAGTGAGGGAGAGGGGCGTGGGGGAACGAGAAGACAGATTCTTGTGTGTGTTTTTTTTCTGTTTTTTTTCTTCTTTTTGCCGCATTATTTTATTATTATATTATTACTTAATTGGAGTATTTTATTGGAGGTTAATTTACGTACCCGCCAAAAAGTTTTTTCTATGTTTTTCCTCGCGGACCCCAAATACTTCGTTAATCCTGGTTGAGTAACTAGTAGGAGTATTAATGGAAGTGGTCCCAACTGACTGACTGACTGACTAACTGCCTTTTTAGAGTCTTTGTTTTGCACCAAAACAGGCACTGAGTGCTGAAATAAGTTTCTCTCTCTAGATTTCTTCTGAAAAAAAAAACTCCAAAAATAAAATTTTAAATCTAGAGAGAGGTTGAAGGGGTTGCGACTGGGGTAGTGCCGCCCCCTTCTCCACTGCCGTTCGACAGCAACGCCGTGTACCCCCAACGTCTTCCCCTGTCCGGTCTCCTTACCCTTCGGCGTCGTCCCCTCCTGATGTCGCGTCGTCTTCTTTTGTTCCACCGTTGACCACCACGGCGCGTCGTAGCGTCGTCAACCTCCACATCGCATCGGTGTGGGTAGTTGTGCGACGCCCTGCCACGCCCCCTCGCTGTCGGAGAAATCTACTCGCCATAACTTGTAGTGCTAATAGCGGAAGTGCACCAAAGCAATAAAAACGCCCAAGAAATAGATGAATCAAGAACAAGCCACCACAATATATAGATCTCACAAGAACACAACCAATATGCAGAGATAACCAATACTTCTTATTCCCAAAGAAATACAAAGATTACAAAAGAGATTACAACTCTCAGTCTCTCTCTCTCACCTTTGAAACACTCGACACAATCTCTCTTGAAGTTGAATAATGATCACATCATAGGATGTCTCAACCTTAGAGTTTACGACTATGTATATAGCCCCCAAGCAAACCCTAAAAGATAAACACAAATCTACCAAATTGGGCATTTCTCCTGTAAGCCCAAAAGACGTCTCAGCGTCGGTGTCGGTCGACCACACCATGCAGAACCAATCCAGAGGGCGGACCGGTCGACCGCACCCCTAGTGTCGGTCGACCGTCCCTTCCTCTGTTGAACGCCTACACTCTAAGAACTTCCAGTCGACTGGGTCGGTCGACCGCACCCCTAGCCGGTCGACCGCAACCCTCCAGACTTCTCTTCTTCTACTTGTCTTCTCTTGCTTCTTTGTCTCATCTTCTTTTCCAACTTCAATTACCCCGTGCCTGCGTGTATTTGAGGCCACAATTTCTAACAATCTCCCACTTGGACCAAATACACCACGCTTCAAAGTTATTGCAATCTTTCCTCGCATTATCTCTACCATCTCCCACTTTCATAGAAGACCCAAGTACTCTCCACTCTCATGAAGAGCATCTCCGCCACTCCACAACGTAGAGTGCACCAACCACCCCTCATCGCCTCATGAAGGATGTGCTCCACTAATCGTATAGAGCACGAATACTGGAGAAACAAGTGTTATAAAGACAAGCAAAATTGTTATAAAGACAAAGAAGAAAAATTGTTAAATGGCTTGAATAAGTGTAAATGGTTATAAATGGCTAGAATAAGTGTTATAAAGACAATTTTTTTATATATATATTAAAATTGTTGTAAAGACAAAGAAGAAGAAAAATTGTTAAGAAGAACATATTGATAAAAGTGATATTCATAAATTAAATTGTTTTTATGAGTTATAAAGTTTAATATACAATTAAATAGATTAGTAACATTTCATACAAATTTTATCAACTTACAATATGAGGGGAACAATTGTATTTAGAGATCGAGATGACCTCTATTTAGATTGAAGAGAATGTAGTGGACTATTATCATGCACTTCTACTCAACCTAAATATAGAATCTCATCTCCCTAAAATTTTCAAATATTATGGTACATTATTTAAACTTCATGGTATTAGATGTTCATTCGACGGTACTTGTTGAGCCATTGTGTGCTTCATATAAATCTTGAGTCCTCTTTTCCGCTCTCATCCAATCTTCGCATACTAACATCTCCAAATTCTTTGATGTCAAGTGATTCCAATTCGGGCTTATAATCCTGCCACCAAGAGAAAAAATACTTTCCGATGCAATAGTTGACACCGGTATAGTTAGCAAATATTTAGTTATACGAGAAAGAATAGTAAAAATATTTCCATTGGTTTTTCAAAAATGAAACACATCCACTACATCATCAATGGAAAGTTGTGCATTATACAAATTCAACTCATTTGGTGAATTGGTTCTTGTTTTTTTTTATGAGATTTAAAACACTACTAGTTGCAAGTCTCTTTTCCTTTGATAATATAGAAGAAGAAGAAGAAGAACTAACATTTTGTGATTGTGAAGCGTTGGTTAAATAAAGTCCATCGTAACTATCATATAAACTAGTCAAAACATGCTTAAAATTTGTAGTGAAAACAACATGATCAAAATCTTATATTTCATCGTGTGGAACATAAGTATAAAAAATCTCAATTAATTTTTTTGTGCCCTCTAACTTAATCATAAGATCCATTACATTAACAACACAATATAACATAGGAAGTGAATGAAAATATTTTAAAATTTTAATATAAGCAGCATAAACCATTTCTTCATTAAAATGGTCATTTATCAAATCTTTAATTGTTTTCATCATAGTGACAATTGCAAGTAAAATACCATTAGATGTAAATGTATATATTTTTGAAAATTGTAAAGTAGCATCATTAAAAGGTTCTAAAAATTTATACAAACTATTGGCAAAAAACCAAAAATCATCATCTAAACAATCTTGCATACTCATTGCTACACAAAATTTTCTAAGATTAAAACTATAGTAAAGAACAATACCTAATAAATCATAAGTAGAATTTCAACGTTGTATAATATCTTTAGGAAAACGTTTAAATACAATTCTCCTAAATTGACACCAATCATGAAAACCTGGATATATTGGACCACTCAACTTAATAAAATGAAAACAATTTCTCATTACCTTAATTTTATCGTGTCTATATTTTAGTGCATCTTATACACAAAAATTTAAAATATGACAAACACGCCTAACATGAAAAATTTCCGAATCTATATGATTTAATGTAATTTTCAAACTAGCGATTGCCTTAGTATTATTAGAGGCGTTATTAAAACCAATAGCAAAAACTTTATCAAAAATACTGAAATTATTACATGCTTACATGATGTGCGTGACAATTATTTCACCCTTATTTGGGTACCTAACAAATCCGAATGAAATTATCTTCTTTTGAAGTAGCCAGTCGGAATCTATTCAATGACATGTTACACACATCATTGTTACGCTGTTCACTCCTACCCACCCATCCGATGTCAAAGAATGTCACGCCCCGCTTCCCAAAAACACGGAATGCAAGCACGTGATACGGCCCAGCAAATGACATGCGTCATCCATAGGCTGTTATTGATCCAACTCAATAATATAAATAAGTAATAAAAACAACCACACATGCATTGGAAGAATAATCACATAAATAACAATATTGAAAATTTAAGCATAAAAATAACCAACATCAAAATAACCCAACATCTGGAAATTTAACAAACAATATTCGGATCGAAGCCCACGATACAAAGAAATAGCATTTGTCCAATTTTATTAAAGTCATCAAATAAAAAAATATTTATTTTAGCGGCGCAGTAAAACATCTCCTTCACCAATGCTGCTCTCCTACTCCGTCAGGTAAATCTTCTTGATTACCTGTAAGTTGCTCATCTAAAGAGAGAAAAAAGAAAGTCCTTAGAGCAAGTCGTGGACATGCAAGTAGAGAAACAGAGAAACAATGACAATGGTGGTATAGCAATGGATTCAATAAACGATGAAATCAATAGAGTTGAACAGTGATAAAGCGATAATAGTATAATATGCAATAACTATGATTTATCACGATAACGATATACAATATCAATAATGGCAATAATAACGATAACATTGTTCAGTAAAGATAACAATATGCAATGATAATGTGATGAGAGCCTTAGGTCTATTATTCATTTTTAATCCTAGCTAATGCACGTACTACTGTGTCCCATGTGTGCCGTACCACAGGTTCGATGCATACAATCAATTTCATTTATACTAAGGTGGTAGATTCTATAGTTCATGTGCTCGGGAACAATATTCAATAATGACCGATGACCGAATCAATCGAGATACTGAAGTCAATAATATGTAATTAACCGATGACCGATATAACCAATAGACCGATAGACCGATAATTAGGAAAACACGGGGCCCTCTTCCGAGTACAGTCACTATGTCATCAACTACCCTAATCAACCCTTAACCCCCGCTTGATTTACTTTCTTTATTCAATTAACATACAATAATGCGATTAATAAGAGACACTAGTAAAGGTGACAAAATAACCCTAAGATCATGCAATATACTCTATACAATTAAATACACTAAATATAACATTATAGATATAATTATATATTATAAAACATAGAATCTCAATTTTGGGCAGCAGTAGGTTGCTGTACCAAAATCAGAATTCCCGTTGCTACAGGACAGCAAATGTTGATCCGTCAGGTGTTCTAGAAACTAGACTCCTGCCCGGTTCCAACGCATACTTAAAGTCTTCATTCCGACATCGGTAGCTAGATGAAATTCAGTGTTCTTTACAGATTTTAGTTTATGGTTGGGTATCGATGTTGACTAATTTCAGTTGTAAGTGCAGTAAATAATCATTACAAAAATCAGTAAAAATAATTTTTATCACCCTAAGCATGTCATCTACAAATCTGGAATTTATCTTGGCCATAATTGATCATTAGTTCACTTAATTTATCAGCCTAACGTGGTATGTATATGAAACTGAATTTACAGCGCAGCAGTAGCAAAAGGGTCATAACTCGGGCGATACAAGTCAGAATTCGAAAATTCTGGAGGCTATTGACATCTAGACACTTAGGGCTACGTTTCATATTCAGGAAGTGACTAATTTTAATGGAGTTATCTAGGTCGAAACAGCACAACAAGATTCAGGTTGGCGTAATTTTCAAAATAGTCTGCATGTTTATTTTGAATAAAATGGTTAAAAAGTAAGAATGATAAATTGGGGTTTAATAATCATAAATCACAGCGAACCAATCCTATGTGAACATGGTGTTAGGATATATAATGTCCATAACTCTACTGCTTACAATCAACTAATTTATCGATAGCATTCACATGAACAATCAACCCTAATATACAATCCACAATAGTTGTCTTTAGTGTCATGATATGAAATGTGACAATAATTCCCTATTCTTATATTAAATAACTAACTACATGGGTGTATGTAAGATCCCTATACATTAGAGGTAAAAAGACGACACGAAGTCGAGATTACCACTTGGATTCGCTCGTGTAAATTCGTGGCATCCCAACGATAGAATACAATAAACAGTATACGATAATCAATTTGGATCTACTTGCAGGTTTCAATAAAAATATCAAATATGATACAATAAATATTCGATAAGAAATGACTTGCCTTTTTGATGATTTGATCCTATAAATATTAGAATTCGAGACACGTGCGAGCTACGTGCCAACACCGAACAACAAAATACCAAACAGCTAGAGCGCAAGACAACAACACAACACTCTCAGATCTGGCCAGAACAATGGACAACTATTCTGGATCCGATGCGCCAAAACACGGGACACCGAATCGAACCAATCACACTTCAACTTCACACCGGATCCCTCACACAACAGCACACACCGAACTCAGATCTGCTACACCCGAACACCGAACAGCAACTTCACCCACTCCCGTCTCTTCTTCTTCCCCAAACGCGCCAGAGAGAGAGAGAGAGATTGCGGGAGGGTGCAGCGGCGATCGGGGGCGGCGGAAGCGGCATGGGTGAAGGCGATGAGCGGCAGCACTGTGGTCGATGAGCGACACAGCGGCGACCAAGATGACGGGCTCTGTTTTCACTCCGAAAATAGGGGAAAGCGGCGATGGAGGAGTTCTCGATGCTTGGACGGCGACGGCGATGGCGACAGGCTAGTGGGTCCGCGGTGGTTGCGGGGTGCACAGAGGAGCGAGGACGAGGTGGTGGCGAGGAGTGGTGAAGTCGAGTTCGAGCGAGAGACGACGGCGATGATGGGTTCTTCGGGTGTGTTGGGTTCGAGCGATGGAGTGGAGGAAATGACGAGGATTTGGGGGTTGATGGCGGCTAGGAGGTGGAGATGGTGGTGGGAGTTGGCGACGCAATGGAGAGGCGATCGGAGAAGGATTTTGGTTTAGGCGATGGGTCGCGGTGGATGGAAACAGGGAAGAGGGAGAGGAAGGTGAGCGGGAGAAGGAGAGAGTGCACAGTAATGGGGGTTTGCACAGTAGGTGTTGGTTAGGTTTGCACAATAGGTTTCTTTTGGATATGCGGCTGCACTTTAGGGGGTTATTAGGTTGAATTAGTAATGGGAGAGATTATAGGGCTTAATAGTAGGGATTGAGTTTTCAAATTCTTGGGAGTTACAGATTGTGGAGATTGTGGGGAGTGATTAGGAGGAATCATAGGGATTAGCTGTTAGGGAGAGATTGGGGGTTGATTTGGGTTATTGGGTTTGGGTGAGAGATCCAATAGGAGGTGGATATTGGGCTTTGGGTACAAAGCAGATCAATTAGGAGAATAATTCCAACCCAATAAGACAAGGCAATTTTATAAAATTAAATCTGAATTAAGAAATATAAGGGGTAGATTTAAAATAATCAACTAAGATCAGGATTAGATTATGAATAACATTAGGATAAATATTATTCAACACAAAATGCGACAAAAGAAATGAACTAGAATTACAATGGAGGTTACAATTGGGATCAATAACAAAAAGAAAAAAATGAAAACGGAAGTTACAATCCTACCCACCTTACAACAAAATTTTGTCCTCGAAATTTGCTCAGGCGGTATATAGGACAAGGCAAAGAAACAGATTGGGGGTAACAAAACAGAGAGTTAAAGGGAAAGAACCGGTCAGTGGCAACCACAGAAAAGAAGGAGGTGGATAACAATGTGGTCAGATGGAATGCAAGAAAAAGAAATAACACAGGACTTGCAATGTAGCAAGCAAAGAGATAAAGAAATAGATAAAGTTGGAATCGAAGAAAAATGGACAAAGAAGAGTTAGACCAAGAAAATGAGTCAACGGGTGAGGATGAATGCAAGGGATAGAGTGAAACAAACAATGCAGGGAATGAGAAATGATAGGAGAATCCTGGGAGCTATGGGTTATGGACTCACCATGCTTCCGCTGCGCTACTCTGATGGTGGCGCTCCAAGTAACATACATGTCGCTGTCGACCACGTGACACCGATCGACGAACCGAGCAAGGAGACAGGAATGAGTCATCAAGATCAAAGAGAGTATGGGCTCAAGATAGATATAAGAAAATAATGCAAAAGAATATAAAATTGAGCTTCAATTTAAATAATTAAAAGGTATAATATAGGTCAAAACTAAAGGCTTTAACAAAAATAATAATAACAAATATTAACAATAAAAATAATAATATTAACAATAATAGAATAATAATAACAATAATAGAAATAATAATAATAACAATAATGATAACAACGCATATTAATAATAAAGATGATAATATCAATAATAATAAAAATACAATGATATTAAAAATAATAGCAACAATAATGATACGAGTAATAATAACCATAATAATAAAATAATAATAACAATGATAATAAAAATAATAATAACGACGATAACAAAAAAATAATAATAACAATAATAATAAAGGTAATAATATTAAAAATAATAGCAATAACAGTAATCAAAATCATCATAATCATACTGATAATAATAATATAATAAAATAAAATATTAACAATACTGATAAACATGATAATACATACATGACAGAATGGGATTCAACACATTCAATAATAATAATAATAATAGCATTAAAAATAACAACGATAATAATAATAATAATAATAATAATAATAATAATAATAATAATAATAATAATAATAATAATAATAATAATAATAATAATAATAATAATAATAATAATAATAATAATAATAGCAATAATAATAAAATAAACAGTAACAATATAAGAAAAATAATAACAATAAAGATAATGGAAACAATAATAGCAACAACAATAGTAATATCAATAATCATAACCATACCAATAATAGTAGCGAAAACAATAGTAATAATAACAATAGTAGCAACACAAATTTTATACAACAAAACAAGAATTTGGCTTATTAACTAAATAAATCAACATGAATATATATATAGTCGATCAAAAATCGAAGTGAAGTCAAAATGCACCATTATGCGAAATAACAAAATCTTTGTTGAGAAACATTTCTATAGAAGACAAATAATAATCGAAATGTAGAAAGTATTTGGGAAAAATAATTATAAAGAGAAAATAGGTAGGAGAAAAATTTGAAACAATAGTACAATATAAAGTGTCACATTATTCATCGGTACTAGCAGTGTTGGCGCTGTTGTGATTCAGTTTCTTTCGACAAGCCCTCCTATTTTAATGCCTAGTCTTTTTGCAATGGGGGCAACGGATCATTCCCTTACATGCAATTTTTCTTCTAATAGAAATATCATCCACCTCGATGCAACTCGTAGAAGTAGACACCAATCCCTGAGTCCCACTCCTAAGTCCATCATCCTCCAAGCCCGCGATAACCTATGCTATATTAAATTTCTCCTGGGTAGACTTCCCGTCTAACATGCTGGTTATCAAATGCTTGTATAGATTTGGTAGTGAATTTATCAAGATTAAAGCACTAAGATCATCTACAACTCCCTCAATTTAGATGACCCTGAATTGGATTCCCCTATATGATCTTGAAGAGCGGTACTTTTCTACATTGACTAATTGAACAATTTTATATTCTTGTACATCACTTCTTATAATGGCAATCTGTGTCTTCAGTTATGAGTCTTGCCCACAGACTCGCTGCACTTCTACACCTAACTTCGTTCACCAAAAACATCCTAATTAAACCAAAGGCTTCTGAATAAATCTTCAACCGAATATCATGTTTTATGTTAGACGACCTCCCCTGCTTAATCTTCGTATAACTATGGCCTGTCATCTTCTCCAAGAAAATTCGAGCAACTCTTGAACTACATAAGATTCCTGACCTTATGCTCTGATACCAATTGTTCGGAATTCGTTGCTGAGTTTAGCGACAATAGACCCATTGATGAATAATCAAACAAGCAGATCAAACCAAGCACACAATGATTTGTCTCGGTTTGGCTACGCCTAATCCAAGGGAGAAATAAGGAAAATATTATTCAACTAGATAATGTACAAAGTATTACACTCGCACTAAGAACATATATATCTCTCAAGCCTCATGAGAAGATAGTCTGTTGTTTACAATGGAGAACTCTCTCAATTACTCTTTACAAGGAATTCCCCTCTCTTACCACTCAAGGAGGTTTACACAATAATAAATAGAGATCTAGATAAACCCTAGGTTGTAGTGTTGATACATTAACCTTTTGATATATCTTGAATAAAGAAACACACGATAGGAGCTGTACGATTTAACTTGGAGTAGAAGTTGGGCTCAAAACGGATCACCCAGACCCGACCCACCCAAAGAGCTTTTGGCACCGCTGTCAGTCGACTACCTAAAGTGGTAATTAATTGCAATGTGTCGATTCCATACCAAAGAGCGGATATGGTCAACTGCCCAAAGTGTCTGTCGACTGTCAATTTCTTCTTTGAATGATACCAACATGCACAGCTGTTGTTGTTACTGTTTTTTGTCTCTATTGATGCTTCACCCACTTCTCGCTTTATCATATTCTTCTTATTGAACGCATAGTATGCAAGACACAAACCCAATGTGGGGGAGCAACTCCAAGGTGAGTTACCAAACATCCAAGGATGAAAGGAGAGTATTGATCGACCACTGGCGAGGTGTTGAGGCAGAAGGAATAAGGGAGATGGGAAGGGTCATTGATCGGTGAAGGTATTAGTGAAGGAGATGGATGTGGATGGGGTTCGCCGGTGAAGGAACCAGGTAAGGGAGCTGACAACGATGAAGGTGGGGAAGCTTAAGAATATGCGAAGCCGGCGGTGCCTATAGAGAAAGTGAAGAGAGAGAAAAGGGAGAAGCGGGTTTTGATTTATTTGTTGTGCTTTTAGATTCGTCCTCATTTTTCCTTTTTTTTTTTCTTCCTTTTTTTGAAGGAAAAATCCATAGCTAAATATTATTTCAAGCAAACAGAATTGTTTTCCAAAGGCAAAGAATGCAACGAAATTGAAGGTGCATCGCAAAAATTTCAACAACCATAAATTTTAAGAAATAAATATCTTTTCGCAATTTCATGAGCTGTGAAGTTTTCTTGCCTCGGTGTATACTTGGGCTCGATGGAAGGAAGGGTGTTGCAAAGATGTCTCCTTTCATTAACTAAATTTACCATCTGCCATGGGGGAGTTAATCTCATATTGTGAATCCAGGACATGACGTTCTACGAGTCTGAACCCATAATTAGAGGGCCATCATCATGGTTCCCATCTCATAACTCAAAGGGAACTCCCTAAAGTTCGGCTGAGGTAGGCTCACTTTCATTTATAATTTTCGCCTCAATCTTGAGACCATTCCCACTAGAATCTTGAGTGATAAATGTAACACATGCAGACCCATTACCAATTTTGGCATCTGAATATGTTTTTACAAAGTTGGGTGGCGGCTAGGACCAACTTCTCCTTTCTGGCATTGGCGACTGATAAAGTTAACAGAGAGATTGAGAAATATTATTGGATTAAGAATTGATTATGACTGGGTACAATGACTCATATATATAGGAGAGAACCAAATACGAAACTGATATATAATCCGATATGGGACTATATAATACAATATCTAACACCCCCTTTCAAACTCACGGTGGGTCGAATAATGTGAGATTGTCCACCAAGTAACGAAATCTCTGAACAGTGTGGGTTTTGGTGAAGAAGTCTGTTGTCTACTGTGAAAATGTAACAGGATGAAGGAAAATGGTCCATGCTTCAAAGTGCTCACGAACATAGTGAAAATATATCTTTATGTGCTTCGTTCTCTCATGAAAGACCGGGTTGCTTACAATGTGTAACGCACTCCGGTTATCACAATGAAGAGGAATAACTCCTATGAGAGTGACACTCATATCTGATAACAGTCAACGAACATAAATAATCTCTCTAGAAGTAGCTGTCATTGCTCTGTACTCAGCTTCAGTGGAAGAACATGCAACAAATACATGCTTCTTACTTCGCCATGAGAGAAGTGGATCACCAAAAAATAGACATAAACCTGTGGTAGACCGTCTGGTAGTAGGATCATCTGCCCAGTCCGAATCAGAATATGCACTGAGCTCCAGTTTGGATGTAGAAGATATGAATAATGAGAGAGTGATAATACCTTAGACATATCTGAGGATCCAAAGAAGAGCACTATGGTGAACTGATGTAGGAGCAGAAATAAACTTACTAACAACACTGACTGCATGAGCTATATCAGGTCTGGTCATACATAAGTAGACAAACTGTCCAACAATCTACCTGTATCTAGTAGGATCGGAAAGGAGCTCACCATCTGTGGGACGAAGCTTCACATAAATCTCTAAGGAGAATCAGATGATCGACTGTCAGAGAGACATGCAGTGGAGATAATATCTGATATGTATTTCTTTTGAGAAATGAGTTTGCCCCGAGATCCATGGGCAATCTATAGACCCAGAAAGTAGCGTAGTTTACCAAAATCTTTCATATAGAACTTCTGGTGAAGGTAGTTTTGGGTGGATGCAATGCCTGCAGAGTCATCTCCAGTAATAATCATATCATCAACATATAATAGTTGAGGTACCCGTCCCTGCAGTGATAACTGCATAAATATAGAGTGGTCCTGGGAACTCTGCACGAAACCAGCCTGGGTGATGACACAACGAAAATACTCAAACCAAGCTCGAGGGGCATGTTTCAGACTATAAATAGTTCGACAGATATGGCAAACATGACGAGGTGGAGTGGTAAGGACAGAAAGAGGATGCACATGAACAGTCTTAGATAACATACCATGAAAAAATGCATTCTTCACATCCATCTGGTATAACGGCCACTGACGAACGGAGACAACGACAAGGAGAGTGCAAACTGTAGTCATCTGTGCAACTGGAGCAAAAGTCTCATCATAATCAATGTCATGCTCCTGAGTAAATCATCAAAAAATTAGACGAACCTTGTGCCGCTCAATGGAGCCATCAGGTCGATATTTGACCTTGAACATCCACTTGCAGCTAACAGACTGAATACCCACAGGCCTTGGAACAATATCTCAAGTGTCAGTGTGATCAAATGCACGGAACTCCTCTGCAATAGCTTCCCGTCACTCGGAAATTGAATAGCTTCCTGATAGATTCTGGGCTCACGTGTGGAGTGTATAACAGTGACATATGCATGAAACTGTGGTGAGTAGGAGGTAAGGGTGGCAAAGCCAAACTGATCAGAGGGACCAGTGGCATCAGGTGTGTAATGGGCCGATGGGATGCCTGAGGTAGAACGTGTAGACTGACGAACCGATGATGGATAAGCAGTGTGTGGGGGTGAGATAGGTGGAGTGGGTGTATGCAGCTGTAGGGATGCAGGTGGTGAAGGTGGAGGATGCTGTGGGGATGCAGGTGGTGACTCCATAAGAGGAATAATATATGGAACGGCAATATGAGATGGGAAATGAGTCAAAAGAGTTGGATCATATAGAATGTGTGAAGGTAGGTCGGGGAGATAAACTTAATATAGGGAAATTGATAAAACTAGAATCCTCAGGAGAAGTCAAGTAGTAGGGAGAGTCTTCCATATAGGAGACAAGTCGGGAAATACGAACACGACCCACCACAGGATCAAAACAACGATATCTTTTATGTTTAGGACTGAGACCTAGATGAACACACTTAGTAGCTCAAGCGGCGAGCTTCGTGCGCTCAGTGGGAGGGAGAAGGACATAACAGGTGCAGCCAAAAATACAGAACATACTGTAGTCCGGCGGTGAGTGACGAAGAGCCTTATAAGGTGATGTGCCAGATAGGGCAGACGAGGGAGTAATCTTAATGACACTGACAGATGTCATGACAACTTCAGCCCAGAAATAACGAAGAACGGATGAGGAGAGTAGAAGAGCACGAGCCGTTTCAAGGAAGTGATGATGCTTGTGTTCAGCTACACCATTCCGTTCATGTGTGTGAGGGCATGATTGTTGAAAGAGTGTACCATGAGAGTGAAGAATTGATCTCATAGTTGTGAAAGTTTACTCACGAGCACCATCTGAGTGAAAGGTTTTGATACGCACACCAAACTGAGTGTGAACCATGTTTGTAAAGAACTGGTAATTGCCAAGTATCTCAAAGCATTGGCGCATAAGAAACACCCATGTGTATCTATTAATTTCATCGATGAAACTAACATAATAGAGATAACCTTTGTAAGAAGGTGTAGGAGATGGTCCCCATATGTCAGAGTGAATAAGTTGAAAAGGATGGGTGGCTTGAGAAATGCTTTTATGATTAAAATGGAGTGCTATGTGTTTGGTTAAATGACAACCCTGACAATCAAACAAATAAGGGAAAGAAAGGAGCAAGGGCACCACTACAGGCTAAAGTCTTGAGTCGAGAATCACTAATATGTCCTAAACGTCTGTATCACAGATCAACATTAGAGAACACAACAAAAGCAAAATAAGGATGAGATTTATGAGCATGAAGAAAATCTAGATGATATAGTCGACTCTGTCGACTAGCACGCCCAAACTCCTGACAAGTGTCTGAATCGGTAATAGAGCAACCTAAAGAATCAAATGTAATGACAAGACCACTATCACATAGTGCACTAATGGAAATAAGGTTCATGGATAAATGAGAAGTATAAAGAATATAAGACAATGTGAGAGCGGGAAAGCTAATAGACTCTGAGTGTGTAGTGAAAAGTTGTGAGCTATCGGCAGTGTGTAGGGATGGAGAGTGAGAGGAAAGTGCAGTGCTGGTGGTGAGCAGTATATAATTACTAGTGAGATGATGTGATGCACCAGAATCTAAAATGCATGAAGAATTCATACCAGAGTAACAGAGAATTAATGTAGGGGCAGAGGGGCCAGCAGTAACAGACTGACCCAAGAGCTGGAGTTCCAGTTGGGCGAAGCGATGTTGAAAATGAGCCTAATCAGCAGGTGATGGCAATGTTGTAGTAACGATCATGGCCGAGGATGTAAGGAAAGGAGGAATGTGACCAGTGTTGTCGTGGTAGGGATCAAAATGAAGACGGGGATGTCGCTGGTGCCGAGATCGGGATAGGGAGCTGGATGGTATTGCCGATGTCGGAAGAAGGGGTGGGGTAGGGTCAGAGATGATGCTGAGATGATGTAGGAGTTCTACAGGAGAATGAGGGCGGTGCTGCTGCTGTTCGAAGCTGGATGAGGATTGTTATGTGAGGGAGAGGGAAGAGGAGGATGTAGCAGTGGGGGAGTCAGTGGAGGCAGAAAAATATTGGTGAAACCGATGTTCCATTGGAGAAGTACCTACATTTTTTTTTAATTTTTTTTAATTTTATTTTTGATTATTTTGATTTTGGTTTTTTTATTTTTTTTAACGACTGGCGACGGCAGTGACGACGATGGCGGTGACGGCTCGGCGACTGACGGTAGTAGCAGCAAACATGCATAATGTTTGGATTTGGATATCGGGTTCGGGTTTGGTTGGAATCGAGTAGGGTTAGAGTTTTTTGTTTATAAAAAAAATAAGATTAATGGGTCAGGTTTGGGTGGTGGGATTTGAGTATTGGGTTTAGAATCAGAAGTTTGGGTATAGATTTGGGTATTGGGTTTGGGTTTGTGGGTTCGTTTTTTGTTTTGTTTTGTGGTGAACAGGTAGATGGGTCAGGTTCGGCGTCAAAAGAAAAGAAGGAAAGAAAAGGAACAAAAAAATATTTAGGGTAAGGGTTTGGGTTGGAGATGGAGACGGCTAGGGTTTCGGGTGGGAGTCGTTGATGGAGGTGGTTATGATTTTTGGAAGGCGGTTAAAGTTTCGGGTGGAGAGTCGACGGAGTTTGTGGTGATTTGCTGTGCTGCCGTTGGGGGAAGTCACGGTGATGTCGTTTTGGGAAGTCGCCAGTGACGGAGTTGTTGATGATGCCGCTTTGGGAAGTCAACGATGATGGAGTTGGTGATGGCGAATTTTGAGGAAGTCGACAGTGATGGAGTTTGGGGAAGTCGACGGTGATGAAGTTTGGATTAGGAAGAAGAGGATAGATTAGAAATTTGTGATTACGTTGATTGAGTATTAGGGATTATAATTCCGTTCTGATACCATGATAAAGTTAGGAGAGATATTGGAAAATATTATTGGATTAAGAATTGATTATGACTTATTACAATGACTCCTATATATATACTAGTATTTTTCACGTGCGATACACGTTTTGATAAGAGTTGGAGGATTTTCACGTGCAATATACATGTTAAGGAATAGTTTTAGGGTTGGACGTGCGTTGCACGCAATTGAGAAAAATATTTTGAAGAAAAACTATGATTTGTACGTGCAATGCACGTTTTCATAAGTAGAATTGGTGTAGTTCGTGTAACATGTGTTTGTTTGGTGTTAAAAAAAATATTGAAAAGTTATTTTGCACGTGCGTTGCTCGTTTAAATAGGTGAATTTTTTTTGTTTGTTTATTTTTATTGTAATTAATGGAAGTATATTGACAAATTATAACTCCAACTCTTCCATTATATATAGAGATGAGAGAACCAAATATTAAACTAATAAATAATTTGATATGGAACTATATAATATAATATCTAACAACGACGATGATTCATGCAAACGATCTTGAGCTTTAAACAACAGGTCACCCGAATTTTGCATCACCACATTAATTTATTGGGTTGAAGGGGGCTCGACTAAAAAGCTACTTACAACGGGCACCCCAAATACTACCTAACAACGCAAGGCACGCTCCCAAAGAAAAACAATGCTCCACACCCCAAGCTTCCCACCTATAAATGAGAGTGGCTCAGTCATCACTTCCCTCAATTTTGGGGTCCAATCTTTGACAGATTCCAAACTTGCTTTGCTTCACTGCAATGCAATAAAAGGTGATTAAGGATGTAGTTGGCAAAGAGTGCATAAATTACTAAAATTAGGTGAGAAACAAGCACGCCGACAATTAGTCATCAAAGCTCCATTAAGAGCACTCCAAATGAAGTGTATAACCTTCGGTTGAACCTCCTTACAGAGCAATCCCAACCTAACCTCATCTCCACACCATTTTGGTTCCACACCATAGTGAGCAAATTAGATCCTCCCTCCACTTATTAGTAACCGGGTTGATTAAATCTTTGACCATCTCAATGCTTTCTGGAAATGAGGATGGTTTAGGTGTACTCCAAGAAACTAATGGGACACAAATATATTGGAAAAAGGGTCATTATAAACAAGAACCCTCGGCTAGGAGATATTTGAAATCACTAACTCCCCTCCATAAAAGCATCCAGCCATCCACAGTCGTGCATGATAAAAAAATTTATACAATAGCAAAATAAAAATTGCATTTTGTTAATTTGTTGCAGTGATAAAATGTCAAAATATAGTAAAATAGACGAAAACAATTAATGGACGGAACAATTCAAAATTCTATACAATCCATCTTATAGAATATTTCTCACCACTCATCTCCTCCATCCAGCCTCAATAGAATCCCAAAAATACATTTTTTTTTTGCAAAAAAGATATCCATACCCTTGGACGAAACATTTCGTCTGTCACCTTTTCTTTCATTTCCGGGTTTTTTTTATAAAAAATATTTTAATTTCATCGAACGAAACATGATGTTTCGTCCGATGGGTTAAAAATATATTAAAATATTTAAAACGAAACATCATGTTTCATCCGTTATTATTTGCATTTTGCCAAATCGCTTCTTAAATATAGTACTCTATTGTAGCTATTTTGTCAAAAAATGACAAAATAGCAAACGAACTACAACAGTGTGCTTGCTAAAAGATTATAAAAATGACAATATAGCAAGCGACTGGATGCTCTAAGGCAGAACAAGATTGTGAAGTCGTGGCTTGAAAGAAGCTTCGTGTATGAAAGTACTTAGCTTTTAGAACCTGGACCCATAAAGCATCAGGATTAGTGAGAGTAATCTCCATCCCGTCTTCATTAAATGGGCTGGATTAGAGCGAGAGTAGGATCTGGAACCAATCCCCGCCTGTTGCTTTGGGGACCTGTAACTTATTCCATGCAATGTCTCTTGCCTTTCTCCTTCCCCCAGTAATCTGCTTCCATTGCATTTGTTTATCTTATTTGGAAGTTGACAAAAATTCATATGGTAATTGGGGATTGGAGCTAAGTATAGGGATGGTAAACGGGTCGGGTCGACCCGCCCGCGATCCATCCGTTTAACCCGGCCTGCGAAATGCCGGTTCGGGTTCGGATCGAACCCGTTAATGTAAACAGGTCAACCCGGATCCTCAAAATTGCGAATTCAACCCGTTGAACCCGACCCGATAATCCGGATGAACAGTCTCGACCCGCAGGTTGCGAACCGTTGACCCGCGCAGGTCAAACGTTCGACGCGCGGGTCCAACGGGCCTAATCCCCTTACCGAGAGCTCAACGGCTCTATTAGCCGTTATTTTTTGTTACTTTTTGTTTTTTTTTAATTTTTTCCTTATAAATATTCCTAAAACCCACACTAAAAATTCACACCTTACTCTCTTACTCTCTCTACTATTATTACTCAACTCATTTCATTTTTTGTGAATAATTGAACAAACAAGGTAGCAAGACATATACATGATCAAACGACAAATTCCGATCGTATCGAACTCAAAATTCAACTACGTCTTCAAGTCTTCAACTCTCCTCCAAGTAATCAAGTCTTCAACTCTCCTCTAAGCTCTCTTCAAGTCTTCAATTCCGGACTTCTACTTCTACTTCTATTCTTATTTTTACGGGTTTTTTTATATACGAGTATCCACGGTGAACGGTATCAAAATTTCATATCCCTCTTCTACCAATTTTTTTTTTTTTTGTAGTTATAATTTTTTGTATCATATTTGTTTGTTGGCTTTTTGATCTTCTCTCTTACAACTCTTTTGTTTTCTAGATTTTTTTTGGTAACTTATCGTGCCTACATTGTGTTTAATTTTCTAGATCACGCGGTAGCAGCTGTAGCCAAAGTGGACAAGATTCCACCGGCACTTCCCGTAGGCCTCCAATTGTCCCACAAAATGACCCCGTCGAAGATTATCCTAATCCTCCTCCCCCACAATGGGGTACACACGATGAGTTTGTAGGAGATATAGAATTAGAAGAAGAACCACAACAACAAGCCACCAAAACAACACAACCAGCTACTAGTAGAAAAATTAGAGGGGAAAGTAGTGATTGACACAAATTTTATGATTATATTCTGGACGAAAATGTACCGCCTGTAGGTTTAAAAGTGTATAAAACATGTTCGAAGCCATACAAATGAAAGAGAGGTGAGGGCACAGGTACAATTAGGCGACACATCCAAAATGTGCATAAAGAACTTCTTGTTGACCTACCCGTCCAACAAAAAATCCACCATCGGACCGGTCTAGTTGATTGCCACCCTTATGATTCCGAACTTGTTCGTCGGAAAATGGCCCGATTAGTAATCAAGCAAGAGTTACCATTTTCCTATCCCGAAAGTAGGAACTTGGAAAAATTTAATCAAACCACCTTAAGCCCTCATTTTAGAAGAATCTATATGAATACTTGCAAATCGAATTGTTTTAAAATGTACAATAAAATGAGGGAAGCTTTGAATGCAATTTTATGGAGTTTAACTTCCGATTGTTGGATGGGTTGCAACAATATTCTAATGATGGGAATAACCTGTCATTGGATCGACAGTGATTGGATTCTTAAAAAAAGAATCATATCACTTGCCGCGTTGCCCTATCCCCATATTGGCAATGAAATTGCAAACCGTATTATAGAAATTTGTGATGTTTTTCATATTCGCGAAAAATTATGTGTATAAGTTTTGATAATGCATCTAACCACAATGCATCAATTAGTATTTTAAAAACCGCATTAAACCCTCCATCTGACAATATTTTTCATGTTAGATATGTATGTCATATTTTAAATTTATGTGTTCAAGATGCATTAAAAATAGTCGAACCATATATAGTTAAAAGTAGAAATTGTGTATATTTTATTGCATTAAGTGACACTATATTTCAAGAATGGAAAGCTTGGTGTAGGCTTAAAAATGTACCTTTTAGAAAATTTCCAAAGGATGTTAAACACCGATGGAACTCTACTTTTGATTTGCTACATGTTGTTACTGAATATAAAGAATGAATAAATGATTTATGTATTGCAAAAAATATGCACAATTTTGAAATGACTCCCGTCGATTGGTATTATACCGAATCTTTGTTGAAATTTTTAGAATCTTTTAAAACCGCAACTTTCAAATTTTCAAAATCTTATGAATTTACTTCTAGTAGCATTTTTATTTCAATTGTTACTATGATGCAAAATTTTAAAGAAATGATCAATGATGCTTTTGTTTGTGATATTGTAAAACCTGCATACACAATTTTTGAAGTATTTTAACCCTCCTCCTATGTTGTATTGTGTTACTACTGTGATGGATCCTCGTATCAAATTAGAAGGTACGAAGAGTTTAATTGAAATATTTTTTAATTTATTGGGGATGATGATAATGAATTTCATTGCGCTTCTTTTTTAGTTAAATTTGAATCGACATTAAATAACTTGTATGATTATTATGATAGATGTTTTGCTTCTAGTAGTACAGTTTTTTTAGTTTGTTCTTCTTCTGCTACTTTTAAAGGTAAGGATAAGAGTAAATTTGATGATAGAACATTTAATTTACTTGCACAAATTCAATAAAAAATACATAGGACTAATCAACCAAATGAATTACATTGGTATAACCAACAAGATGGTGAGTCTTTTAGTTCTTCACTAGATATTTTACAATGGTGGAAAGACCATAAACACACTTATAGTATTCTTAAATATATGGCTAAAGATCTACTAACTCCTCATGTCTCTATAGTTGCTTCTGAAAGTGTATTTTCTACAAGTGACAGGGTTCTAACTAGTTACAGGAATTGCTTGAAGCCCCAATCGTTAGAAATGCTCGTCTGCACAGAAGACTGACTGAAGGCTGAAGATAGGACCCAAGAAAAAGCATTCGATACGTCCACAAATGGAAGCAACTCGTCGGAAGAAGAAGAAGAAGAACAACAACAATAACAACCAAAATGAAGAATTCAAGACCAACAACAATAAGTCAACAACAACAAATTGAAAGCCATCAAATTGAAGACAATTATAAATGGATGAAAAATTATATTAAATCTTTGCTTGTTATTAAAAATTAGGAAAATTGAAGTAAATTGAAATTGTATATAAGAAATTTGTTATTGTATAAAACAAATTTGTAGAAAATCTTTATTTCTTATTACAAATTGTGAAACTTGTATAAGTTGAAATCATATGAATATATCATTATTTTTGTGTGGCAATTTCACTCTTTCAATCTTATTATTATTATTATTATTTTGTATTTTTAGTATTAAAATTACATTTTTTTAAGTAAAAAAAAAGTTAAACTCTAGCCGGGCCAACCCGCGACCCGACCCGACCCGACCCGACCCGGGTTGGACCCGAAAGGGTTCACGGGTTGGGCGGGTCACGAATTTATGCCTCCGACCCAGCCCAGCCCAGCCCGTTTAACCCCACCACCCAACCCGAACCCGCCCAAGTTGGGTGCAAACCCGGGCGGGTTCGACCCGACACGGCCCGCCAGACCCGTTTGCCAACCCTAAAGCTAACGAGGATTTTATCAACAAATAGTGCTACATACACTACAAATTTTACTACATTTCTCTTCACTATCTTATGTGGCACACTCCAATAGGTTGGGGATGATAGAGTAGGTGGGAGAACTCTCTAATTGGAGTATGCCACCTAAGATAGTGAACAAAATGGTAATAAAATTGGTAGTGGATGAAGCATTACTCTTTATCAGCACTTCATGCCCGGCATGTGAGAGAAGAGAACCCTTCCATCCCCTAGTTTTTGTATGAAATTTATCCAAAAGAAAGCTATAGCAAGGGACCGACAAAGTTGTTGTGAATATAGGAAGACCAAGATAATTTCTCATTCTTCTTCATAAGTCGAGACACCCAAGACTTTTGGCTAAGTCTGCCTAAGCATCAATGCATACATTCTCAGGGGCGAAGCTAGAACAATTTTACAGAGAGGGCCAAGGTAAAATTCTATGATTATATATAAAATTATAGAGATTTTTTCATAATTTTTAGGGGGGCCAAACAATAAAACATAGTTTTCATAGGATTAAATTATAATTTTTGAAGGGTTTATAAAATTTTTAATAGTGTGAAGGGAGTTTTTAAAAATTCTAGGAGGGCCCGGACCCTCACTAAGCTCCGCCACAGGACATTCTTAGTACAATAAAAATAGAAGACTTATCAAAATTAATTAATTACCTGACTGGAGGAAGAGCAATAAAGATTAAGAATATCTTTCAACAATTCCAAATTCCGATAAGATGCCTCTCCAAAAATGATTAAATCATCTGCAAAATGCTGATGAGAAATTGTTGGCCCATTATGACACACCGAAAAAACAGATGAACAGATACGAACGGCGAGAGGGGGGGCATCCTTGCCGAATTCTCCTCCCCAGTTTGAAGAAATCCGTTGTCTCCCCATTAATAGTAACTCCAATACATGATGTAGTCACACAGGCCTGAAATCAGATTTAAAAAAAGAGTTGAGGCGCCTCAGGACTTCTCTCATGTACGACCATTCAACATGATCATATGCTTTTGTCATATCGGCTTTTAAAGGCAAATAATCTTTCACTCCTTGTATTTGTGTGCATGCTGTGTATAATTTATTGGGCAATGGTGATGCTATCAGCACTTTGGCAACGCGCTACAAACGCTCATTGGTTCTCAGAAATAAGAGGATCTACCGCTAGATGTATCTTGCTGGCAGTACTCTGTGAAACCATTTTATAAATGACATTGCACAAAGCTATGGGCCTAAAACAGCACGGATAGTACAATGCTTGATTTTGGGAATTAAAGAGATGGAGGAGTAGTTGAGGTCATTGTTGCTACTTATTTTGGTGTGGGAGTAAACAAATAGTGAGTGTATATTTTGAAGAAATCTACTAAATATCTAACCTTTAATCGTTGGCATAAAAAGTAGTTATAGCTCCTGAGATTGGATCTTGGTCGTTGAAAGAGTGCATTGATCTAAATCTGACGGTTGCTGATGCGGCCGATGGACTTGCAAAAAGTCTAAAACATCGGGGATGGCTCTGGCGAGTTAGACCCTCCGACGCTCAAGTCAGAATCAACGAGAGAAAGAGAGTTTGAGAGAGAATTGTAGATTACCTTATGACTGAGGGAGGTGGGAGGGTATATATAGGTCTGAGAAACAGTTAGGAAATCGATATGAATCTATTATCTTCCGTTGATTCTTCTCCTTTAAAAACATAGAATCAGTTACTCTCCTTTTCGGGATAAGGGATATGACTTACAGACCTCATGAGCAATGTGTCTCTTTTAGTGGGCCTAGTTGATTTTAATGGGCTTGAAAGATGCACATGTCTTATTAATGAGCCTGGAGAAGGCCCGTACCTGTTAAAGAGGCATGTTATTGTTAATCTGCATGTAGAAACTTTAAGATCTGTACTGGAATCATATAGCCCTGATTTGCTGTAATTTTTACCATTATCAGTCATCGAGAAAGATACCTTCGTGGAATATTTTTTGAATTAGAGCCACAAAGTCATCCTTTATGATATACCAACTTGATTGGAAGGATAGATCGAGTTGGGAGAATGTCCGGCCATAGGGATTTTGTGAGTCCCATAGCCTTGACAACCTCTCTATATCACCCCGTTGCGGAAGTTCCTTAAGGCTCTCATGGAGGTAAGAGAAAATCGAGTTGGGGAATTGCAGATCTGGATGCATAAGAGGTGGGTTAGAAGCTGTAAAAACCTTTCAAAAATAGTTTACAAAGATGGTTCGAATGATTTGCAGGTCAGACACCTACTTACCCAAGTGATCCATGATAGCCGTGATCTTACTGCGTACATGCCTCTTAGTCGCTGCAATATGAAAGAATATAGTATTCCTGTCGCCCACTGTAAGCCATTGCACTTTAGCTCGTTGCTACTATTAGAATTTGTGGATTCGATACACAAGCACAATGGTTCGAAGAAGGATAAGATACAAAATGACACGTCACAGAAGCACACCAGCAAGCTGAAGCAACAACAAAGCGGGTTGCAGTCGGCTGTCGATTATGTCGAAGAGTGCAGTGACCATCGAGAAAAGCAGTTAACCAATATGATCTCTGACTTTCTCGGGTCTTATTGCAATCGATCGCCCTCTTATGCAGTCGACCGTAATGGTGTGCATACTACAATAGTGGGTCGAGGGTTTGGATCACTTTAGGCCTACTTTGTGTTTATCTTTTAGGGTTTACTTGGGGCTATAGATATTGATGTAAATCCTAAGGTTCTAGGATAGAGGTAATTAATGCTTCTTACTTAAAAAGAACAAAGATACAAGCTTTCCTCACAAGATTTTCTATCTGAAAACTCTCAAAATAAATAAAGATATCTCTCTAATCTTTGATGACACACGATCATTTTGCTCTTATGTATGTGAGATATTGCATTTGTGTGGAACCTTGTTATTGGTGCATCAGGTCTTTGTGGGCAATTTTGACACTACAAAGAGGGTTTCGGGATGGCCCATCACAAGTCGAAAGTCGAAAGTCGAAAAAATCGATGGAACTGATTTTACGATGTAGAAGATACAGATCGTGGCGTATATCCGTTAGAAAGATCTAGATGGTCCATTGTTTGATGAGAAGCCGAAAGGTGCATACGAGGATGCAAAGATCTTGGCAGCTTGAATCTTTTGGATCAGAAGCACACCAGCAAGCTGAAGCAACAACAAAGCGGGTTGCAATCGGCTGTCGATTATGTTGAAGAGTGCAGCGACCATCGAGAAAAGCAATCAACCAATATGATCTCTGACTTTCTCGGGTCTTATTGCAATCGATCGCCCTCTTATGCAGTCGACCGTAATGGTGTGCATACTACAATAGTGGGTCGAGGGTTTGGATCACTTTAGGCCTACTTTGTGTTTATCTTTTAGGGTTTATTTGGGGCTATAGATATAGATGTAAATCCTAAGATTCTAGGATGTCGTGTGTCATCAAAGATTAGAGAGATTTCTTTATTTATTTTGAGAGTTTTCAGATAGAAAATCTTGTGAGGAAAGCTTGTATCTTTGTTCTTTTTAAGTAAGAAGTATTAATTACCTCTGCATATCATTTTGTTCTTATGTATGTGAGATATTGCATTTTTATGGAACCTTGTTATTGGTGCATCAGGTCTGTGTGGGCAATTTTGATACTACAAAGAGGGTTTCGGGATGGCCCATCACAAGTCGAAAGTCGAAAGTTGAAAAAATCGATGGAATTGATTTTGCGATGTAGAAGATACAGATCGTGGCGTATATCCGTTAGAAAGATCTAGATGGTCCATTGTTTGATGAGAAGCCGAAAGGTGCATACGAGGATGCGAAAATCTTGGCAGCTTGAATCTTTTGGATCAGAAGGTGTTTGGGCAAATTCAGTTGGTGTTGGGTAGGAAAACACCATTTCACATCTCTAAGGCAAAGACCACTGAAGATTTTCACGGATATATATGAGAAACCATCGGCATCAAATCAATTTCTTCACTTGAAGAAATTGATTAACATAAAGTTGGGAGAAAGAGATTCAATAGCAGATTATGTGAACAATTTCGGTATGGTATATAGCTAGTTGGAAGTTGCTGATATTTTTAGAAAGAGCACATGCATTGTTACTTCTATCTAGTCTGCCCGATAGTTATGGTACGATGAAACAGGCTATTACATGGACTACGACATATTTGACGAATCTGCAGGATGCTGTAAGCAACATCATGAACGAGGAGATGAGAAGAAAGAGAAACAAAGAGTTTTCATCATATTCTAGAAATTTTACACTTTCATTTGAGAGACGTGAAAGATCTGAGGGAAGTCGAAAGGAAAAGAATCAGAAAAGTGAGTCTAATAGTGGGTCCGAAGATAGTGACGATGGTGGTGGACTGAGTGTTGGTATTGCCAAAAGCGGGGCCACATGATGCTAGTTGAAAAGCCTTTATGAGAAGACGCAAGAACAATCTAAGTAAGCCAGTGTGGTGGCCAAGGAAACTAAGGATTAAGAGTTCTATTTATCAGCAAGGGTGGAGTTGGACACGTGAGATTAGTGCATAGATTCAGGTGCTTCTTTTCATAGTACTTCGAAGAGGGAGGTGTTTGAGGACTACAGAGTGGGTTATTTAGGAGATGTGATTGTAGGTAATAGTCAGCGATGTCTTGTGATTGGAGCCGAAACAGTTCGCATTAAAATCAGTGATAGTAAACAGATTGTCTTGCGAGAGATAAGACATGTCCTGAACTTGAGAGAAATTCTTATCTTGATAGGAAGGCTCGACAAAAAAGGGTTTTCGACGATGTTTCGTAGTGGAGAGTGTGTATAATTGCATGTTTAGAGGTTGTAGCAAGTGGAAAGCTAAAGGATTACTGTACTTGCTTAGAGACGAGGTGTGCTTCTCCCATAGTTGACTCTCAGCCAAAATCAAAATGTAGGTTGTGTGAGGGTGCAACCGAGATCTTAGAGTTGTGGGGCGGGTGCAAAGGTTGCACATTTAGTGGGAGTTGATGGCCATGGTGAGATGTATCCTAGAGGATAGCAAAATTATTCTATGACGAGGGATTTTTGTGATATGGTCGAAACTTTGAGTTGCTTTTGTGATGTTGAGAGCAGTGGTATCGATATACAAAGTGATGTCAATGAGTATTGCCGAGTTGGTCGTAGTGAGGCGGTGAGTGATGTTTGGCAGTCTACGTATATTGTGGAGGTGTCGTCTGTGGAGGCTTTGAGTATAAAGAGGTGATTGGCCTTTACAGGCTTTGTACCATGTGCGAGGTTGATACAAATTTTGCGAGTTGGGGAGTCTAGTAACACAAAATCTGACATGGTGAAAATGGGAGAGTGTTTCTCCATTATTCGTGCCATATGTGATACATGGTGGAGTACATCCTCTATGAGTCTATGAGGGGAGTTTGTGACCTCCATGTGGGGGGGGGGGGGGGGAGGGGGGAGCTCTTCATGTGAGTGAGGGGAGCTCGGTCTTTCACAAGGAGTGTGGGGCTAGCAGAGGTAATGCGATATAGATACAATTTTTTTTTTTTGAAGTCTTGTGTATTTGGTCCAAGTAGAAGATTTCTAGGATTTTGTCACGCCCCGCTTCCCAAAAACACGGAATACGAGTGCGTGACGAAGCCCAGCGAATAATTTTAACATTATCCAAAAGCTGTAGGATCGACTCAGCATCACAACAAGATTATAACAAGATATATATACCACCAAGCATGCATGAATAATTTATTAAGCAACAGAAAATAATTGAAAACAAATAATAATATCCAATTAGTTTTCAAGTCTGGATCAAGATAAAACTCGTTAACATAAGCCCATTACAAGTTTTAAGTAGCAAAAAAATTAAATAACTCAAAAGAAATAAATAATTTAAGCAAGTTATTCCTCCATGCGAAGCCTAAAATGTCTGCTCACCAATCCCAGCAGGCAACTCGTCTCTAAAGTCTGTTTAATAATTATAAAAAGGGGAAACATAGAGAAAATAAGAAAAAATGCCCTTAGTGCAAGTTAGGGCCACAAATAGTAAAAACGAGTACAAGAAATATGGAACAAAATTTGGAATCAAGAATATAATAGGGATACAACAAGTAGTGGGGATTCAAGAATTAGCTAGCAAGAAGGACAACTCAAATGACCAGGTTGGGTAACACATACTAATGGTAGGACAGTGCTAAGTGAACATGTAAAGGTATCCAACATCAAGTAACAAGTATCCAGTTCAAGTGTCAGGTAACAAGTCTCAAGTCTAAGGTCAAGTTGTCAAGTACAAGTATCGAGTTGCAAGTGTCAAGTATTATATTCAAGTATCAGGTTTTATGTATCATGTCATCAAGTATCAAGTAAGCATGTATCAAATTCAAGTTTCATGTTCAAGTCTTGTGGTTATTACTGTCTAGGTAGCACTTCATGCATCCATCTTTTTACTACACGGTTGCTACATACAAATCAGTTACATTTAGGCCTCGTAATGGAGTCTATAGAGCGGTGTACTCAGGCATCAAGTATCAAGCAGACACGGTTCATGAATACGAAAATAAATAACAGGTTCACGAAACAAGTCCGTGAATACTAACAGGTTCAAGACCCACACTGTGGGTTCGTGAATACACAGGTTCATGAGCCAATTAACTGGCTCCATGAATACATCATGGTGCAACAGGTTCATGAACCGAGCACTGGAAAACACGGGCCCCCTTCCGAGTACATTTACCTATATTGTCCATTACTATGGTCTTTCCCTTAAATCCCGGCTTGTTACTTTTATTAATTTTTATCAAGCAAGCATGAAAGTGTGCGAAACAAGTCAAGAAATAATAATCATGGATATGGAACAAGTTTGAGATATTTATATAACATATTCGAGAGTCAACACGAATAAAAATATCACGAACAACGAATATCTCAATTCTGGACAGTACAACGTTGCTGTACAAAACTGCGATTCCCGTTGCTACGAGATAGCAAATGTGGATCCGTCAGAAGATCTAGAAACTAGACTTCTGCCCGGTTCAACACATATAATTAAGGTACGTAAAAGTTGTGGAAACATGTGTCAAAACAGCGAACTACACAGCTATTGTGTTCAGGCAGAGTTTGTGATTCTGAGTTTATACATGTGAAACAGTGTTGAAATATTATTAATTAATTCTGAGAAAATTTGGAGATGTTCTTTAGGGTGTCCAGCAATAGCATGCAAAATTTCAAGTCAAATGCTTACTGCTAACATAGTTAAATTAATTTGCAAACTAAAGATGTGCGGCAGTTTTGTAAATCTGCGACTACCGACACAGCAGTAGTAAAACTGCGATAACTCCTAGACCGTAACTTGGAATTCAAAAATTCTGGAGGCTATCGACATCTAGACATTTAGATATACATTTCATGTTCAGGGTTCAGGTTTAGATTCTGATTTTAAAGAGGTCAAAACAGCAAGTAAAGTTCAGGACAGCAACAAGTGTGAACGTCTTTCATGTATAAGTTGCATGATAATTGATTGTTATGAGTCTAGATTAATGTGTGATACAAATACGGATGTAGTGGCTATCAAATTAGCAAGCAACATCTATTTCTCAACCCAAGGAATGCAAGGTCATCACAGACATGATACAACACACATCTACAAATTTAGGGTTTCTTAGTTTCATGTATTCACGTGTCTAGGAGATCAAATGAGTCCAAGTAGTTGTAAATATGACAATGAAATTGTTGTGACTCTTAAGATTATGGAATCGACGTAAAAAAATTCAAGATCAACAAATGATAAGGCAAGATGGAGTCACAACTACAACCTATTTGCGGTATTTTCAATTAAATGCTTATACTAGGACAATAAATTGTACAAGGAGAATACTTGCCTGATTGACGACGATTCGGTCCGATAATTTGAGAATAACGGGGTTGGAAATCCCGGCCGAAATCTCCCAAAAGCACGTGCGAAGACCGTGCGAAAAAACTAATAGTAACTGAGAGAAACCCCACACCGGATCTGTTCAGAACAGCAAATACCATACCAGATTTGGTGCGGCCGAACACGAAACACCAGATCCCACCAATGAGATCTCTCCCTCACACCGGATCCTCGCCGAAACACGCAACGGCAATTTTGGATTCCCTGCGCCCAGAACATGGAACACCGTAACTAACCCAATCAGATCCTTTCCTTACATCTGATCGGGGCCAGAACAGCGTACACCAAGTGGGATCCGATGCGTCAAAACACAGAACACCAAAAGTAGCCAATCGGTGATCTTCTTCTTCACTACGGCGGAGAGAGAGGACGGTGCCGGCAAGGGACTTCGACGTGGCGACGTGACGGCTGGGCGGCGGCATCGAAGACTCGACTGGTGAGCATTCGACGAAGAGGCGACGACGGCGATGGGGGTGATAGGCGGCGACGACTCTGTTTTTGGGTTCGAAACAGGAGAGGATAGCGAGGGAGTGCTTCGGGGAAGTTGGCAGTGGCTGACGGAGGTCGTGGGTGAGGAGGATGGTGAGGATGGGTGTAGGGAATGAAGCGACGATGATGGGTAATGGCGGAGGGAATTTTGGTGGTGAGATGGGTTCGGGAGTTGGATTGAAGGTGAGGGAGACGACGATGGTGGAGATGGTGATCGGGGTGGAATGGGGAATGGGGGCGACGTGAAGCGGCGATGATGGGGGTGATCGGAGGTGGCAATGGGAGTGGCGACGGTGAAGGGAAAGCTGGGTGCGACGAGACGCAGGGGAAGAAGATGGAAGGGAAGAACTGTATGCGGCGGGTTGTTTAGGTTTAAACAGTATAGGGATTAGGGTTAGGGTTAGGGTTAAGTGTTTAGGGTTAAATAGTTAGGGTTTGGGTTATTGGGTATTTGGGTAGCGGGTTTGAGTGGGATCCAACTAAAGATTTGGTCAAAATTTAATAAAAATGGGGAAAAAGAGATAGATGGAATAAATAGTCCATTTCTACATGAAGAACGACACAAAAAGAGTAGAATGAACAATACAATTGAATTAGATATTGGCACAAAAAATTGAATTGAAGCCGAAGAATATTTTTATTCAAATTGGAACAAAATATAGGACCTCAATTTGAATACAAAAATACCAGGAATGAAAATAGAGTTGAAAAAAAATACAGATACGGAAAATAGGAGTTACAAATACTACCCACCTTACACAAAAATTTCATCTTCGAAATTTGCTTAGGCGGTACATAGGACAGGGCAAAACAAACTTGGGGAAGGTAACAAAGCAGTGGCAATATCAGAAAAATGAGGAAGTGGATTACAATGATGTCAAATGGAATATATGAAAGAGAATAAACTGTATCAAAAGAAACGAAATAACACAAGATAACAAATATGATAAAGGAGTAGGCAGAACTGAAATCAAGGAGAGGAAAGACAGGGAATGATTGAATCAAATAATGAATGTGGGCATGATGGAAAAATGGAATGCAAGAAAGAAATATCCGGTATAAAAAATGTGGAAGAAACAATACAAAACTTGCAAGATAACAAAACAAGGAGATGAAGAATAGATAGAGTTGGAATGGAAGAAGGGATGGACAAGGAAGAGATGAAACAGGAAATGAGTTAAGGGATAAGGAAAAATGCAAGGAATGGAACAAAACAAACAATACAAGGAAGGAGAAGCAACAAAAGGATCCTGGAACCTGTGGGTTATGGGCCCACCACGCTTCCGCTGCGACACTCTGATGGTGAAGTTCCAAACTCCAGACATGTCGTTGTAGACCACGTGACACTAGGCGACGATCCGAGTAGAAAGAAAAGAATGAGGCACCAAGATCAAAGAGAATATGGGCTCCAAATAGAGATAAGCAATAATGCAAAGTGGATATAAAGCTTTAGCTTCATTCTAAATAATTAAAAGATATAATACAGATCAAAACTAATGGCTTTAACAGAAATAATAACAACAACAAATATCAATGATAATAATATCAATATTAATAGAATAGTAATAACAATAACAAAACTAATAATAACAATGATAATAATAAAATTAGTAATAATAATAACAATAATAATAACAGAAATCAAAATCATCATAATCATACAGGTAATAATAATAATATAATAAAATAAAAATATCAAAAATAATGACAATACATACAAGACAGTGTTGGATTTAACATATTCATAAAAATAATGCAGTAATAATAGAAATAATCATAGCATTAAAAATAATAACAATAATAATAAAAATAATAGCAATAATGGTGATAATATCAACAACAATAATAGCAAAAATAATAACAACAATAATAATAACAGTAATAGTAATAACAATAATAATAACAACAACAATAATAATAATAACGAACACAATAGCAATAATAATAATAATAGTATCAGTATTAATAAATTGACAGTAACAATAATAGAGTAATAACAATAAAGATAATGAACACAATAATAATAACAGCAATAGAAATAATAATAATGATAGCAATACCAAAAATAATAACGAAAACAATAGCAATAATAATAATAATATCAATAACAATCTTATACACAAGATAGAGTAAAATCAACTATACGAGTTCAAATTGTATGGAAACACAAAGTGTAACAGTATAAACAAGATGTCATAAAGGAAATATTTCTTTACCTTTAGTTTCATTATATAAGTAAAAATTTTCTTGAAATATCAATTAGCAATAGGTAGGAAATCTTGCCTCCTTAACATTAAGTTGCATGTTTGCCTTCACGACATCAGGTTGCAGGTTGCCTTCTGAGTATTCGGTTGCACATTTTGCCTGCCCGATATTCAGTTGCAATTTGCCTCCATTGATATCGAGTTGCATATTTTCCATCTCAACATTAAGTTGCACCGAAGTGGTGAAATGTATATAAACTTGTGCATGCTCAGGCTCAAAACAAATTAATAATAATAATAATAGTAACGATAAAAATAATAATACCAATAACAATAATAATAACAAAATATCGATACTAATAACGATAAGAATAATAATGATAAGAACAATGATCATAACAATAATAATAACATAGCAAAAAGAGTGATAACAATAATAATAATAATAACATTAATATTGAAATATTAACAACATTAGAAAAAGTAGTAATGCAAGACAAGATATAGTTTGGGCCCAATATTTTTGTGGAAGTAATTTAATATTAACAATAATAATAAAATAATGAAAACAACAATAAGAATATCAATGGTAGTAACAACAATAATAATACTAGTAATGATAATGAAAATAATAGCAATAATAATAATAGTTGTAATAATAGCATTATACAAAAAAATAAGAATTTGTCTTATCAAAATAATCCAGTAGAAATATATAGTCGATCAAAAATGAAAAGTGAAGTTAAAACACACCATTGTTTAGAATAATAAAATCTTTGTTGAGAAACATTTTTATAGAAGATCGAAAATAAATATAACAATCAATAATCAAAATATAGAAAGTATTCGGAAAAATAATTATAAAGAGAAAAATAGGTAGGAGAAAAATGAAGCTACACCCAATAAAGAGTTAAAGAGGAGGATGACTAAAAGGGACAAAAGAAAATTAAGGAATTGAATACGAAAGAAGAAGGACGAGGGGCAAGCTCGGAATTGAAGAGAATATAGCAGGGAAGAAATAACCAACATGCTGCTCAATATGAATCAACAATTGAAAATGAATGCAAGGCAGGGAAAAAAATAAATGGTACACGAGTTGAAATAAGAAGAAATCAACGAGGCAAGCAGAAATAAGAGATTGCTTGCACCGGAATCAAAAGAATATGTGTACGGAAAGAATAAATTTGTACCCAATAAAGAATCAACAAATCAGGATGACTGTAAGAGATGGAAGGAAACAAGGAATCAAAGAATTGAATATGAAGGGATCAAAATGGATGAGATAAGACTTGTGTCCAGATCAAGTTGATTATCAAATTATTTATGTGGTTGCATGGCCTGTTTAATGTTGAATTAATCCTGACTGAGTCAAGCCTGTCTAATGTATTAGTCAAACTAACACATTAGCCAAACTTGAGCTCTGATACCACTAAAAATCTTATCACGCCCCGCTTTCCAAAAACATGAAATACGAGTGCATGACGAAGCCCAGCGAATGATTTTAACATCATCCATAAGCAGTAGGATCGACTCAGCATCACAACAAGATTATAACAAGATATATATACCACCATGCATGCATGAATAATTTATTAAGCAACAGAAAACAATTGAAAAAAAATAATAATATCCAAGTAGTTTTCAAGTCTGGATCAAGATAAAACTCGGAAACATAAGCTCGTTACAAGTTTTAAGTAGCAAAAAAATTAAATAACTCAAAACACTACAAAAGATACTCGATTTACCGGCGAATATTCCCCGGCGTTTTACTAGTAGCACCGGGGTAGGTAGCGAATAGGAATGAGGCGCCAGATGGGATGGTTATACACCGGCGGTCGAATTAAAACGTCGATGAATCCGCGTATTCACCGGCGTTTTATTTAAAAACGCTGGTGAAGTGTATTATTCACCGGCGTGTCTAATTAAAATGCCGGTGAAAAGCTGCGATAAATCCCATCTACCCTAACCTTTCGCTCGCCATTTTCCCAAACCCCAAAAAAAAAAAAAAGGGGCGCTTCGTTTTCCCTCCTTCCTCGCTCTACTTCCCGCGCGTTTGCCTCCGCCGCTTCGTCCTCTTCGACAGCCTTCGACCTTTCGTCATCATCCCTTCTTCCCTTCGCCATTTTCGATTTCCCTCCTCCCTATCCCGATTTGGAGGTGAATCGGCGATCGGAAACGACCGTGTCGCCCCGCTCTCTCTCTATCTCCTCCCCCCGCGCTCGTCGCCCCGCTCTCTCTTCTCTCTTCGGTATCATCTCTTGATTTCCCTTATTTTTGTAGCATGTTTTTTCTGATAGATGCATCTTGATTTCCTTAACATGAATGGTTTAGTTGGGATGAAGAATTAATAGAAAAATATATGCTTAGGTACTGGAAATTTTCATGTTCTTTTACTGTTAATGAAGCTGATTTCATGCATCTGATTGTCTTCTTGGCATGTTTTTTTGATATAAAATGGGTTCACTGTGAACTGAGGATGCTATAACTACGTATGCCAAAATGGTCCGGATATGCACAACAATTGGGTTTTAGATTTAGTTGGGCTAAAGAATTAGTAGAGCAACATATATGCTCAGATAATGGAAATTTTCATTTCAAGATACTGTTAAAGTAACCTGTTTGCCATCTTTGGCATGATTTTTTAACAAAAAATGGGTTCACTTCCAAACTAAGTATGCTGCTAGAATTTTCATCTTCTTTTACTGTTAATGAAGCTTATTTCATGCATCTGATTGCCTTCTTGGCATGTTTTTTTGACCAAAATGGGTTCACTGTGAACTGAGGATGCTATAGCTATGTATGCCAAAATGGTCCGAATATGCACAACAATTGGGTTTTAGATTTAGTTGGGCTCAAGAATTAGTAGAGCCTTATATAAGCTCAGATAATGGAAATTTTCATTTTAAGGTAATGTTAAAGTAACCTGTTTGCCCTCTTTAGCATGATTTTTTAACCAAAAATGGGTTCACTTCCAAACCGAGTATGCTGCTAGAATTTTCATCTTCTTTTACTATTAAAGAAGCTTATTCCATGCATCTGATTGTCATCTTGGCATGTTTTTTTAACCAAAATGGGTTCACTGTGAACTGAGGATGCTATAGCTACGTATGCCAAAATCCTCCGGATATGCTGAACAATTGGGTTTTAGATTTAGTTGGGCTAAAGAATTAGTAGAGCAACATATATGCTCAGATAATGGAAATTTTCATTTCAAGATACTATTAAAGTAACCTGTTTGTCATCTTTGGCATGATTTTTTAACAAAAAATGGGTTCACTTCCAAACTAAGTATGCTGCTAGAATTTTCATCTTCTTTTACTGTTAATGAAGCTTATTTCATGCATCTGATTGCCTTCTTGGCATGTTTTTTTTATATATTAAATGGGTTCACTGTGAACTGAGGATGCTATAGCTGTATGCCAAAATCCTCCGGATATGCACAACAATTGGGTTTTAGATTTAGTTGGGCTCAAGAATTAGTAGAGCAACATATAAGCTCAGATAATGGAAATTTTCATTTTAAGATACTATTAAAGTAACCTGATTGCCCTCTTTGGCATGATTTTTTAACCAAAAATGGGTTCACATCCAAACTAAGTATGCTGCTAGCATAGGCCTCATCTTCTTTCACTGTTAATGAAGCTGATTTCATGCATCTGATTGTCTTCTTGGCATGTGTTTTTGATATTAAATGGGTTCACTGTGAACTGAGGATGCTATAGGTACGTATGCCAAAATCCTCCGGATATGCACAACAATTGGGTTATAGATTTAGTTGGGCACAAGAATTAGTGGAGCAACATATAAGCTCAGATAATGGAAATTTTCATTTTAAGGTACTGTTAAAGTAACCTGCAGATTGCCATCTTTGGCATGATTTTTTAATCAAAAATGGGTTCACTTCCAAACTGAGTATGCTGCTAGAATATTCATGTTCTTTTACTGTTAATGAAGCTTATTTCATGCATCTGATTGTCATCTTGGCATGTTTTTTTTAACCAAAATGGGTTCACTGTGAACTGAGGATGCTATAGCTACGTATGCCAAAATCCTCCGGATATGCACAACAATTTAATACACCGGTTTAATTATCTTCCTATTTTCTACTAGTTGGTGTTATTTACATTAAACTATGTTTAGTGTAATTTGAACCAAACTATCATTGTAATTTAATTTATTACAAATCTCATTTTTTAAATTTTTTTATAATTATGTTGGTTTGTTAATCCTACTAAAGTACAAATTTTATGATAGTTATTATAAACATGTTATTAATTAAATTTGCATCTTTAAAGAAGTTATTGAATCCTTGACAGGTACAACATGCCGAGGCGTGGAAAGAGGATAAATATAAATGATGGCAACGAGAGCCATAGGGATGAGCAGCCACTACATAATTGTGGCAGTCAAACAGATGAGGGTGAGGGTAGCACGCCGCCCACTGTCAAAAAACATCGTGGGCGGACTAAGATGACGAATATTTGGAGGCTTCAGAATGACGAAAGGATCAAGGTGGAGGTGAACGGTGTCGGGCAACCGGTTGGCGATAACGCCAGCAAATTTTCTTCCTTCATTGGGGTTATAGCAAGGAACCCCCGGATACTTCCTTTGTCATACGAGAGTTGGCCGAAGGTGCCAACCACGACAAAGGCCACTGCTATTACGACAATCAAGGTATTTCTCATCTAAAATACATAATTGGTCGGCGCAAATATATTATTGAAATATGTATTTTTAGTGATGAGTAATAAATTTTGCAGCAATTCTTCTCATTCGCCGACTCCCTTACGCCTTGGGTTGAAAAGTCACTCTCCAAGAAGTGGAGGGACTACAAGAGTGACTTGAAGGCGAAGTTTTATGACAAAGACCTTTCAGAGGAGGAGAATGCAATGAATGTGCCAGAAAATGTGGAGCCTTCAGATTGGAAATTTCTTGTGCACTACTGGAGTTCGGCGATCGGTCAGGTATTTACATTAAACGCACAAAAATCTAATGAGTATGTGGTTGTATGGCTACTGTAATGAATTTTTCTGCTAACTTCATTGTGGCATGTACAGAAAAGGACGGAGGTGGGAGTTGCCAGTCGGTCAAAGCAGCTAGTGTTGCACACCGCTGGTACACAGAGCTTCGCTCTGGTTCAGGAAGAATTGGTAGGCGCAATAGTATTGAACATTTTTTACTTACAGTTATTTGTTTATAACCATTTCATCTTACTAATATATAGGCAGAAGATTTGGGGGGTCCTACGGAGTTTGGCGACATTGACTTTTTCGATGCCACCCACAAATCGAAGGATGGGACGTATGCGAGTCCTGAGGCAGCACGGATTCTGGTAATTTATGAACTAATATCTAATGAGTAGTCGAAATCTCATCTGCTTTTAACTCTGATTGTTATGTCCTTTTACAGACTAACGCTCGGAAAAGGTATGATGAAATCTCCTCTGCTTCAGATTCTGACCCTACGGCGGTACGCCCAGATTGGCGTACCCGGCAGAAAGTTGCCTTGACCGATGTTAGGGGAAAGGAGAGGCATGGACGTGTCCGTGGTATGGGCCTAGGACCAACCCCCTCGCGGCTGTTCGGATGGAGTGAATCTAGTTCAAGTGCCAATCGGGACGAGGAGATGACTTCCTTAAAGGCACAAGTTGCACTCCTCCAAGAACAAATGGCCAATTTAATAGGGCAGCAATCCCAAGTCCCACCCTCGGTAAGTATTTGAATTGGTATTTTTAAAGCGATTATGGTCGTGAATGCATGAAAGACACGTACTAGTGTTTGTAAGTCTGCATTGTGGCTGTCGTCTATAAGTATTTCGTCTATGTTTCTTAAGTGGGCTGTGATTAGAAAGAAAGGGCTGGAGTGGAGATTTGGAAACCCAAATAGAGACATCTTGTTTATTATAATCTATACTTATTGTTGGACCAATCCCCTCTTGCTGTTGTTGCTGATGTCTCTATGTGTTCGTGTGTTCAAGGGAAAGAAGGGATGAGAGAGAGATGAGAAAAATGCCGCTATGTTAGCCTGGTGTATCCTCATTCTCTACCATCTCTCTTTCTGGCTCCATATATGGCTTATATATTAAATTGGTTTCCTTCCACGATGACAGTCCGTAATACTACACTTGATATGAGCCCTGTTCATAGCTGCACCCTATTGCATACTCACAAACAACTAATACGTGTCGTTCATGCATTGTATGACCAACCCCACTTTGGCACATAACATGCTTAGATGACATTGTATGACCTGCTAATAAGGTTTGTTCAGCCGTGTTGTTGTACTGATTTGGAGGATTTTGGTATGCTGGCAGCATACTTAGTTTCACAGTGAACCCATTTTTTGTTACAAAATCATGCCAAAGATGGCAATCTGCAGGTTACTTTAACAGTACCTGAGCTTATATGTTGCTCTACTAATTCTTGAGCCCAACTAAATTTAAAACCCAATTGTTGTGCATATCCGGAGGATTTTGGCATACATACCTATAGCATCCTCAGTTCACAGAACCCATTTTGGTAAAAAAAACATGCCAAGATGACAATTAGATGCATGAGATAAGCTTCATTAACAGTAAAAGAAGATGAGGATGGCAATCATGCCAAAGATGGCAATCAGGTTACTTTAAAAGTATCTTAAAATGAAAATTTCCATTATCTGAGCATATATGTTTCTTTAACAGTGACTGTGACCAATTGTTCTTAATTGGGCTGTGATTAGAAAGAGACGGGTTGGAGTGGAGATCTGGAAACCCATATAGAGACATCTTGTTCATAATAATTTATTATTATTATTGTTCTTGTCGATCTTGCTGTTGTTGCTGATGTCTCTATGTGCCCGTGTGTTGAAGGGAAAGAAGGGATGAGAGAGAGATGAGGAAAATGCCGCTATGTTAGCCTGGTGTATCCTCATTCTCTACCATTCCTCTTTCTGGCTTCTATATTTGGTTTCCTTCCACGATGACAATTCCATAAAACTACACTTGATATGAGCCCTATTCGTCATTTTCGATTTCCCTCCTCCGCTCTCTCTCTCGCTTTCTTCGGTATCATCTCTTGATTTCCCTTATTTTTCAAACTTAGCATGTTTTTTCAGATAGATGCATCTTGATTTCCTTAACATGAATGGTTTAGTTGGGATGAAGAATTAATAAAAAAATATATGCTTAGATACTGGAAATTTTCATGTTCTTTTACTGTTAATGAAGCTGATTTCATGCATCTGATTGTCTTCTTGGCATGTTTTTTTGATATAAAATGGGTTCACTGTGAACTGAGGATGCTATAGCTACGTATGCCAAAAACCTCCGGATATGCACAACAATTGGGTTTTAGATTTAGTTGGGCTAAAGAATTGATAGAGCAACATATAAGCTAAGATAATGGAAATTTTCATTTTAAGGTACTGTTAAAGTAACCTGCAGATTGCCATCTTTGGCATGATTTTTTAATCAAAAATGGGATCACTTCCAAACTGAGTATGCTGCTAGCATCCCCATCTTCTTTCACTGTTAATGAAGCTGATTTCATGCATCTGATTGTCTTCTTGGCATGTTTTTTTTGATATAAAATGGGTTCACTGTGAACTGAGGATGTTATAGCTACGTATGCCAAAATGGTCCGGATATGCACAACAATTGGGTTTTAGATTTAGTTGGGCTGAAGAATTAGTAGAGCAACATATATGCTCAGAAAATGGAAATTTTCATTTCAAGATACTGTTAAAGTAACCTGCAGATTGCCCTCTTTGGCATGATTTTTTAACCAAAAATGGGTTCACTTCCAAACTAAGTATGCTGCTAGAATTTTCATCTTCTTTTACTGTTAAAGAAGCTTATTCCATGCATCTGATTGTCATCTTTGGCATGATTTTTTAACAAAAAATGGGTTCACTTCCAAACTAAGTATGCTGCTAGAATTTTCATCTTCTTTTACTGTTAATGAAGCTTATTTCATGCATCTGATTGTCTTCTTGGCATGGTTTTTTGATATTAAATAGGTTCACTGTGAACTGAGGATGCTATAGCTACGTATGCCAAAATCCTTCGGATATGCACAACAATTGGGTTTTAGATTTAGTTGGGCTAAAGAATTGATAGAGCAACATATATGCTCAGATAATGGAAATTTTCATTTTAAGGTACTGTTAAAGTAACCTGCAGATTGCCATCTTTGGCATGATTTTTTATCCAGAAATGGGATCACTTCCAAACTGAGTATGCTGCTAGCATAGGCCTCATCTTCTTTCACTGTTAATGAAGCTGATTTCATGCATCTGATTGTCTTCTTGGCATGTTTTTTTGATATTAAATGGGTTTACTGTGAACTGAGGCTGCTATAGCTACGTATGCCAAAATCCTCCGGATATGCACAACAATTGGGTTTTAGATTTAGTTGGGCTAAAGAATTGATAGAGCAACATATATGCTCAGATAATGGAAATTTTCATTTTAAGGTACTGTTAAAGTAACCTGCAGATTGCTCTCTTTGGCATGATTTTTTAACCAAAAATGGGTTCACTTCCAAACTGAGTATGCTGCTAGCATAGGCCTCATCTTCTTTCACTGTTAATGAAGCTGATTTCATGCATCTGATTGTCTTCTTGGCATGTTTTTTTGATATTAAATGGGTTCACTGTGAACTGAGGATGGTATAGCTGTATGCCAAAATCCTCCGGATATGCACAACAATTGGGTTTTAGATTTAGTTGGGCTAAAGAATTGGTAGAGCAACATATAAGCTCAGATAATGGAAATTTTCATTTTAAGGTACTGTTAAAGTAACTTGTTTGTTAAATAATTGGCATGATTTTTTAACCAAAAATGGGTTCACTACCAAACTGAGTATGCTGCTAGCATAGGCCTCATCTTCTTTCACTGTTGATGAAGCTGATTTCATGCATCTGATTGTCTTCTTGGCATGTATTTTTGATATTAAATGGGTTCACTGTGAACTGAGGATGCTATAGCTACGTATGCCAAAATGGTCCGGATATGCACAACAATTGGGTTTTAGATTTAGTTGGGCTAAAGAATTAGTGGAGCAACATATAAGCTCAGATAATGGAAATTTTCATTTCAAGGTACTGTTAAAGTAACCTGTTTGCCATCTTTGGCATGATTTTTTAACCAAAAATGGGTTCACTTCCAAACTGAGTATGCTGCTAGCATCCCCATCTTCTTTTACTGCTAATGAAGCTTATTTCATTAAGATCCAGGATGGCAAATTTTGATTGGGCTGTGATTGGATTGTTCAGTGGCTGTTGTCTATGTTCTTAGTTGGGCTGTGATTAGAACGAGAGGGCTCGAGTAGAGATTTGGAAACCCATATAGAGACATCTTGTTCATAATAATTTATTATTATTGTTGTTCTTGTCGCTCTTGCTGTTGTTGCTGATGTCTCTTTGTGTTCGTGTGCTGAAGGGAAACAAGGGATGAGAGAGATGAGGAAAATGCCGCTATGTTAGCCTGGTGTATCCAAAGTCTCTACCATTCTTCTTTCTGTTTCCATTTCTGGCTTTTATATTTGGTTTCCTTCCACGATGATAGTTCCCTAAAAATACACTTGATATGAGCCCTATCTTATTTTTCTTATTTTTCTTATATTTGGTTTCCGTCCACGATGACAGTTTCATGGATTGTCTGAACAATCCATGAAAGACATGCTTAGATACTGAATTTTCATTTGTTTTACTGTTTTAGGTAGTGGATATTCCCAATCAAAGGAGAATATAGAGTTTTCAAGTTAGATACTGAATTTTCATTTGTTTTGTTATTTTAGATATATTTAAAAAACAAAATTAAGTATCGGATTTTTAGCATTGCAATGTAATTATTTTACCTCTCTATATATCATCAACAATTCCATTTGCAATTGACACTTTGATCTTATAATTTAAGATACAGTTAGATTTTTTTGCAAGTTCAAAAAATATGTATATTCTGTATTGTGGTCTACTGTTGAATTAAACTATTGTTTTTTTTTTCACAGAGCGGTCGCCCAGATGAAGAAAATTCTGATGATCAGAACTGAAGCTCCTCGAGGGGTATGAATCCGTGGTCCTCCTTGCTGTTCTTGTGTCCTTGCTGTATGATTGTTCTTATGTCCTCCTTGCTGTTATGTCAGACTGTTTTTTTTATGAGAGTTATGTCAGACTATTAATTTGGGATATTTGTCAGACCTGAGATATTTGGGATGTTCGTCGGTATATTAATTCGTTAATTATGATTGTTAATTTTGCGGTGAATTTGGTTGTGATTATGACACTGTTAATTAGTTTGTTGAGATATTTGGGATATGACACGTGTTAAACTTTATTATTCTTGTGTTTGGTTGTGATTTGTGCATTAATATGCAACGAAATTGGTTGAATCAGTTGTGAATTAGTTTACAGGTTTTGTAAAAGAAACTGTGAATTGAAATCGAACGGAAAACCGGAGAAAGGAATACAAACGGGCATAGCTAGACCGGCGTTTTATAAAATGCCGGTCTATCTATTGAATTAGTTGCAGTGTGCGATATATCGGTGTTCACACAAATGCCGGTGTATGCCGCTAGATGCCGGTGTATGCCGTCAGCTGTAACGGTAAAAAGAAACACCGGCGTTTTATAAAACGCCGGTGTAGTTTGGTTCACCGGCGTTTTTGATCACGCCGGTGCTTGTAAGTAGGGAAAACCGGACACTCATAAACGCACATACACCGGCGGTCACGGACCGCCGGTATACGTTCACTCTACACCGGCGTTTCTATAAACGCCGGTGAATTGATGAACACCGGCGGTTTATAGCCGCCGGTGAATGTATATTGGGGGTAAAAGAACGGCACTCAGAGGCCCCCATACACCGGCGTTTTCTGGCCGCCGGTGTATGTATCACATTTACCGGCGTCCACTAAAACCGCCGGTGTAGACCCCTTCCTTTCCGCGACGCTCGCTTCGGCGGCATTTGGACCGGCGCTATTATAAACGCCGGTGAAAGTTTCACCGGCGTAAAAGAACGCTGGTAAAGACGTTAAAAAATGCTGGGAAATCGAGTTTCTATTGTATTGAAAGAAATAAATAATTTAAGCAAGTTCTTCCTCCATGCGAAGCCTAAAATGTCTGCTCACCAATCCCAGCTGGCAACTCGTCTCCAATGTCTGTTTAATAATTATAAAAAGGGAAAACATAGAGAAAACAAGAGAAAATACCCTTAGTGCATGTTAGGGCCACATATAGTAAAAACGAGTACAAGAAATATGGAACAAAATTTGGAATAAAGAATATAATAGGGATGCAACAAGTAGTGGGGATTTAAGAACTAGCTAGCAAGAAGGATAACTCAAATGACCAGGTTGGGTAACACATACTAATGGTAGAACAAGTACTAAGTGAACATGTAAAGGTATCCAACATTAAGTGACAAGTATCAAGTTCAAGTGTCAGGTAACAAGTCTCAAGTCTAGTGTCAAATTGTCAAGTACAAGTATCGAGTTGCAAGTCCAAGTATTATATTCAAGTATCAGGTCTCATGTATCATGTCATCAAGTATCAAGTAAGCATGTATCAAGTTCAAGTTTCATGTTCAAGTCTTGTGATTATTATTATCTAGGTAGCACTTCATGCTTCTATTTTTTTACTACATGGTTGCTACATACAAATCAGTTATATTTAGGCCTACTAATGGAGTCTATAGGGTGGTGTACTCAGGCATCAAGTATCAAGCAGGCACGGTTCATGAATACGAAAATAAATAACCGGTTCACAAAATAAGTCCGTGAATACTAACAGGTTCAAGACCCACACAGTGGGTTCATGAATACACAGGTTCATGAGCCAAGTAACTAGCTTCATGAATACATCAAGGTGCAACAGGTTCATGAACCGAGTACTGGAAAACATGGGCTCCCTTCCGAGTACACTTATCTAAATTGTCCACTACTATGGTCTTTCCATTAAACCCCGGCTTGTTACTTTTATTAATTTTTATCAAGCAATTATGAAATTGTGCGAAACAAGTCAAGAAATTATAATCATGAATATGGAACAAGTTTGAGATATTTATATAACATATTCGAGGGTCAACACGAATAAAAATATCACGAACAACGAAAATCTCAATTCTGGACAGCAGGACATTGCTGTACCAAAACTGCGATTCCCGTTGCTACGAGATAGCAAATATGGATCCGTCAGAAGATATAGAAACTAGACTCCTGCACGGTTCCAACGCATATAATTAAGTTACGTAAAAGTTGTGGAAACATGTGTCAAAACAGCAAACTATACAGCTATTGTGTTCAGGCAGAATTTGTGATTCTGAGTTTATACATGTGAAACAGTGTTGAAATATTGTTAATTAATTCTGAAAAAATTTGGAGATGTTCTCTAGGGTGTCCAGCAAAAGTATGTAAAATTTCAAGTCAAACGCTTACTGCTAACATAGTTAAATTAATTTGCAAACTAAAGATGTGTGGCAGTTTTGTGAATCTGCGACTACCGACACAGCAGTAGTAAAACTGCGATAACTCCTAGACCGTAACTCGGAATTCAAAAATTCTGGAGGCTATCGACATCTAGACATTTAGATCTACATTTCATTATCAGGGTTCAGGTTTAGATTCTGATTTGAAAGGGGTCAAAAGGGCAAGTAAAGTTCAGGACAGCAACAAGTGTGAACGTCTTTCATGTATAAGTTGCATGATAATTGGTTGTTATGAGTCTAGATTAATGTGTGATACAAATGCGGGTGTAGTGGCTATCAAATCAGCAAGCAACATCTATTTCTCAACCCAAGGAATGCAAGATCATCACACATATGATATAACACACATCTACAAATTTAGGGTTTCTTAGTTTCATGTGTTCAAGTGTCTAGGAGATAAAATGAGTCCAAGTAGTTGTAAATATGATAATGAAATTGTTGTGACTCTTAAGATTATGGAATCGACGTAGAAAAATTCAAGATCAACAAATGATAAGGCAAGAAGGAGTCACAACTACAACCTATTTGCGGTATTTTCAATTAAATGCTTATACTAGGACAATAAATTGTACAAGGGGAATACTTGCCTGATTCACGACGATTTGGTCCGATAATTTGAGAATAACGGGGTCGGAAATCCCGGCCGAAATCTCCCAAAAGCACGTGCGAAGACCGTGCGAAAAAATTAATAGTAACTGAGAGAAACCCCACACCGGATCTGTCCAGAACAGCAAATACCAGACCAGATTTGGTGCGGCCGAACACGAAACACCGGATCCCACCAATGAGATCTCTCCCTCACACCGGATCCTCGCCCAAACACGCAACGGCGATTTCGGATCCCCTGCGCCCAGAACATGGAACACCGTAACTAACCCAATCAGATCCTTTCCTTACACCTGATCGGGGCCAGAACAGCGTACACCAAGTGGGATCCGATACACCAAAACACAGAACACCAAAAGTAGCCAATCAGTGATCTTCTTCTTCACTACGGCGGAGAGAAAGGACGGCACCGACGGGGGATTTCGACGTGGCAATGCGACGGCTGGGCGGCAGCGTCGAAGACTCGACTGGGGAGCAGTTGACGAAGAGGCAACGACGGCGATGGGGGCGGTAGGCGGCGATGACTCAGTTTTTGGGTTCGAAACAGGGGAGGAGAGCGAAAGAGTGCTTTGGGGAAGTTGGCGGTGGCTGGCGGAGGCCGTGGGTAAGGAGGATGGTGAGGATGGGTGTAGGGAATGGAGCGACAACGATGGGAAATGGCGGAGGGAGTTTTGGTGGTGAGATAGGTTCGGGAGTTGGATTGAAGGTGAGGGAGACGACGATGGTGGAGATGGTGATCGAGGCGGAATGGGGAATGGAGGCCACGTGAAGCGGCGATGATGGGGGCGATCGGAGGTGGTAATGGGAGTGGCGATGGTGAAGGGAAAGCTGGGTGCGACGAGACGCAGGGGAAGAAGACGGAAGGGAAGAACTGTATGCGGCGGGTTGTTTAGGTTTAAATAGTATAAGGATTAGGGTTAGAGTTAGGGTTAAGTGTTTAGGGTTAAATAGTTAGGGTTTGGGTTATTGGGTATTTGGGTAGCGGGTTTGAGTGGGATCCAACTAGAGATTTGGTCAAAATTTAATAAAATGGGAAAAAAGAGATAGATGGAATAAATAGTCCATTTCTACATGAAGAACGACACAAAAAGAGTAGAACGAACAATACAATTGAATTAGATATTGGCACCAAAAATTGAGTTGAAACCACAGAATATTTTTATTCAAACTGGAACAAAATATAAGATCTCAATTTGAATACAAAAATATCAGGAATGAAAATACAGTTGAAAAAAAAATACATATACGGAAAATAGGAGTTACAGAATTGGAGATCCAGTACACAAAGCACAAAGGTTTGAAGAAGGAGAAGACACAAAGCGGCAGATGAAAGAAGCACAACAAAAAGCAAAAGCAACAACAAAGCAGGTTGCATTCGATTGTCAATTCTACTGAAGAGTGCATTCGGCCGTCGAGAAGAGAAGTCGACCGAGATGCTCTCTGACTTGCTTGAGTCTCATTGCTGTCGACCGCCTTCCTTTGCAGTCGACCGTAATGGTGCGCATGTTACAATAGCATGTCGCAAGTTTGGATCACTTTGGACCTACTTTGTGTTTATCTTTTCGAGGTTTACTTGGGGTTATAAATATTGATGTAAATCTAGGGTTCTAGGATGCCGAGTGCCGTTAAAGAAAATAGAAAGTTCTCTATTTTGTTTTAAAATATTTTAGGATAGAAAATTTTGTGAGAAAAGCTTGTATCTTTGTACTTTTTAAGTAAGAAGTATTTGTTATCTCAGCATATCATTTTGTTCTTGTGTTTTGTGAGATCTTACATTTGTGTGGAATCTTGTTATTGGTGCATGATGTGTCTAATTTTTATATAAATATTTGTACTCATTTACCCATAAAAATTGCTTGTATTCATCTATCTTGTTAATAAATTATCTTATTTATATAGATTTCAGTTAATTAATTATTTTTGAAGGAATACGATTTTTTGATGCAAAAGGTGAAGATTTTTTGTAAAAATCAACAAACAAAACAAGGAGAATTGATTGATTAATTTTTATTGATTTGTTGAAACTTGAATTTTAAAATTTGGCAATATGAAAAGCAAAATAGAAATTTTAATTGTCAATAGAGGGTGATAAAGAAATAAACAAATTTAAGAGGGTTTAATTGAACTAATGTGATTATTAGTTAGTTTAATTATTTTAAACTAATTAATTTTATTTTTATTTTTAAATCCTAAATTCTCATTTTATTTTTTTTGTGTGTACAACACATGCTTCAAGAAAGAGAAAAAGAAGAAAAAAAAGAAATAAATAAAGAGAAAATCAGAATGATTAATTAGTTAGTTAATTAATTAAAAGATTAATATTAATTTTATATTTTAATTAATTAATTAATTAATTTAATCTTAATTTAATTAACCTAACCTACCTACCCTACCCTACCCTATATATAGTCAGACTTGGTGGGCAATTCAAGTTGGCGGCTGGTATTGGAAGGAAAAAAAAATATCTCTACTACTATAATGGGAGAAGGCCTTAGTCCTTAACCCAACCCGTGCAACGCACGTGTTGGTATTTTTTTTTTTTGCCCTTTTCATTCCCCCCCCACCAAAAAAAAATTCCCCCACGTGCAAATCACGTAATTTTTTTCCCTTTTCATTCCCCCCTCAAAAAAAAATTTCCCGCGTGCAAAGCAAGTGTATAATACTAGTATATTTAAAAGCAGAATGGGCGTGAAGTCTGTGGGCGGCACGAAATCCAGAGGAGAACATAATTGGTGCTGACGTGGGCTGGACTAAGTGCTGACGTGGGCTTGCTGGCGCAAAGATCAAGGAAGAACAGAGCGTTGCTGACGTGAAGCACGCGGTTCGAGGCGTTCGGTTGGCAAAATTTTTTTCCAAAACAGTTATTCTGAAACCATTCTTTTTCCTCTAATTTTTATTATGCAATCCAAGAATGTGTTTGTTAGTTGTAGATTTATTATGAACTAAATTTATTTTTTTAGGACTTTGATGTAGCCTAATTTTGATAACAAAATTTTAAATTCCATATTATTTGTTTTAATTTTTCCATGGTTGTGTGTTTGATTTTTGTTCTTAATGCTTATAATTGGTTGACCAACTTTTGTATGATCTATTAAATCATGGAGAGACCGAACTGGTAATTTGTAATTTCGAATTAATAAAATTAAATACTGTTACAAGAGCGAACCGCTGTTAATGTGACCGTTAAGACATCCATAGATATTAATGAATTTTCAATTAGTAATTTGTGCATGAACTATAAAAAATCATTAGTTGAGAATATTTTTGATATTGCTTGAGAGAGAATATTGAATAATTTGGGAATTTTGGTCTACAACTTGAAGAAATAATCTTTTTATTTACATGGAATTATAAATTGTGTGAGATTAATTAGGTGAAATCAAAAGCCCTAGAATTAATTTTGCCATTAACAAATCACAAAAATTTCAGATTCCGCTCCTTTAAATTAATTTAGTTAGTTCTTTAGATTAATTTAATTTAGTTGCTTTCTGTATTGAATTTCAATTTTCCAAATAGTAGTTAATCTAATAATTTCAGTACTCGATAAAATTATTAGTCCTTGTGGGTTCGACACTATTTTCACTTATTTATACTACTTGTTGTGATTTTGTACACTTGCAAATAATTCACATCAGTGCATATGATCTTTGTAGGCAGATTGGGCACTACATTTTTCAATATGTTTCTTCAACATCAAGTGTCTCATTAATTTTTTTGAGGAGGGAACCTTCTCTATCCAGTCATGAAACCCTAAATCCAGCCAAGAGAAATTGTGAATGAAATGTAGAAGATATTCAATATTCGAACTTCTAACTGGCTCACCCCCTATTTTTTCAATTTGGGAGAAGAGGGCATTAAAATCGCCACAACATAAAATAGGCTTATCTAAATTGGAGACGATATTAGAAAAATTGTACCAAATTCTCATTTACGGATGCGATTTGGCCCTCCATAAATGCAGACAGGGGTCCAGAATGGTGCTCTCAGGGTAAGTTGAACATCAACAATTATGAAATTAGGAGAGGAAGAAAGTATCTGTAAATAATTGACATGTCCGCACAATAACCAAAGACCTATGAAGCACGGATACGGGTACGCGTATCCGATACGGTACGTATCCAGTCGCGGATACGCCGATTTCTCAAAAATTAGGATACGGGTACGTTAGGATACGCTTAAATAAAATTAATAAAAATAATTAATAGTATATATATTATAAATAAAATTTGAATTCCTTATGCAGTAGAAAACATAAACATGTTCCTTTAGAAAAAATAAATAAATTGTTAAAATTATATGAACAATGTAAGCTATTATGTTTTACACTTTTATATACTTAAACAGTTAAACTAATTTTTTCTATGTTATGCAAGTAGTTAAACTATTTTAACTCATCCAATTTTTCTATGTTAAACAGATTGCAAGCGGGACAAAAAGAAAGAGGCCTATACAGGAGGAATACCATTTGTTAAATTTATGAAAATTATGTAATGTTATTTTGTTTCAGTCTGTTTTGTACTAGTGCTCCTAATCTGCAGCATTACTAGCCTTCATTATACATTTGCAGAAACATCTCAATCTTTTCTTCTTTATTTTATCCCCAATTACAGGCACGTGTAATTTGTTATGGATGTATTCATTTCTTATCTTTTAACATATTTCATCTCATGACCTCATCCACTTCAACATCCTATTTAGCTAGCTGCCCAATGTTCGCAATAATCTGAACATAGTACACAATGAGTAAATCTTTAAGAACATAGTACACACTACACAATGAGTCTATAACTATGTTCTATCCAAATTTACATAGAAAGACATACTCAACATTAATTAACAACTACAGCAAATGGATTATCGAGCAATAGACTATATTACCTTAACAGCTAGTCAGTTACCTATAGCATTACAGCAAATGCCTGTGCGTGTAAAAAAAGGAAATATCCAATTAAGCATCAGATAAACATGGATTAGGACTATCTAATTTTGTGAAAAATTGGTAAAAGCTCTAACCTCTTGCATACGGCTATAAGATACCGCAGTAATTGAAGCGGAAGTGGTCGAAGTTGAAGTAGATAAGGTGGTCGAAGTTGAAGAGGAGTGCAGCGATCTGCGAGTGCGACTTCGAACTTGAAATTGGTCGAAAATTGATGGTGTTGAATTGCGAAGTTGGAAATTGATGGTGTTGTGAACTGCGAAGTTGGAAATTGGTCGGGATTTGATGGAGTGGAGATTGGAGAGAAAGGAAATTTTGGTTAGGGTTTGGATCGGGAAGAGAGAGAGAAAGGGGAGATTGAGGCAGCTGAGTAAAAGAGAAAGAGAGAGAAAGAAAGAGAAAAGAGAGAGTTGGGCTGGGTTGGGCCGAAAATTTTGGGAAAAGAAAAAAAAACTAAAAAACGTATCCGCAACGTATCCTAACATATCGCTCGCGCATCCGTAGAGTATCCGCTGTTTTCTTATTTTTTATTTTATTTTAATTCCCCGGATATGTACCGGACACGTATCCGGTGCGTATCCAATGCGTATCGCGTCCGATACGTCCAGGATACTTGGTACGTAACCCCCGGAGAGTATCCGTGCTTTATAGCCAAAGACCACCCGAATATCCATTGGAGGGCATAACATAGCTTGTTTCAGAGATAAAAGCGATGGATGGTGATTTAGACTGTAGGAGAAAGTGATTGTTACTGGACTTTCGGGTCTCCGCTACCACCCCAACAGTTCCAGACCAGCATACTCATTGTGTAGGGTGGGACTGACTAGCAGCCGCCACCCTCTGGTTCTCATTCAAATTGTCACCAGCTTTCAACTTCTTCATTGGCAGTCTTCATCCGTAGATAGCATTTCAGACTCTTCAAAGTAAGCTAGCTTCATTTTATAATTAATTGGACTGAAGATATGTGTGGGAAAAAAAAAGATTTTCCCTATTTGAGTTGAGATGAGAAGTTGCAAGAGTGAAAAAATAAAATTAAAAAAAATTAGTAAACTGAAACATACAAGATTTAACGGGGTTCGGCCCAATTGTGGCCAATTGTGGCCTACGTCCTCCCTCCCCTTCTCCACCAGTTCCATTAGTAGAAAAGATAATTATAAGGGCTTCTTCTCAAGCTGATGTAACATAGCTTGAAGTTTACAAATTTTATCTCTCATAATACACTTGAGATGATCTCTCATAATACACTTGAGATGATGGACTCTCACTTATAAAGTAAAATTCTTGTGTTGTTGTTGTTCTTCTTGTCTACCTCATGCTCCTTGTTGCTGCTAATTTTGGTGTAGGAGCAAACATATGATTTGTGAATTCTTTTGAAAACAAATAAGGCAAACATGTTGACTTCTGACTAGTGTTTGACTGTTTCTCGTTGCTGCCGCTAACCTGCAAAAAGTTCGATACACCGGGATGGATATCGGCGACAAACCCTCCGACGCTCAAGTCAGTAATCAGGAAGATTATGAAAGAGCGCTTTTGTGGAAAAATATTGATTACCTTCTGATGATGGGGGGAGAGGGATATTTATAGTTGCCTTTAGAAACAGTTTAGAGATAATCCTTTATCTCTATGTCCCAGTGTTTGTGGATAAGGAAGAGAGTTTAACTCGTTTCAGGATAAGAGAGGCAGTTTAAACTGCCTCTTATAAATAACCCTGAATTTGAATTACTCTCTAGTCATGCTGAGCTGGTTTGTGGCAGGCTGCCACCCATACCCAGTATGATAGATCCGTTTTTGGGTTATTGGGCTTTGAAGAAAGACCCGGCTCCCATTTCGAACCCATTTGTGATGGAAATTACGGTGTTACCCCTGAGGGCTTCAAGATTCGTACCCGATTTGAACGGTCTTGATTTAATCCCATTTTTAGCTATATCACTTCTCATCTCCTCTCATTTTCTAGAAAATGCTTCGTTCTTGGTATCTCACCCATCATCAGTATTGTCACATCTTTCTATACCTAGAAGATTCCATAAGGTATATTAAATCATCTCCCAATACATGAGAAATCAAAAAATGTATATTGACGGATCAAAGTTAATGAGCATCACGGTAAATGAAGCATCATTCAACCATGCATGAATAACTCATGCGGTAGACAAAGAGACTCTGAAGAGTGTGGCTAAACTTTCTCATAAGGATGCTCAACTAAGCTCATTTTGCATCTTTGTAAATTTATATTTGGCATTTCTAAATGGGAGAATAGGCTATCATTTCTTTAGTTTATATAAAGCAAAATTGCATAAATCTGCTCTTTCCTTTTGGGGTTTTTCAGATAACGACCATAAACTTGCTTTAATATGTGCTACCTTCGAAAACATTCATTCTACCCTAATATAGGATAGTTATTTTTGAAACATTGGTATAGTTTAGGGTAATTTTTGAAAATTAGGTTAAAGTCCAAGTATATATTTGTTAAAATTTTAAAGAAAAATGAAAATTTGAGGGAGTTACACTTGTTACAACAAGTTGAAGGTAGTTATATGAAAATACCAAAAATTTATGTAAGTCTTAATAGAATTTAGTCTTCATATAACATCGACTTAAAAATATGTAGTTGAGATTAGTTTAAGTTAGGTAATTGGTATCAATAAACTACACAACTGTAAGTCTCTGATTAAAATAGTACTAGTAATTTACACGTGCGATGATAGTTTTAATCATTTCAAAAAATAAAAATAAAAACTCTGACGTAGGGATGATTTGAACTGAAAATCTCCTTTATATTTGTTATGTACGTGCGTTGCACATGTTTGTAGAATGACAAAATGACAAAATGACAAATGACACTAAGGCCTTCTCCCATTATAATATTAAAGATTAAAGATAGATAAGTTGTTAGGTAAGAATTAGTCTCGAAATTATCATATTAGATAGGAGAATGATAAAAAAGGAGAAGAAGTTTGAATTTTATTTATTATTTACTTATTTATTATTTCTTGAGGAAATGGTAGAAAACCCCCGGAGTTTTATTAATAAGTTTTTAACAAAATATACATATACAAAATGGGCTCATGATGCTCATATCTACAAGAAGCTTGATGCTCATCCCCTCCCCCAAAGCAGTGGCGGATCTGGGCCCAAGCAGCACAAGCAACTACTTTGGGCCCCAAAATTTGTAGGGCCTCATATTTTTTAAGAATTTACAATGTTTAAAAAAAATGTAATTGTTTTCAAATACGATTACACTATATTATTTAAAATTTCAAACAGTAGTTTGCTTATTAGCTCATCTAGTTAGAGTGCTGTGCTAATAACGTAAAGGTCGTAGGTTCAAAACCTGCATAGGCTAATTAATTTTTCAATCATTTTTTTTATTTTTTAAACTAATTTTTTTCACATAGCCATATATGTCATTTTACCATTTTATGAATTTAATATTAATTTTCACTTAGCCCATGCATGTCACTCTATGATATTTTTTCAATATTCTATGGTATATCATATTTACCTATTTATGATAAATTTCTAACCAAATTTTCAATTGCATATGGTTATTCTACATTTTAAGCTTCCAAATAGTATTCTCATATCCATATATTTATCATCACTTCATTATGTAAATCACCCTTGGGGGGGGGGGGGGGGTTGAATAGGATGATTGTGCGGAATTAAAAAAATTTAAAATGAATAGCAAAGTAAATAAGGAGAGATAAGAAATCAAACACAGATATCACAAGTGACGCAGTGATATAACGTGGTTCGACCCCCAGGTCTACGTCCACACCACCTACTTGTAGTAATTTTTCGCTACAAGCATTTCACTATACTCAAACCCTTCTACAGTGATTCTCGAATTCAGGCCGAGAGACCTATTATACCCACAAGACTTCTAACACAAGTCCCGTCAATCTCACCAAAGTAGAAGAAAAGAAAAGAACTCAAGACCCTCAATGATCTTGACTGAAGAATATAAATAGTTATCACACACACTCAGATTGATTGTTGAAAGATTAGTTCAGAAGATTTTTCTCAGAAGTAATAGGTGAAGAATACTTAGTGGGCTCGTCCAATTATATAGACAGGAAAGTTTATCTATCAAAATTAGAAACAATACATTCCAAAAGAGTGAACAGCGCAATGTATGGTCGACCACAATTTAGGTGCAGTCGACCGTTCATCTTTCTGACGAAAAGTCAAGAGATGAATGGTCGACTGCTTCATTATGTTGCAGTCGAATGCAATGCGGTTGACCGACATGAAGTGCGGTCGACCGTTATCGTTCTGTTCATAACAAATCCACTTTATATTCTTACCATATACTAATCAATCATCAATCAATTAAATACAGATAAAATCTCACAAATATGGAATAGCAACAACTGGTCTTGATAGCTTTCTTGGGCACTAATCAACATGTGCTCTTTTTGAATAACTTCTTCTTTTGCTTGATCTTACAATCTTTCTTTATTGCTTTCCTTCTTTTCTTATTCTTGAATCTCTTTTGAATCTCTTATTGATATTATTTTTAACCTGAAAATCTGAATAACTTAATTTAAACTTATTAGTATTTATGGACACATTTTTTGCACACCAAACTAAGAGTCAACACATTCTGACCGTGCTCAAATATATCATATTTACTTCTTTACGATAATGTAATCTTCAAGTGCATATACATGTTTACTTTGTTTTCTTCTTTTTCATTTCTTCTAAATTTTGTATTTGTTGATGAAAGGAATATTAGGGTTGACTTCAAAAAGGAAAAAAATATATAAGGGGTGTTTGATAAAACTAAAATGTATCTATGAAAGCATTCAAAATAGCATTATATATATATACTTCAATCATGTCAGCTCAGTATTTTCTCTTAATGTATACAAATTCAAAGTGTGTTTGCTTGTATGTTTTGAACATATTTTTTTGTGGTTATATTCCTCTTTAATTCTCTCATTCATCATTTCCATCCTCTCAGATAACATACAATTCAGAATAAAATCACTACCGTTTCTTTCTTAGAGTTTGCTCGAGTTTCTTTTTGCCACAAGACATTTCATATAAAATATCTCATTTATCATTTCCATCCTCTTAGATAACATACAATTCAAAATAAAATCACTACCGCTTCTTTTTTAGAGTTTGCTCGAGTTTCTTTTTGCAGTGAGACATTTCATATAAAATACGTACATTATCAATTAATTTTTTTTGAAGCATATATATAAATTTGTTTTCATTTAAATAGTTTGCTCTTCAAGGCTCCAAGTTTGTTTGCATTTAAATAATTGTTATTTTTATTTTTTCAACTTGCAAAAGATCTCATTTGAGAACTTGCTTAGAAATCCCTGAAACTCAGATACGCCCCCTACCCAAAAGAACATAAAAGTACATATATGCTAAGCAGGGCCGGTCTTGACAATTTGGTGGCTCAAGGCTAACAAAGATTATGAGGCCCTTCTTTTAGTAATTGAAATACATCTCTAATATTATAATGGGAGAAGGCCTTAGTGTCATTTGTAAATCTCAAATTCGTGCAGTGCACGTGCATAACTAATATGAAGAAGGTCTTAGGTTCGAGTCCTCACTACGTCATATTTTTTTACTTTATTTTTAAAAAATATATATTAAATGTGCATCATGCCTGTAAATTATCTATCTATATCTATCTATCTATCTATAATATAATATATAATAACTATTATAATTGAAGAGTTTGGGTTGTAAATTTACCTATTTACGTGCAACGCACGTGCAATTCCAACTCTCTCATTATAGTCTTTACATTTACTTTTAAAAATATACAACCTTATTTATTAAGACATGCATCGTACGTGTAAATCAGAGTTTTTACTTTACTTTTTTATAAAAAAAATTAGTACGTGCATCGCACATGAATATTACTAGTTAATATATAAAAATAATTTACATGTTCGAAATAACCACAGAAATATAGTCATAAATAAATACTTAAATGATAAGAAAGCTTACAAATAGTTCAAAGATTCAAAAATAATGGCAGAAGTAAACCCATTCTCTCTATAATTTTCAAAATATCATTGCAGAAGTAAACTCATTCTCTCTATAATCTGAAAATTTGCTGTTTAAAATAAGCACGGACCTAGAATGGAAAAGGAAGTAATTCATTAAGATTCATGGTTATATATAATACGGAATCAAAGAGACAAAGCCTAAATGCAAGTGACAATCAATAGATTCAAACACACAATCTAAATACTGACATTGTTCAACTATTGCCAACTTGAGTTTCTTTTTTATATCACCCGACCCAAAAATACTTGATTAATTTAGCACACTTTATGTTTTGATATATCCCCCAAGAATGTGAAGTTTTATCAAACTAAAACTAAGATTGATGAATATACCTTTTTTTCATAGCTATACGATAGGAATAAGTATTTTTGTCCCTTTCAGTGGATTAATTGTTAAGTTTTGTGAGAAATTAACAATTGGGAATTAGGGTTAATATCTTAGATCTAAGTTGCTTGAGATATTCACCCTAGGTATCAAGATTGGAATACCTAGACTGCTATCACAAGCCAGTATTTATTCCTAAATACTGGTTTGGGTATCGGGTTATAAGCCCACAAACCCGCGTTCCAATATCCAATCAATTGTACGTTCAATACACGTGTTACTCATATGCACGTGCTATATTTATATAGAGAGAATATACCAATATCTCCAACAATCTCCTCCTATATTCTCAATATATAAAGTACAGGATTATCTCATCAGATCAGTATACAACTGACTAGCTGATAGCAGTCCATAAAAGAAAAGCATCATAAAGGTATAGTTTCATATGAGCCAATATAATTATAAATCTGAATAGTTCAATTAAGACTAAACCAATATAATTAAATAGTTCCAAACCATATCCAATTCAGAATAGTTCACAAAGACTAAACCAACTGGAATAATCTGTCATAGTTTCAAAATCAAACAAAGCAAATAAACTTCAAGAACAAAATATGAGTTTTAAGCTCATGAACACAAGAGTCTTAAACTCAACAGAAGTTTTACCAAGCAAGTGACTAATTTATTCTCGAAAGAGATAAACTGAAATTTTATCCTTGCACACTACTTTATGTTTACTCCTCCATTTTGAGCAAATCATTATTTTTGAAATCTATATTGACAAATTCAACTCCTCCATCCTTGCTAGCTTATAGAAAACAAGAATATTAAGAGACACATCTCTAAGAATTCTAACAAATTTCACAAAGTATCTGGTTCCACAAAAGAACTTAGTACAATTCATAATTAGCTTAGCAAAAAATGTAACGTAAGCATCACAATCAAGTATCTTTAATAAGTAAAGTACATGAACTTTATAGTTTCTACACAAGAACCATACTATGTTTCATATTGGAATGAAAAGACTGCCGTTTCAATCATGGTTTAACATTAAATCATCAAAATTGGAATGAAATATGTATCCATAAAAGACATATCATCAAAATTGGAATGATATTTAGGACAATTTAATCATCGGAAACACATCGACAAGTTTTCATATTTCGTATTGGAATAATATGATTATTCTAAGTAAATTTCCTAGATATATAATACAATCAAAATTGGAATGACATTATATATTTGTGGAATTTATGTCGAATCATCAAAATTATCTAAAACATGTCAACTGCCTAAAATTGATGCTTAAGTTTGAACTTCTCTATGGCTCCAATTGGATTCTAAATTTCAAAACAACTTGGATGTTAAAGCTTTTTACTCAATAGCTTTTAACTCCACTTTCCCCCACAGTTTTGATAATTAGATCACTTTCAAGTCTCTTAGCAAAAGCATTAGCCATACTTGTCGCAATTGCACTTTATCTATGAGAAAGTTCAACTAGGCTTCTTTCAGCCTTAATGTACTCCTCTTACTATTATAGAGTGAGTTATGAGCTACAGTGCATTGTAGCTTGATAGTCGCATAACAGAATTATAGAGTTACTTAAACTTCTTAATGGATAACTAGCAATTATTTCTTCAATCCACTCAGCCTTTTTTCCTGCAGAGGATTACACATAGAGGTCTGATTTCATGGATGATAGCACAATGCCCGTTTGCTTTTTATTTCCATAACATTTCTGTTTCTCCTAGTGTAAACACATATTTACTAGTTACCGACTTTCACTAAATTCTGAGCATTATAATGCATCAGATCAGCCATTCATTCGAAGAATGACTAGAGCAGCACAAAGCAAACTCTTGAATACCACTCAGATATCTCATTAGCCTTTTAAGGGCACTCAAATGTGTATGGAATTATTAGTGAATCTACAGATCATACCTACCTCAAAGGCTATGTCTATTCTAGTGCAGGTCTTTGTATACATGAGACTGTCAATTCCTTTAGAATGATCTACATGTCTCATAGTTGTACCATCATTAGGTGTCAACCTTTTATCATAATCATAAGGTGTTTCAAAATACACTTTCAATCACTATATCCCCACTTTTAAAATACATTTTGATTTGATGAGTTTGACTAAGAGTTATCCCTTGCCAACTGAAAACTCCCCTTATACCTATGGTGTCCACAGTACCTAGGTTTTCATGTTGAATTCTTTGGATAGCACAATTTTAACTTTATTTGTAATAAAGAGGTCACTTCCAAGAACATGCATATCAACAGAACAAGTAAATAATAGCCACTATATTTGACACACCACAAAGTTGAAGGCACTTATCTGAATTACTTGATTCATATACTAGGCTCTTTCAAAAATTTGTCAAATTATTTATTCGTTGGCTATACATGTTTTAAGAACAAACAATGATTTTACTAAATTATAAATCTTGTTCACTAAACATATTAGTTCAAAACTTTTCAGTATAAAACTGTTCAGTACAAAGCCTTTTAAATATTCTTTATGAATGACAAAATTTTCAATAGATGTAAGGGTAAAAAGAATACTTATTGTAGCAATATGACAAACATGTGAATAGACATCAAATAAATCTTCCCATTTTTCTCAGTCAATCTGTTAGCTACTAAAAAGTATTAAAATTGCTACTAAATAATCAAAATTAAGTTTCTTCTACAAAACCCCACTTACTAACTATAGTTTTAGCCCCTTTCGGCAGATCAACTAAATTAAAGTATTATTGTATGACACAGAATCATCTCATTGTCTACTAAAGACTCTTCTTAGCTCATTTGTCATTCAGGTTTTCAAGTGTCAGTAAGGCTAGTTCTTGATTCCAACTGTGAATCATTGAACATGTCTGTAGGACTAGATTATTTCATACATTTATCTTTGATGAACATATTCTCAAAGAACTTTGCAAGTCTAGATTCTTCTAACACAAATTAGATAGATCCAACATCTGTCTACAGAGCTACATTCTGCACTTTCTAAGCACACAAATATTTGTTGTAGGTCCTACTTTAGGCCTTCTAGGATCATGTACTCTAACAAAAGTATCACAACACACATTTTCACTTTAACAAAACTGTTTGTGTTATCATACCATGATTTACAAGGTGTATTCAATTTAGAGTGTAGTAACACATTAGAGATATGATTAACAATACAACATCACTCATAATTACACAAGACAAACAACAGTCAATAATATAGAATTCAATATTTCACTAAGTGTTTGATTCTAACTTTTATCAATACCATTTGACTGTTGTAAGTAGAGTGCTCTAGAGATTATGCCAAATGCAAACTTCTCTAAAGTTGTTAAAACATATTCACCACCTCCATTAAATCTGAACCCTTGATTTTTAGCATTTAACTATAATTTTTAATTCATTAAGAATAACAAGTGCTTCATTCTTCATATATATGACAAACTTATATTAATCAACTACAAAAGCGATTAAAATACTTCTGACCAACAATTGTCTCATCTAGTCACAAAGCTACTGAGATCATAAATATCAAAATGTATTGACTCAAGAAGTTTTGTGCTCCTAGAGACCATACTAAATGATTTTCTAGTGATCATAATCGGAGCACAACTTTCATATTTGTCATATTTAATGGAATGTCATTTAGCAGAGTTATGAGTTTTAACAAGAACAAACAATTTAATATATAGTTCATAGTGATTCTAAATTTCAAAACAACTTGGATGTTAAAGCTTTGACTCAATAGCTTTTAACTCCATTTTCCCACAGTTTTGATGATTAGATCACATTTCCTTACAAACAATTGAATATATAGTTCTCATATCTTAGCCAATTATGCTATATTAAAGAACACAATTAGAACTATTATTATTAATTGTCTCATTTGTTAAACTCAACTTATACACATGATTGACAATATATGCACTTTATAAGAGTTAATACAAAATTACTCTATCACATTTTATAAGAATTATTTGTTTTTTCTAATGGTTCTAACAATGTCCACTTACTCAAACACATTGAGGGAAGAGTTCTTTCCTTTATTCGTTCTTCATCATCTTCATAACGCTAAATGAGATATGACTAACATATTATAATTCAACTTTGCACGCACAGTACAATGAACGAAAAAGAACAAAACGTAACTAGTAGAGTCATATTCTATATTGAGAGATGCTCTCTCCTAAGTTACAGACATTTGTTATACATCTTAAACAATTTTTATTTTATTTTATTTTATTTTTTTGGACTTTTAGAGAAGCAAATATGTAATCTCACACAAACTGCAAATAATGGATTTGTCAAAATGTCTATACACATAGTATGATAAAATACTTAACAACCCTAAACATGCTAGTTTTCCAAAGCGAAAATAACTATGATCTAAAACTCTCAATCATATGATCAAATGCACAAAACGTTAACACATTCATCACATGAAAAATACTAAGAAAATTAGAGTAGATCATACCGACACTTCAAGTTAGAAGTGTTTTCCAAATTCGATGGAGAAGCCTGTGTGGTGCAGACTTATTCAACCGTGATGCATATCCATCGTCTCCAATACACAATTTGTATGTAACTTTGAAGTTCCTACATTCATCAAATTGTTAAAGATTAGCCAATTAAACGAATTATTGACACTGTTTAATTCTAGCAACATGTTATTTTGGAGATCCAAACTTTATAGTCAAAACATATAGTTTAACTTATCAAAATAGATATTTTATTTTAGCACATAGCCAAAACAACTGTTCAACTTGTACATAATTAAACAAATGATTAATACAGTCTTGAACTTAACCATTTGGCATCACAGTAATTCTATAGTTCAAAATAAACTTAAAACCAATGTTTTGAACTTCCAGCACATAGCAAAATATTTAACAGAAATTTAATATGAAGAAAGTAAAGAACTTATCTTTCAGCGTCTTTTCCCTTCAATTGATTAGAGTCAGGTCTGTTTGAGAACAAATCCGATCTATTTCGTATTGCACCCAAAACACCATGCACCAATAGATAGACTCAATCTGAGATCGGGATCTGGTCAATCCCAAGAGCACCAAAGATCCCCTCTTCAATCCCAAACACAAAACTCCCAAACACATAAGAGCAGGTCCTTAACCATAGGACTCTTTTCTTGGTCATTTCTGAGTCAAAAGAACACACACAGGATCCCTTCCTTGACCCCGAACACCAAACACCAAACACCATGATGAACCAATCAACAAATCAAATCAAAACAGATCTGATCTTTCCTTCTTCCCTTCACTGTCTTCTTCATAATAGGGTTCCACACAAGATACCCAATCATCCAAGATGAAGAAGAGAGAAGACGATCGGACTTGCGCCTGAGGTGGTTGTTTCAGTCGACTGCAATCGGGAAGAGAAAGGGCGACCCGATGGGTTCGTGAGTCGTGCTTCGACCTCGCGACCTCGCAACGTGATCGGCGAGAGACGGATCGACAGAGACGAGCTTCGACCTCGCAATGCGATCGACAGGGAAGAGCTTCGACCTTGCGATGCGATCGTCAGGGAAGGAGGTGAGAGGCGGAGAGAGGGTTCCGACGGTGGAGAGAGAGTCCCGACGGTGGTGTTCTCCATGATCAGCGAGGCGACTTCTTCGTTTCCGACGAGATCTGATGGCTCCAACTAGATCCGACGGGATCCAACAGACTCTGGTATCCCTCTTAATTAATCTCACAAATTGATTAAATATCTCAAGATTGTTAAGTTTTGTGAGAAATTAACAATTGGGAATTAGGGTTAATATCTTAGATCGAAGTTGCTTAAGATATTCACCCTAGGTATCAAGATTGGAATACCTAGACTGCTATCACAAGCCAGTATTTATTCCTAAATACTGGTTTGGGTATCAGGTTATAAGCCCATAAACCCGCGTTCCAATTTCCAATCAATTGTACGTTCAATACACGTGTTACTCATATGCACGTGCTATATTTATATAGAGAGAATATACCAATATATCCATCATTAATCATATAACTTAGTTTCATGAGAATCAAAATATAAAGTTTTTTGAATTTAGATCAGAAAGTAAAGTTTTTGAAAGTGATATATAAGAACATGCAAATTTAATTCAAGTTTTCATGCACTAATTAAACTGAAGTTTTGGAAAGTACATGAAAAGCTTTTAATAAGTTATTTTCACATAACAAGAACCAACCATAAGCCAAGATCCTTAGTCCTCAACTGTTCAGGTTAGATTTAAAATGAAAAAAAAAATTGAAAAGAAAGTTGAAAATAAAAAAATAACTCAAGAACCAAGAAGGCATGAACTATAATTATCAAATACCAAATACCAAATTGCAAGTCATTATGTCAACCCATTATTGTTGAATTTGGAGCTTGGACAGTTAAGACTCTTGAAGTCTCTGTATTTTTTTTAAAAAATAACTTAAACTTTTTTTTTTGAAAAGTTACAAAAAATGGGCCCCAAATTTTTGGAGGCCCAGGGCGGTCGCCCTCTGGGCCCTGCCCTAGGGCCAGGCCTAATACTAAGCCCCCTGTGGCAGACAACAAAATACAGATCCAGTACAAACATATACAATAAATAAACCAAGATAAGCTGACTCAACAATCCTGCTACTGAATAGCTGCGGCAAGGGCCGCAGATGCCGACCTCTCACGTCTGATCACTCATGGTGGTAATATTGATCGGCTGATCTCTTATAGAATTCCTTGTAAACTGGAGGCACTTTGGAATGTTTTCACCAGTTATATATACTAGTAATATTCATGTGCGATGCACGTATTAATTTTCAAAAAAAGTTAAAGAAAAAAATTCTGATTTACTATGCGTTGTATGTCTTAATAAATAGGATTATATATTTTTAAAAGTAAATGTGAAGACTATAATGGAAAAATTTGAGTTGCACGTAAGTAGGTAGATTTATAACTCCAACTCTTCCATTATAATATAGATAAATTATATATTATATTATAGGTAGATAGATAGATAGTAATTTATACGTGTGATGCACATTTAATATATTAAAAAATTAAAGTAAAAATGTGACGTAGTAAGAACTCGAAGCTAAGACATCTTTTATATTAGTCATGCACGCGTTAATACAGGGTGCGTTTGGCCTAGCTTTTTTTAGCTTTAAAGCTACTTCAGAAGGAGAAGCTAGAAAGTACAGCTTTGAAATTAAAAGCTGAAGCTGTTTGGATAGTCAGCTTTTTTTTTAACTTTAAAGCTACTTTTAAGCTAGAAGTTGTTTGGCATATATCAATTAAAAGCTACTTTTATACATCATCTTCCCCAAATCCCTAATCCCTAATCCCTAATCTCCACCAAATCCCTAATCCCTATGAATTTCGCTATGAATTTCCGCTTCCAGTATCGGGAGGTGCTCGGAGATGGTGGGCTTCGACTGAGGTAGGGGATGGCGAGCTCGAGCGACGAGAAGGAGTGGTTGTCGACGATGACGGGGCGGAGGAGAATGGCGGCAACAATGGCAGGCGGAGAAGGCGACGCGCTGGCGGGGTGCTCGAGCGGAAGAAAGAGGAGGAAGACGACTGGCACCGGAGTGGGAGGCGGAGCTCGACTTTGGCAATGGTGAATGGCGAGCTCGAGTTTTCTCTAGTTGGGCTCGGTAATGGCGGCCTGAGTTCGCGAGGGGAGACGAGCGGGGTTGCGGAGTGGCGAAGCTCTGATTTGGGGTGACGGAGGTGGTGCGTTGTCGACGAACGGGGACGGGGCGAGGTCGAGGAGCGTCGACGGGGAGATGTGGGCTCAGCGGTGGTGGAGGCGAAGTGAGGTCGGGAGATGGGGGAGGAGGAGAGGACGATGGAGGTGATGGTTTGTTTCTTTGGGTGCTGTTCTGTTTTGTTTGTGCTTTCGAAACAGGGAGGAAGAAGAATGAGACGGGAGAAGGAAAGTTTTTTTCTTTGTTGGTTTTGTTCTAGAAGCTAGAAGCTAGAAGCTAGAAGTAGATCTTGGTAGCTTCTTTTAGAGCTCCTTTTTCTTCATAAAAAAAAGCTACTTCTCTTTTTGTAGAGCTTTTCAAAATATATGTTTGGCCCAACTTCTCCTTCTAAAGGAGAAGCTAAGCTAATTTTAAGCTGGGCCAAACTAAGACCTTAATACACTAAGACCTTCTCATGTTATAATATTAGAGATATTGCATGAGTTTTGTATTTCTATTTTTTATTTATACTCATTAATGATCGATATCAACGAGATAAATCAATGGTTCTAAATACGTACTCGTATCATGTAATATAAAAACACGTGCTATCGATGTGTTTTCTGTGTGCTCTTTGCTGTTGATCAGAATGAATTTTCACCTGAGCTGCTGACGTGGCAAATTAATTTTTCCTAGTTATATGCGTGGAAGCTAGCGGAAGCTGGTCAAATTAAAACTCAAAAACAAAATGCTTCGCAGCTCTGACAAGTGACAACTGCGACCAACGTCCAAATGATTTAAAGCTTTTGCTGCAGACGAGAATACTGCACTAGGAACGATAATCCGACCCGTATTTGACTACATTTCGGGTTTGAATCCTCAAAAGATTTAGATCTAATTATCCGCTTGACACATTTTTTGAAAATATTTGTCAAAATAACGCAGTTTGAAAAATATTTATCAAGATGATCATATTTTCAATTAAATTCCTATAGTACATTATTTAGTGTTTTCTATGAGATATGTGACCGTTAATTTAATCCTTAAAGTTTTTGAATTTTAGGATAATTTCTATTTTTTACATTAAATATTTAGTTCTTATTCTAAAGCTTATAACTTAGTGTTTAATTTGTGAACAATTGTAGAAATTAAGTAAGAATTACTTACTCTTCAACCAGGCTCTAGTGCTAACTATATGCGAAACGTGAAATAGTTGTGATAGCTTGTAAAGAGAATTAAGCAGAATATCAAAAAACTTCAAAGATGATATCATTTTGTAAAATAATATTATTGAAAAAACTTGCATTATCAATCTCAAAAATATTAAAATAATCAAGCATAACTCAAAATTTATCATAGTTTCTAATTTTGTTTCTGATACTTCACTATCACTACCATATGAGAGTTCTTCGAGTTCTTCCATATGTTCATTTTCTTTCTCTATGTATTCATTTTCATCTAGAAATTGTTTACATGCTGTTGTAGGAGTCCATATATAACTACCAAATTCTCTATTTTCATAAAATAATAAAAACATTTGTTAGGTCATCTATTATTTTGACATTTATTTTGCTAGTTTCTTAGGGTTAATTTGATTTAATGTTATAATTATAACTCACTGTACGTTAAAGAAAAATAATTTGAACTCATAAAAATCATACATGTTTGTTATTCTATGAGAATAATAAACATAAAAAACTAACATTTTATCACTTCCTTGATAATTGTCAGTAATTCATAAATTTCTGAGGCAAGACTGAAAATATTATTATCCATTATTCTTTTTAGTGATTTTGTGATTTAAAATAACAAGTATGAAACCAGGAGTAGGGAGAGATCTCTAAGGATGTTATAAAAATTGAAACAAAATGGCCTATCATGCTTCCGACCTAGTTAAACTTCTTTGAGCTGATCTGTACCAGTTACTACTAGTGGATAAAATATATTTGGTATGCACCCTGATTTTAGTGCTCATTCTACGTTTCTCCCATCTTATGACTATTATGCTCTTCAAGAAAACTTCATCCAAGAGATACGTCTGGAACAACTAGTAACACTTCAGTACAGACAACTACAACATAGCTTGTTTTCTGCTACTAGGTGTACATCTTAACTATAGAAGGTTACAAATGGGTCTGTTTGCAAGATCCTTCAGCCAGAGCCTTACAAAACTCTCCTTAAAGGAAAGAGATTTAGATGTTCATACCTTATATTTTACTAGAACCAATAGATGCTAGAAAAAGAATTTTTTATTTCCTTCCAACTTCTTACAGACAGAACTCTTCTTACAAGATTATATGATTTTTTTTCCCTTTTAGATAGTTTGCTAATTCTTCTTTACTCAACTTACCCTTTTATAGACCAAGGGATCAGCTTACAGCAAGTTTACATGCGTCATTGCTTACATCATCTTGTTCAATAGTTGCTACAAATATGTCACTACTTATATCAACATTCAATAATTACACTGTAGACTATTCTAGAAAAAGAGATTCTTCCTGATCGATATCTTTACATGCTCCACATTTATGTTGAAGCTCCGTCTTCATCAGGCTACAGTAGTAGCCACCTGTCTGTTTTGTCTTCGTCATTGCTCCTGTGGATAGTATCTGGTACAAACTGTCAAACAATGCATGTTTATCTTGCGACTGTTTGGTTTTTGCTATATATACATGATTATTTTCTCTGGGTCTGAACTGTCATAGATCCATATATTGTTGTCTCTTGACTTTATGTCTTTTAATTCACAGTACATGTTTCTGAATCACATTGTCCTTCTTTCTGGAATAAGTTTTTCAAATTCCTCAGCTTTGTATGGTATAATGTTAGATGCTCCATAAATCGCTTGAGTAGTCATCCTTATTTTTATAACATGCTCTACTGGAAGTTATTCATTTTCTTCAAGATATTCAGGGATTGCTGAATACATTTGACATATATTTTTTAGGCCTTGGTGAGACTAAAATAATTTTTGGTTGCTTTATAAATTTCTCTTAACAAGTGGATTAGTTCTTCACATTCTCTGGAAGGATATATACAATGAATAAGTCCTCTTTCGAACAGTTCCCTTGTTGTTCTTGGATTAGCTCACGGTAGGATGATAGCCTTGTTCATATGTTGCTGTGATATGGTTTTAATGAACTGGTTCACTCGGTTACTTGGCATAATTTCTCAATATATTTAAAAATAATATTTTCTTCGATACTTTGGTAGGAGATTTTTTATTGAGGAGTGTCTCCTTGTATATAGTTTTACTTGAAGAAGTATTTGCATCTTCTTTTAAAGAATAAGTTCCCATCTCACTCATTTTTTCGTTAGCATTGTCCACCATATTTTCTGTGGTTACAGGCTGACTTAGGTGCTGCTAGAACAGGCTTTGGAGTCTGCATATTTGTAATGTAATTGATTAAATGCTCATTTTATTTGCTCAATGGTTCCCTTGAAGAAAAATATATCTTTTTCTATTTGCTGGACTATAGTTTCCATTCTGCAACAAATGAAACAGTTAATTTCCAGATAGAAAATCAGCTAAAATGTTATATTTTCCTTTTATATTTTCTATTGTAAAATCATAATGTGTTAATTCCATTTGCCATCTTATCAACCTTTTATTTGCAATAGTTGGATCTATTATTTTGTTAATTCAACTATTTGCTTGTGTATTATCTGTCATATGTATTATGAACAATTCAAACTTTTTTTATTGCTTTTAAGATTGCTAATAATTCTTTTTCATTTATGTGGTAATTTCGTTGGGTCTGTGTAAACGATCCACTAGTGTATCTAGCTAGTCTTTCGTTTTTTTTTTTTCATATTTTTTAATAAATTTTAATATTGCTTTTTAATTATCTTCATATGCATCGGTTTCTATTATTCATGTACATTCTTTAACGGGTAATCTTAGTTTGTTTAATTGTGAAGTTTTTTGTTTCAATATTTCAAGTTTTTCTTCATCCTCTATGGTCCATTCTCATTTCCTTGAATTTTTTTTTCAGTTTTTGTTGGAGCCAATTTGTTTTTGTTGATAAATTTGATATATATCCTCTTGTTTGGTTTAGTAGTTGACTTGTACTTCTCTTTTTTTAAAAAAAAAAATTTGGAAATGTATTTATTTTTTCTGCTATGTATGGCTGTAGTTCTATTCCTTCATGTGATAACTTTGTTCCTAAAAACCCTATCTCTGTTTTGAACAATTCAATTTTCTTTTTTTTTACTATTTCTATGATTTTTACTAAGTGTTCTTTATGTTGCCCTTCGTTTTTAGATCCTATTAGAATGTCATCTACATATACTAGTATGCGATTATTGTATTTTTCAAATATCTTATCCATATATTCTTGTAATACTTCTGGACTGTTTTTATACCCAAATGGCAGCATGTTCCACTTGTAAAATTCTTGTGGTGTACTAAATGTTGTTAACTATTTTGATTCTTCTGTTAGTTTTATGTGGTAAAATCCTAATTTGCAATCAAATTTAGAATATATTTTTTTTGTTTTTTCTGTATTTAGTAGTATCTGCATATCTGGAAGTGGATATCCAAATCTTTTAGTATTTTTATGTAGTTCTTTATAATTTACTACCATTCCAGATTTACCTATTTTTCTTCTGAATGTTTTCTTACTATGAATGCTGGAGATGAATCTGGACTTTATGATTTTCTTATGTAATTATTTTTCATTAGTTGTTTTATGTGTATTTTGAATTCTTCTAAATCTGTAGGAGGATGTCTGATAGATTTAATTTTTAATTATTGTGTTCTTGTTTACTAATTCTATATGAGCTGTGGGTTTACTTAAGTGCCAATTTTCTAAAGAGTCTTCTCCACAGAGATCTTCTAGTAACTTTTATAATTTTTTTTTGTGTAATTGTTACTTGTACTTGTTGTATTCTAGATTTATTTGGTAAATATTGGTATTGACCATGCTGGGATGAAGAACCTCTGATATGTGGTAAGTTTGTCCTAGAATAAGGTTGCGTTATTCTAATTTCTGCCGCTTGATATTTACGATGTGTTGTAAATATAACTGATGTGTGTGATATAGTTATAGGATAGTGTTGTTGGAAAAAGTCATCTCCTAATAGTACATCATTATTTATATCATCAAATTGGTATATTATCAGTATTTTTAAGATGTAATTTTCTATTTGTATCATGGCATTTTGTTGATACTTGTCTAGTATAACCGTTTGTCCTGTTAAACCAGTAATTGCTTTTTTATTATATTCATATTGTTTTCATTTTGGTAGTATATTTTCACGACATAAGCATGCGTCTGCTCCCGTGTTTATTAGGCTGCAATAGTTTCTTGATTTGTATCCTTCGCATACAAATTATGTTAGTATAAATAACATATTTTTGGTTGCTCTTAATGGGTTCATTTGGACAATATTCTATTTATTACTATACTTTCATTATATATTGTTATTATTATTTTGTCTTCTTGTATTGAGTACAGTTGTACGGAAGTAAGTTTCTAATAACATTTCATTGACGTTGTACTCTGGATCTACATGTAGATGTAATAGTATTTTATTTTTATGGTTTATTCTTTGTGGTAATTCAATTTTATGGATAATTGGATGCCTATTGTTATAGTAGTCCAGATAGTAATATGAGTTTTCTAATGGTATTAATTCTGTTGTTTTTATATTTGTTTGTTTAATATGTAAATTAGTAGCTCCAGTATCTATTAGTGCTATTTATTTGTTCCATTTACCATTGTCATAATATTCTAATTCTATCTTAAATTGATTATTATTTTGATTCTCTAACATATTTATTATTGGTATTAGTTCCAATGCCTGTTGGTTATTTCTTATTGATAGTGATCTTCTACCAAACATTATTTGTTGTGCCTTTTCTTTTGCAATATCTTTTGCTTTGTTAAATTCAAATTCTATATAATTTGGTATAGTCATTTCAGATTTTTCCTACCTGGATTGTATCTTATAATTTTCCGAAATAGTGGTTTTATTTTAAAGTTATTAGTATTTCTGTTTTTTTACTTCATGCTTACTAGCAAAAGCATAAATATTTCTTTTTTATGTACTCATAACCTTACTCATGACTACACTTTTGTCCTTATTTTCTTCTCTCATACTTATAGAGAAGTTAGGTTTTATTGTAAAATTTATTTTTGGGTACATTATGTTTTCTTGTACTATTCTAATTAAGGCATCTTGTGTACTTGATATTATTCTATTATCCATTAAGTATATTTCTAAAGGTGTATTTATTCCTTCCTTAAAATAAGCTTTTATATGATTTTTACTGCTCCTAAATGTATATGCCTAAATGTCTTTCTGGTTTTCTCACTTATTTTTTCCATTTCTTGTCTTATTTTTCTTTCTGTTATTAATGGAATTATAGTTTTATCTTGGGCTTGTTCAATATTTATAGGTTGTTCATTATTTCTAGATATTATTATGGTATTTCTTTTTCTTTCAAATATTGAGAGTTTAAATATCTCTTTTGGGTTTATATCTAGTTTAGTTGCTATTATTTTACCATATTTTTGTATGTCAAAACTCATTCTTTCTCTTACTTTTTCGTTATTTTCTTCTCTTTCTAATGGTTCTCCTTTTTATGTTATTTCTGTTATCACATTTATTTCATGTTCTTCTATTTCATCCTCACTACTTCCACTATCTTCTTCCATTATCATTATTTTCTCATCTTCACTTATTTCTGGAAAATCTTCTTTATATTCTATGGATTCATATTTTATGTTATAGAATTCTTCAATTTCTTCTACATATTTTATATTTTATGTTTTCATTCTTTTAGGACAGTTTGATGATATACGTCCTACTTCTCCTCATATATAACAATTACATTTTTTTTTGGATATTGTTTGTTTTTATTTATTCTTTTGAATTATCTTTTATAGGGTTTTTTATATCATTTAAAAGTTAATTTGTATTTTGGTTTATATTTTTGAAATTTGTGTTTACGTCTTTTTATATATTAATTATTGTTATTATTACATCCCCAATGATTTGGTCTTGATTCTTCACAACAAATTCTTTATTTATATGTTATATTGTATTTTTATAGTTGCTCTAGCTTTCTAGCACACTTTATCCCTATAATCTTTTTTTAAAATTGTGTTTTATACCATAATGTATCTATTTTTTGTTTTATTTTCTCATTTATGTATGCATTATATATGTTTACTAGGTTTGCCCGTTGACACGTGCCTACGGCACGGTGCATCTTTTTTGATCATATAAAATAGTTTTGGAAGTCTAGCAAATTAATTGAAGTAGCAAACATAGAGCAAAAAACATATTATATGGTTTTTTTGAATTATTTTTAAAGTTGTTAAAGTTTTAAATTTTTTAGTTCTTTAATTTTTAATTTTTAAAAAATTTTAAAAAATTTTATTTGCTTAATTTTTTGAATAGAGGAGGGAAGGAAAGAGAGAGAGAACAAAAAACAATTAAATAAATATAGGAGTTGTTTTGGGTGGGGGATTTAAATTTGAATTTTGGGGGGAAAATATGTTTCGTGAGGTTAGATCTAGACCTTTGAATTTTTGGGGATTGAAGGAGAGCCACTTGATAGCTTTCTTTGTGTTTTATTATATAGATATTAGTTTTAGAAAAAAATGAGTCCAAGATTGAACTCTTTTCTTCATTTGTATAATAATTGTCTTGAAAATATTCTTGAAATTCACAAACATAGTTATCAAAAAAAAACGTGTCACATATTTCTAAATTACTTATTAATCTCCATCTTGCTTGGTTTTTTTTTATATATAGTGTGTTTTTCTCCTTTTTCGTAGACGCTAAATTATGTTTTTATTGCTATCTCGTAATTTGTAATTATTTCTTTTAGTCCTAAGGTTCGTTGTACTGAGGTTTCTTGTGTTCTTTTGTCATCAATTTGTCTTGATTATCTGATAGTATTTTTTTTCTTCCATTAGTCTATTCCACTATTTTTCTACTAGTCCTACAAAAGTTGCTTCTATAAATTTCTCAAATTTATTTCCTGATAAGTTTTGCCTAAATCCTGCTATTAGTGAAGATTTTACTCGTTCTTCTATTATTCTATCTATATCTTTTACGCAGCCTAGATCTAGCCATTCTCCATTTTCTGCTACTCCTTTTTCATAGTGTTCTGCTGGTTCACATTGGAAGGTTTCTTTTTCTTTTTCTTTCCCTAACTTACTAATTTTTGTATCTTGCTATTTCCAAGGTAGGTGATAAGGCATTTTATTAGGTGGTGGTCTTAAGATTTCGTATATATTAATTGGACTTTCTATAAGTTTTGTTAAAATATTGTCTTTTTCTTGATCCATTTTATTTCTTTGTTTGTTATATCTATATTTTTTAAGGATTCTTTTACTTCCTCTGAATTTGGATTTACCATTAAATCTTCTATTTCTAAAATATTTATATTAAGTTTTGTTATGCCTTAATCTAACTCCATTTCTTCTTCTCTTATGCCTAATTCTTCTTCAGTATCTTCTGTTATATATCTACTTAATTCTTTTATGTTCTTATTTAGGATTTATAAATTTTTTCTTATAGTTCCTACAAATTTTGGACCATTGTAATTTTTTTCAACTCTTAAATGTTTATCATATAAAGTAGTGATGGTTCTGTCTTTGTAATATTATCCATCCTAACTTAATTCCTTTAGTTTAATATCTTGTATGATAATAGTTGTTGGTAATACCAGCTTACTTCTTCGAATCTATAATCTAATACTTTGTATGCTGTTACTTTTTGTATTTACTTAGCTAGTTTCTCAGTTACTCTACTTGTTATTACTAAATATTCTCATATTTTCCTATCAGTTCTATATATTTTTTCTATTAATCTTCTATCATTGTATCCTATTTTAAATTTTAATTTTTTTTAAATTTAGTTTTTTATTTTCTGTGAAATAACCAGTTTTAATAAAGCTTAAATTGCTTAATGGATACTATAGTTTATAGTTTCTAAAATAGGGTTATATAGAAAATATATTTTTTGCGTTTTTATATTAATGGATCAGTTGGAGGTAATATTTTCTAGAAGTGGGTTAGTTGTTTAATTGTTTTGAAAAGTGGATCAGTTTGACAAATAAATATGGAAAGTGGGTCAGTTACTAACATACACTCAAAATCTAAAGATCCAAACTGCTGCCATTTATCGCTTTGAATATGGAGAGGAAGAAGTAGTTCATTGAGTGCTTATATTTTTGACAGACTACATTCTTTTCTATAGACAAAATGTTTTTCAAGCATTTATATGAAATCCTAGAGAATGTTGTCCTTAATGATTGTTTTTACAATCCGATTAATCTGTATACTTATGTGATATTCTTAACATATATATATAGTTACTACTTACTAGTAAAGATATAAACTATAAATTATACTATTCAGATTCTCCTTTCACTTTGTAAGTGATAGATTTTAACCATGTATTTTCATCTATTGTAATTTTTTTTTATTAAAAATGAAAAAAAAATATATTCATTGCACGTTCTACCCTCTACTTGAATAGAGTAATTAAGGCCTGTGTACCTGCGGTAACTTTGGATTCTTTGAGGCATACCTGTTGCGATTTGCAAAGCTGTGATTACAGTAAAAGCTGTACTAGTGTGTTTCTTTTCTTTGTTTTTTTATAAGTTATCAGGCTGTGGACCAGATTCTTGTGGATGAAATTAACTAAACATACTATAGTAATTTTGACGTGCGATGCACGTTTTGATAAGAGTTGGAAAATATTCACGTGCGGTATGTGTATTAAGAAATAGTTTTGGAGTTAGACGTGCGTTGCACGTGATTGAAAAAAATATTTTTGCAGAAAAAGCTATATTTGTACGTGCAATGCACGTGTTTATAAGCAGAATTTAAGTATTACGTGCAACATATGTGTATGTTCAGTGTTAAAAAGTTATTATAAAATTATTTTGCATGTACGTTGCACGTTATAAATAAGTGAAATTTGTTTTATTTGTTTCTTTTTGCTGTAATTAATGGGTGAGTTAGAGTTGCACGTGCAACGCACGGATTTGTATGTTGACAAATGACAACCCCAACTCTCCCATTATAATATTAGATTAGATATTTAGGCTAAATTTTTAAAAAAAACCTTGAATTAACCTTTCTACATAAAATCGTCTTGAACTTTTTTGCGCTGTAAGAGATTATTATAGTCCCATATTGGTTGTAGAGTTGTTTTGATATTCGTTCTCCTCCTCTATATGTAGGTGGTATTATACTTGGTTGAAATCAATTCAATATTCAGTATTGTTTTCATCTCTCTGATTTATCTTAACATGGTATGAGAGCTAATTACTCAAATTTTCTTACCTTAAAATTTTTCCATCCAAAAATCCTCAAATTCCAACAGCCAAAGTTCTACAAATTTTTTTCCAAAACCCTAGATTAAAAAAAAAAAAAAAAAAAAAACTCATCGTCAACATCAGAAGAAGAAGGCTTCCATCGATCAAGAAGAAGAAGACTCATCGACTCCTCCTCCTCTCTGTCGACTCCGAAGAAGAAGACTCATCGACTCCTCCCCATCCACCTCTCTTCCCCATCCAACCTCCACTGCCGTCGACCCAATCCCCCATCGACTGCAACACCTAAAACTCCGAATCCAACTCCAACGACCTCCGATTACCTCGCCGTCTCCGATCCCCTAAAAGAGCAGGATCCTCCGACCTCATCCCCTTCGTCTCCGTCCCCGCAAGAGCAGGATTCTCCGTCTCCGCCTCCGTCCCCGGATCCAACACCTTCGTCTCCTACCTCATCACCTCCCGCCTCCACCACGGCGAATCATCCGACTTCGCCGTGCGCCGCTGCCGCCACCTGCTCCTCCGCCTCCTCCTCCGGTTCCGGTCATCATTGATTTTGTGTTTGGAAATGGTCTGTTAGGATTTGGATCCATTCTTTTCTTTTTTTCTTCTTTCTCTTTACTGTTTAAAAAAAAGTTGATTATATATATATATATATATATATATATATATATATATATATATATATATATATATATATATATATATATACAGGTACTACTACTTGATGACATCTCAGTATCTCCCACATGTTTTTGCCTCCACTGACTTCCCCGATGCAAACGCCTCTCGTTCCTCCTCCAAATTCAAAAAGCAGAAGCACCACTTTCAGTCTGCCTCCGGCCTCCTACCTTCTCCTTACATCATTCCTCACCCTACTCCACCTCTACTTCCGCCACCGGTAGCACCGCCCTACTCTCTACCCCGATCCAGCCATCAGCAGCATCTCCCTTCACATTGTGCTCTCAGTTACAGCAGCATTAGTCTTATTTCTCCTCGCAGTGCTTCTTCCCTCACATCCTCGGCCATGCCCGTCACTCCGGCCTTGCCGTCTCCTGCTGATTGGGCTAATCTTCAGCAACGCCTCACTCAGCTGGAACTGCAGCTCATGGGTCAGTCTATCAATGCTGGCTCCTCTACTCCTGCACTTTCTGCCACTCCCAGTATGAATTCGTTCTGGATTTTAGATTCTGGTGCATCACATCATCTCATTAGTAATCAGACACTGTTCACCACCTGCACAGCACTTTCTTCTCACTCTCCATCTCTACACACAGTCATCAGCAGTTCCATATGAAAGACTTTGGTAGACTACGTTATTTTCTGGGCCTAGAGATTGTTCATGGATCTAGAGGGATACTCATTTCTCAACAGAAATACACATCAGATATTATCTCCGCTACGTGCCTTCTGACAGTAGATCAGCCGATACACCCTTAGAGCTTCATGTGAATCTTCGTCCCACTGATGGTGAGCTCCTTCCTGATGTAACCCATGTTTTTCATTTTGTGTATTTTTGAGTGTATTTTTTTCTTTTCGTTTTGGTGTATTTTCTCTCTTGTATTCTTTCTGAACCGTAAATTGGAGTTATTTTCAATATATATATTCGTTTTATTTCATTTTGAGCTTTTTGTGTTTGATTGATTGTCTGTTTTGTTTCGTTCTTCATTATTTTCTTTCTTTCATTTAGTTCTTGTTCTCTTTACTTCTTTTTTTTGGGTGGTGGTGGTGGTGGTGGTTGGTTGTATCCTTTTCTCAATCCTATTTGTTGATCCCTAATAAGATTTCCAAAGCCAAATTAAATTCCCAATCCTATTTGATATCCTATACAAATTGTATCCTAATTAAAGCCAATTAAACAAATCCTACTACTACTCCTAATTACCCACAACTCAATTACCCATTAACCCTAATCCCCTTATATATATACATCTCTAATCCCCCTAACCCTAAACCCTAATCGCAAACCCTAACCCTAGCCTCCCTCAACCCGGCCTCCCCCTCTTTCTCCCCGTTGCTTGCGCCGCACACCCCCAAACCCGACCCCCTCCGGCCTGTGCAGCAACCCGATGCCAGCACCTTAAGCCGCCGACCTCCCTCCCGACAATACCCCAACACCCGAGCCCTCGATCTCTTAGCCGACCATCTCCTACACCACCACATACTCCCTCGTCTCTCTCTCTTGGTGTTCTCTTGTGGCCGCAAGCCACTATTGTCATCATCCCTCTTGGATCATCTCTTTTTTGGAGTTTTTGTTCGTGTGGAGATTTTCGCTCAAGTTTGCTTGGATTCATTAGTTCGTGGATTTTGATTCGTGGATTTTCGTTCGTGGGTTTTGCTCGTTACTCTTGGTTTTCTTCATTCTTCATCTTCGGTTAAGGCAAGTAACTTGTACTCCAATTCATTTGTTTGATACAAGTCAAAAATACCACATTAGTGTAGTTGGGTCTAGAGACGACTCTTGTTTGTGTTATGTTTGATGGATTTTGTCTTTATTGTGAAAACTTGACCAAAGTTGCCTCACGACACAATATGGACATGAAATAACTTAGGTTTTACCCGTTTTTGATTTGATCATGTATGTGGGACTTTTTGTGAGAATTTGTTATTTTGGTTGAGACCCATGTGATATACTTGGTGTGGACATGCTAGATACCCTAATTCATGATGTTTGGAAACTTGGTGGACTCGATTTTATATTTGGTTGTGCTTTGAATAAGTTTTGTATGATATATGTTGAGTTGTTGTTAAAGGGAAAAATCTGTATTTTGTCGTTGATCTGTTTGTTTGCTATTTTGGACTGTCTTGAAGTCAGTATCTTAATTTCGGTATAAAACATGAGTTTTATAGGATTTCGTCTATTTTCAAACTCTTCTGACTTTGCTTGATTTTGTTTTCGTATGAGCGACTTATGACTGTTTTACTACAGAGGTGTAGATCTTTTCCAGATTTCGTTTTTCGATGTTTTTGATGACTAAGGTACAGTTCTTTTTTTCCCTCTTATAAGAGGTTACCTCTTATAAGAGATTTACAGTAACAGCCTCTTGTAAGAGCCTCTTTTTGAGGTGTTCTTTTTATATAAAAATAACCTCTTATAAGAACCTCTTATAAGAGATTTCTGTTCTTTTTTCACCTCTTACAAGAGCCTATATTACCCCAAATTCTATATTACCCCAAAGTATAAAAATAGTGAGAGGAAGGACAAGAAAAGATAAGTTCAAATTACCAATATATAAACTAGTTTAATGGCAAGTTAAATTCACAAATCAATGTAAATCATCAATTATAATTCCGGGCGACTATAGACTTTTAATTAGTATGAAAATTAGTATGTATAAATATAAATAATAATAATTTGTTTCAAAGAAGTTGGATTAAAAAAAATTAAGGTCAATGGGTCAATATAAATTCTCCCTTACATGTATAAAAAAAAAAAAAAAAAACCTGACCGGCTGCAGGATTTGAATATGGTGGCATCATAACAGGAAAAATCAACTAGCCACAACTCAAGTATATGTAAATATATATATCTTTAAATAAATCAGTGTTTCGACAGCATCCCTAACATAATTGTTTGAGATTGTGAAGAATGAATTCCCACACTTTTTTTAGGATAGCATATTACAGTCAACTACGTATATGATTACACTTTTTCTAGGATAGCATATTCCGCTCTACTATAGACTAATATATAAACTAGTTTAATTAGTAACAATTATAATATAGACTTTGGGGGTAATATAGACTTTTTAAGTGATAGAAGTCTTATAAGAATTTGAAAGATGCTACTAGAAGTCTTTTAGGCTTATAAGATATTTTGAGAAAAATGTCTTATAAGAGGTAAAAAAAGAACAGTAAAAAAACTCTAGTAAGAGGTGGACCACCTCTTACAAGAGGTGAATCTCTTATAAGAGCAGAAAAAGAACACTACCTAAATGATTTTGATACTGATGCTACATATATTATTTTGATCTAAAATTTTGGTCAGTGTTTTTTTATCTAGTTAGGGATTACCCAGAATTTTGGTAAATTTTATTGATGAGCTTTATGTGTTGTTTCATGCTCGTTTATGAAAACTATACTTGCAGTATTTTACTCACCGTTTTGTAAAGAATCATATTTTCACCCTGATTCCTTTTACTGTATGAAAAATATTTGTGAAATATGAAAGTTAGTATATTTTATATATTTTCATATCCCTTTGCCGGAATTGGATTTCGTTCACTGGTTGCAAGATATCATAGTTTTCGTACAGCAGTGTTGGGAATTCAAGATTTGCCAAACTCTCGTTTATTGATGTTTTCTTATTTTTGATGACTAATCTAATTTTACTGAAAAATTGTGAAACTTTATATTTAGATACATGACATATAGAAAAATACTCCAGATTTTTCGTGGATTTATTTATTGAGTTTTCATGCTGTTTTCCTGTTCTTGAATTCGTTTTTCTGATTTCTGTCTGAGCCTATTTTCTGTATTCAAATCAATTTTGAGCTATGTTCTTGTGAATTAATATGTGACTTATTTATACTCACTGGATTCGGTTGGGAGTCTATTTTCCAGACGTTTTGACGGATTCAGATTTGCATGCTTGTAACACTGGAAATTTCTATTTTACTATAGCATGGTCTTGCTGTCCTGAACTTGAGATTTGTCTATTTTATTCCTTTATGAGATATCTTGTACTCGTACATGTTTACCTTGCAACTTGAACTTGCCACATGATCATGCCATGTTATTCTTGATATACTTTGCACATATACATGCTTGTTTGACAATAATAATAAATAACCAAGCCGGGGTTTAAGGGACAGATCTAATAGTGGATAATTCAGAAATGTGTACTTGGAAGGGGATCCACTGATCCTATGTGATTACTTGAGATATGATACTTGACACGTGATTACTTGATACTTGCACGCAGGACACGATACTTTCCACTTGCACAACTTGACACGTGATTACATGATACATGATACATGATACTTAGAGCTTGGAGCTCGATTACTTGACTTGTCCCCGAGTATACTGTCTTCTATGGTCCACTATGAAATCTAAAGCAAAACTGTTTGCTGTAGCAACCATGTAAGGTGGGCTGCATGAAGTGCTACCTAAATAGTAATTACTACAAGATTTGATACATGATACTTGAACTTGATACTTGAACATGATACATGCTTGTTTGTTACATGACTACATGATACTTGAGACTTGAAATTTGACACTTAATACATGATTACATGATACTTGACACTTAATGCATGTTTACATGATACTTGATTACTTGATACTTGATTCATGCCATTTACACTTGTTCACTTTGCCATGCTAGTTGTTTATGTTGACATCATACTTATACCATGTTGCTAGTTAGTTTCCTCATATACTTGTATTCTACATTATAAGTGGCCCATAACTTGCAATTGACGGATACTTATTTTTCTCTTTCTCTCTTTGCTGCATTTGTTGAATTGCAGATTTTGGAGAACAGGTTCCAAATGGTATCGGTGACATGAAGTATTAGTACTGCATTTTATTAGTAATATTTCTTGTAGCTTGCTTGAACAATATTGTATTTTGAGACTTGGATTTATTCTTGTATTTGGGCAATGTGATCCAAGACATTTGTTTATTCAGATCATGACTATTTGAGATTTATATATTTGGTTTCAAGTATTCTTGTTAGTATTTTGGGTTCATATGTGCATGTGGTTGGTTCTTTTGCTTCCGACTCTGATGATTCTTGTGAACGTTGTAAAAAATTTTTGAACAGCTTATGGATGATGAAAATCATTCGCTTGATTTTTTTCTCGTATTCGTATTCCGTATTCTTTTTGGAAAGCGGGGCGTGACACCTTATCTCACTAGATACAGACAGATTGTTGGACAGCTTGTCTACTTATGCATGACCAGATCCGATATTGCTCACGCAGTCAGTGTTGTCAGTCAGTTTGTTTCTGCTCCTACATCAGTTCACTACGGTGCTCTTCTTCAGATTCTCAGATATTTTCGGGGCACTATTACTCGCTCATTATTCATGCCTCCTACATCCAAACTAGAGTTGACTGCATATTCTGATTCAGATTGGGCAGGTGATCCTACTACCAGACGGTCTACCACCGGTTTTTGTCTATTTCTTGGTGATTCGCTGATCTCATGGCAAAGTAAGAAACAAGCAGTTATTGCATGTTCTTCGACTGAAGCTGAGTACAGAGCAATGACAGCTACTACTAGATAGATTGTTCATGTTCGTTGGTTGTTATCAGATATGGGTGTCACTCTTACAGGAGCTACTCCTCTTCATTGTGATAACCGGAGTGCATTGCACATTGCAAGCAACCCGGTCTTTCATGAGCGAACAAAGCATATAGAGATTGATTGCCATTATGTTCGTGAGCGCTTTGAGGCAGGGACCATTTCTGTCCATTCTGTTACATCTTTTCAGCAGACTGCAGACTTCTTCACCAAATCTCATACTGTTCAGAGATTTAGATACTTAGTTGGCAAACTCACACTGTTTGACCCATCGTGAGTTTGAATGGGGGTGTTAGAGATTATTATAGTCCCATATTGGTTGTAGAGTTGTTTTGATATTCGTTCTCCTCCTATATATAGGTGGTATTGTACTTGGTTGAACTCAATTCAATATTCAGTATTGTTTTCATCTCTCTGATTTATCTTAACATGCGCAATTTTTTTCCTCAAGTATTTTTTCAAAAAAACTCCTCTCAAATTTTTTTTCAAAAAAAACCACATCTATTAAAAACACCTCACTTAACTTTCATGTTCTATAAAAAATTTAGCAAAAAGCGCATACCGTGGGGATTGAGTTTTTGAAAACATTCTTTGGGGGGGTTTTGTGAAAAAAATTTCAAAACGGTTTTTTACAGAAATGATATATTTCAGGGTTTTTTTAAAAAAATTAGCCACAGATTTATTGTGTCTCGAAAGTCTATGCAGGTGTTAAAACGAGGATATGTGTGTATTAAGATTTTTTTTTTTTGATGAAACGGATAGAGTCCGTAGACTCCAGCCAAACAATCAAATAAATAATCAACAGTTTACAAAGATGGTTTTACGAGAGGTAAAACGGAGTACAACAGAGTAATGCCTATATACAGGGGAAACAGAAGATAACAATAATGAAACAGCAATTACAAGGCGAAGCCATGGCAGCCGCGGCGCAACAAGCAGGGGGACGCACACAAAGGCTCCGCAAGCTTCAGGCCTCAGGAGAAAGAGAGGAACGAGCCGGAGGGCGGGAGACCAGTGCGCGACGGGCCGGCGCGACAGCTTAAGCCTGGGAGAAATCTGAAAAGGAAGCTACCAACCAAGCCCGAGAGGAAGTCTACTGCTCAGGCTATCCGAGCTCTCTCAAAAAAGAGCAAAGAAGGGCTTCAAACTAGCATCCAGGACCTACAGGTAAACAGTCTAGCTCCAAGTGCTAGATGGCACTCAAGACCATTGACACGACAAAGCAGAAAGGCCGGGAAAGGAAATCCCGACCAAAACATAACAGTCCAGGCAAGAAATAGTGTGCATCACCATGAACAGCTAAAGAGAATAGAGATAAATAAAGCCAGACAAAAGTAATCGCAATTGCAGACTAGAGAACGGATCAGCCAGAGGGTACAATCCAGCATTAAGTTAAGCCTAGCATCGATAGCAATTAAACAACATCATAGAAACTAAGTTCAGAGGCACCATACTAAGTCAGAAAGCATAGGGGCATAAAAAGAGAAAGAACATCCCAATAAAGCTATACAAAAGTAGGTCTCAAAAGAGTAACCAGAGAGTGCTAGAAAGACATGAGCAAAGTCGGGAGATATAAAACCAAGACCCCCAGGGCAGTTGAACCCGACAGGAACAAAAGAGACAGGCTGAGCTGCAGAAAAGCCCTCCAAAACATCAAAAAGAGACCCCAAAGACTAAAGCCAGCCTGATGTTAGCCCTGCACAACACTATGAGAGAAGCATAGGTAGGAATGTGAGAAAGCATGGCATAGAGAAAGAAAAAATCTCAAAAGATACTATAATGCTTGAAGAACATTGAGGCAATTAATAGACTGTAAAAGTTTTTGGGACGCCATAGAGGCGTTCTCTTTGAAGTTAGGGCTTGAAGCCCAGAAATTGAAAAGGAAAATAAATTCATCTATCATAGCCGCAATCGATTTGCGACGATGCCGAAATAGTCTACCGTTTCGTTCTTGCCAAATTATCCAAATAATGGTGTGAGTAGCTAAGATCCAAGCCTTACGGCACGAATTGTTCGGGGGAGGCGTAGACCAAACAGAGGTCAAAAGGAGTGGAATCACGCCTGTATTCCAAGCCAGAGCGTTAATCTTCCAAAGGGGAATAATGACTGGGCATCGAACGAAAAGGTGATTAACATCTTCCGGGGAAAGATTACAAAAAGGACAGAGTTGGCCCCAGGCTAAATTTCTTTTGTTGAGGATCTCGACAGTGAGAAGTTTGTTATTAAAAGCTAACCATGAATTAATTCTGACTTTAAGGGGGATACAAGAGTCCCAGATCAAATCTGACGACGCAGATCGCAAACCTCTAGAGTTGAGAAAACGGTAAAAAGAGTTAACCGTAAAGGTTCCTGACGCGGTCCAGCGCCAAGAGATGCCCTCTAAAGGAGACCACGAATATCCATTAAGAAGGCAGAGTAGGTTATTATATTGGTCTATGAGCGGGGAGGGCAGACTAATCGTGAAGGGGATCGACCAATACCTTACATTATGAATCCGAGTAAGAGAATCTGCTACCGAGGCGGACGGGATAGCTGCCAAACGGAATGAAGAGGGGAATGCGGAGGATAGTTTCAAGTTACCGATCCACAAATCGGACCAAAATCTAACGGTGGACCCGTCAGCTGCATTCCGCGAAATGCTACACTGGAAAGCGTACGACTCTTTCCAAATACCTTTCCAGAAAGGAGAGGCGTGGCGAGGAGGGAAATGAGGGAATTCCCACCAATGGGAGGAGGATCGATAATTTTTAATGCAACGAATCCACGGGAGATGATTGAATTGGTGAAGTCTCCACAACCACTTGCCTAAAAGGGCAATATTGTGATCTCTAAGATCCAACACTCCAAGACCCCCTTCATCTCTAGGAGCACAGATAATTTTTCAATTAGCCAGGTGCGAACCTGGATTATAGACGGAAGATCCCGACCAGAGAAAATTGCTCCTGATCTGATCAATCCTTTTGATCACCCAGGAAGGCAAGAAAAAGAAGGACATCATATATTGGGGTAAGGCGGAAAGAACCGAATTAATGAGGATTAATCTACCTCCCCGGGAAAGAACTTTCCCGGACCAAACTGAGAGCCTAGACTCCACTTTGTCAATCAGTGGAATCCAGTCAGCTCTGATGAGTTTTCCCCATCTCAGGGGAATGCCAAGATAAGAGATAGGAAAGTTGGTGATCGAGCAATTGAAGAAATTGGAGATCTCTGCCTGGCGGTTGGGAGACCCGCTGAGCTAAAGAACCGAGGATTTTTGAAAGTTAATGGTTAAACCTGAAGCCAATTCGAAGCAGTAGAGGAGCAGTTTCAGATTACGAAGAGAGTGAAGGTTAGGCTTGGAGAAAATAATCGTGTCATCTGCGTATTGAAGGTTAAGAACGCCCTCAAAATGAGGAGAGCGACCAAGACCCTCTATCATTTGCAAGTCCCAAGCATTCCTGAGGAGTTTGCTAAAGACATCCGCCACCAGAGAGAAAAGAAGAGATGAAAGAGGGTCTCCCTGGCGAAGTCCGCATTTTACTTTGAACTTGTGACCCTCTGACCCATTGATAAAGATAGCCGAGGTACCAGAGTAAAGACTGGATTTAATCCAGGCCACCCATTTGGGACCAAAACCCCTAAAGGTTAGGATATTCAAGAGGAAGTCCCAATTGACATTATCATAAGCCTTTTGAAAGTCGAGTTTCAGTAGGATCCCCTCGTCCCGGGATCGGTGACATTGAGAAATGATTTCCTGGGCCGATGCCACACTGTCTAGAATAAACCGATCCTTGATGAAACTAGACTGAGCATGTGTGTATTAAGATTTAAGACAAACAACAATCATCTTCTCCTAATTAAGGGCCTAACACAAAACTAAAAACAGTTAAGAGGCTTAGGAACCTTTTTCCTTTTTATCTGTATGTAACATTGCATGACTGTCATCTTATTTTAAAAGTAAGCAGAAAGAAAGAAGGATGATTAACTTTTATATTTCAGTATCAGGCTGTCAATTTGGACATGATAAGTTATCTGCTAGCAAGGATTTTGCATAGGAAATAATACCCACTAAGAGCATCTACAGTGGTCTAAACCCAAATTTTGGATATTTTGCAAATAGCAATAAAATTTTTGGAATTGAGTTGTAGTCGTCTAAACCCAAATTTTTGTTTTTCAACGACGGATGGAATATCATATTCTGTGGGAGCTTTTTTTGTTCTTCCAAAAAAATGGGGCGGAATATCATATTCCGTCCGATAAAAAAAATTCTGAATAAAAGAGTTAATGGACTCATAAATAAGAACTATAGGCCTAAGGTATAGGATTTAAAAATCGAAAATGAGAGGGGAATGTCTTCTAACGGGAGACGATCTCGTTATTATGAATTTTATTTTAGTTTTTTGGTTTTTACAAAATCGATCGGATGAGATATTATATCCCGTCTGATCTGTTTAATTAAAAAATAATAATAAAATTGTGGACAGACGGGATATGATATTCCGATTTTCAAATTTTGGTTCCTGCCATTTCTTCTCCCAAATTTGACAACCAACTTTTCACATCGAACCAAAATTATGGGTATTTGGCCAACGACCGCAGTAGATTTTTGTCCAAATTTCTTATTATTTGGATATTTGGCCAATGACTATAGATACTCTAAGAAACTACATACTTATGATAAGCAGTGAGTTCTACCTTAAATGGGCTGGGACAGGTAAAGCGAAGTTTCAGGTTCGATGCTATATGTACTACAACGTAGCTTCTATACAAGGGTGACAATTTTATCGGGTAACATGATAGTCTATTTCGAATACAGTCTAAATTATTGGTCATGGATCTTACAATATATCCATTAACTTATTGTAAGGAGCACCGAGTCGTAGAAATAAATATTTCAAAATATAGTAACTATAATCTCTAATATTATAATAGGAGAGTTGAGATTGTCATTTGTAGACAACCTATAATTTGTATGCATTCAACCATCTAATCTTAACTATTCAATTTTAAGTGAAAGTTATATTAACCATTCATTTACTTAACTGCCATTAGTTACCATAATACCCTCAAAGTTTAAATTTATTTACAACATAATTATTTATAAAAATGTTACTCATATAAAAAATAAAAGTTTGTGCCACTAGGAATAATTTGTAAATAATATGTGATGAGTAAAAAAAAGTATCAGGTTCGTAGCCAGATTACGTCATAGTATTTACTTTATAAAAATAATATATTATGACGTGCATTGCACGTACAAATTACTAGTAATATTATAATGGGAGATTTGGAGTTGTAATTTGTAGACAACCAACCATCTAATCTCAACCATTTATTTTTATATATGAGTTATATTAACCATTCATTTACCCAACTGTTATTAGTTACTATAATATCCTCAAAATTCAAATTTATTTACGACATAATTATTTACAAAAATGTCAATCATATAAAATAAAATTGATGCCACTATGAGTAATTTGTAAAAGGTATGTGATGAATAAAAAGATGTCTCAGATTTTGAGGCCAGAGTATATCGTTATTTACTTTTAGAAGAAAAAATATATTAGGACGTGCATTGCATCGTACAGATTACTGGTATCAATAAAACAAGAACTTAGTGAATCTACAGATTACTAGTATCAATAAAACAAGAACTTAGTGAGTCTACAGTCCGACTGGTAGTGGTGGCTAGGGATGGCGAACGAGTCGAGTGGGCCGGGCCGGGTCCAACCCGTACGGGTTGGCACGTATACTTAGCCGGTCCGGGCCGGGTTGTACTCTTATACGGGCCGGGCCGGGCCGGGCTAAGTTTTCGTTTGGGTGGCCCGCCCAACCCGTGAACCCTTTAGGGTTCAACCCGGGTTGGGCCGGGTCGACCCGCGGGTTGGCCCGTTTAATATTATTATTATTATTATTATTATTTTTGATAGCTTAAATTAAAATAATAATAATAATTATTATAATACTAAGTAAGTAATAATACTAATAAACAATAAAAATCATAATAATAATAATAAGATTGAAATAGTGAAATTGACAACAAATTTTGAAATATTATTCATATGAATTTAAGTTATACAATTTTAACAATTTAGAACGAAATGAAGAATTCAATTCACAAATAAGTTTTATACAATAACATATTTCTTATATACAATTTTAATTGAGTACAAGTTTTCTAATTTGACATAACAAGCAAAGCTATTGTTGTTGTTGTTGTTGTTGTTCTTCGGGCGAGTTGCTCCCACTTGTGGAACTTAATAGTGCTTTCCCTTGCGTCCTATCTTTAGCCTTCAGCGAGTCTTCTGTGCAAACGAGCATCTCTAACGCCTCGGGCTTCAACCGATTCCTGTAATCAGATAGAATCCTGTCACTTGTAGAAAATGCACTCTCAGAAGCAACTGTATAGACAGAAGGAGTTAGTAAATCTTTAGCCATAATTGACAGAATACTAAGTGTGTTCATGTTCTTTCCACCATTGTAAAATATCTAGTGCAGAAAGAGTAGGCTCAGTATCCTGTTGGTTATACCAATTTAATTCATTTGGTTGATTAGTCCTAGATTTTTTAGATTGAATTTGTTCAAGTAAACTAAATGTTCTATCACCAATTCTACTTTTACCCTTACCTTTAGAACTACCAGAAGAAAAACTAACTACAGAAGTTGTACTACTAGAAGCAAAACGTCTATCATAATAATCATACAAGTTATTTAACGTAGATTCAAACTGAACTAAAAAAGTAGCGCAATCAATTGTTAATTCTACATTGTCCTCTAAATATCCAAAAAATATTTGTATCAAATTCTTCGTACCTTCTAATTTGATACGGGGATCCATAACAGTAGCAACACAAATCAACATAGGAGGAGGAAAATAATACTTCAAATTTTTTTGAAATGCAGGTATTACAATGTCACTAATATAGGGATCATTTAACATTTCGTTAAATATTTGCATCATGCTAACTAATTCAATAAAAATGCTACTAGAAGTAGATTCATATGTTTTTGAAAATTTTAAAGTTGCGGTTTTAAAAGGTTCTAAAAATTTCAACAAAGATTCGGCAAAAAACCAATCGGGGGGAGTCATTTCAAAATTGTGCATATTTTTTGCGATACAAAAATCATTTACAACTGCTTTATAATCGGTGACAACATTTAGTAAATCAAAAGTAGAATTCCATCGGTGTCTAACATCCTTTGGAAATTTTCTAAAGGGAACATTTCTAACCTTACACCAAGATTTCCATTCTTATAAAATGCTTGGACTTAATGTAATGAAATGTACACAATTTCTAATTTTAACTATATATGGATCAGCTATTCTTAATGCATCTTGAACACATAAATTTATAATATGACATGCACATCTAACATGAAATATATTGTCAGATGGAGGGTTTAATACAGATTTTAAAGTAGTAATTGCTACATTGTTGTTAGATGCATTATCAAAACTAATAGCCATAATTTTATCGCAAATATGAAAAACATCACAAATTTCTATAATACGGTTTGCTATTTCAGCGCCACTATGGGAATACGGCAACGCCGCAAGTGATATACTTCTTTTTTGAAGAATCCAATCATTGTCGATCCAATGACAGGTTATTCCCATCGTTGGAATATTGTTGACACCCATCCAACAATCCGAAGTTAAACTAACCCTACAAGTTAAACTCCATAAAATTGCAATCAACGCGTCCTTCATTTCAACATACATTTTAAAACAATCCGATTTGCAAGTATTTCTCAGAATTCTTTTAAAATGAGGGTTTAAGGCCGTTTGATTAAAATTTTCCAAGTTCCTACTCTCGGGATAGGAAAATGGCAACTCTTCCTTAATGACTAATCGGGCCATTTCCCGACGAACAAGTTCGAGATCATAAGGGTGGCTATCTACTTGACCGGTCCTAGGGTTGATTTTTTGTTGACCTTGTATTTGATCAAGAAGTACTTTATGATTATGTTGTATGTGCCTACTAATTGTACCGGTGCCGTCACCCCTCTTGAATTTGTATATTTTACTACATGTTTTACACACTTTCAAACCTATACCCGGAGTATGTTCGTCCGGGATATAATCATAAAACTTATGCCAATCGCTAGTTTCTCCTCTACTTTTCCTACTACTACGGGGTTGTGTGGTTTCGGTTTGTTGTTGTTGTTGTTGTTCTTCTAATTGTATGTCACCTACAACATCGTCGTGTGTACCCCATTGTTCCATAGTAGGATCAATGTAATCTTGGGCGGGCTCACTAGTTGGGACAATTGGTGGCCTACGTGAAGAGGAGGAGGAATCTTGTCCGCTACGACCGCTACCGCGTGATCTAGACATAATGTAGTAATGTGCTAAAGTGAAGTATGTAAAAAAAAAATATACAATGTGGGAGCGGTGAATTATACAAAAAAAATCTAAAAAACAAGAGGGTTGAGATAGAGAAGTTCAAAAAAACGAACAATAATTTTAACTACAACGCAAAAAAAAAATTAACGAGAGAGAGAGAGATATTTTGATACCGTTCACCGTGGAATACGCGTATGTAAAAAAAATCGTTAAAATAAGAATAGAATAGAAAAGATGGAGGATCGCTTTACCGATTCCGCAATTGAAGAGTTGAGAAGAGGTTGAAGTAGATTTGACGAGGGTTGAAGAGAGTTGAAGACGTTGAATTTTGATTCTGATACGACCGAAATTCGATCGTGTATATGCATCCTTGTTCTTTGTTTGATGAATACTACAATTGTTCAAAAATTCTTTACAAATGATGTATAATAGTAGAGAGAGTAAGAGAGTGAGGTGTGATTTTTTATGAAATTTTTGAGGATATTTATAGGCTAAATATGTTGGAAAAAACAAAAAAAAAACCAAAAAAAATAACCCCAACGGCTCAAAGAGCCGTTCCAAACGGCTCTGTCCCAAGACAGAGCGCAGCGCAAGCAGCGAGGGGGATTTTTCGACCGTTCGACCCGCGGGTCAACGGTCGACCCGTCACGGGTCGAATGGGTCGGAACCCGCGGGTCGACCCGCGGGTTGGCAGGTTAAATTCGTGAGTTGGGCCGGGTTCGTGGGCCGGGTTTCGCGAGTCCAATTAACTTAAATAGCGACCCGGGTCGACCCGGTACTGTTCACCGGGTTCGACCCGAACCCGCAAAGAAGTTAACCGGGCCGGGTTGGCGGGCCGGGTCGCGGGTGGGTCGCCGGTTGACCCGGCCCAGTTGCCATCCCTAGTGGTGGCCACACCTAGTTCGGTAGCCTTGCGGATTATGGTTAACTATTTCTGTTTAAATAAGAATTTTTTTTTTCTTTTCACAAAAATATTTAGAAGACTTCTCTCCCGTGTGATTTTCTACAAAGCCAACATCTTGACTTTCTAAATGATAAGTTTTGCTCCTAATAATTACCTCTCCACCGACGGTAAAAATCCGTCATTAATAAGTTTTAGTTTTAGATAATAGGTGTCTTGGTGATATAGCGAAAAGTCTTTTATTTATTTATTTATTTATTTATTTATTTTTTAAAAAAAAATAAAATCTGGCCACCCTATTTCATTAATAAGAGATTAATAAAATATACTCAGAGTACTGAGCCTACTAAAAGATCCTACAATCAGAACAAAATTACATAAACACCACTCCGAACATGGGGGGTGTGACAAAATAAACATAGAGTAGCCGCACAGAGATACATCATATCCCCCAACAAATCCTGGAACGGTGGGTATCAAAGAACATAGTAGCCGTGCTGTGCTGGCTGTCAATCGATCGTCGGCCCGATCTCGATCTCCTTATCATCAAACTCCTCTACCTGGAAAACACTCGCAATCCTTTTCCTGGGACTTGCTGTTGCCACATTAACCCAAAATGAAATAAAATGCATAATGTGAGTCAAATTGTCAGAAATATTATTGCATGATCTACGAAAGTAAAGATTATTTCTGTCTAGCCATAAAACCCAGGTCACTGCGGCGATAGCTAAATACCACGCTTCTCTCATAGCCCCCTCTCCGTTGCGAACTTTGGGCCTACCCACAGGTCATCGTAAGTACTAGGGTATTGAGTTGTCCCTAGAGCGCTGAGTACCTCTACGAGTACCGCTTTACTCCTAAGACACTGAAGAAAATCTCTTTGTTTATGAGCAAGAGATCGAAATTGAAGCCCTATTTTGCACCAATAAGAGTACAAATGCTTTTGATTTGGCCTTTGATAAAAAAAAGAAATGTGAATAGCTAAGTATTGTTAAGATTTAACTATTGGATGATCAAATATAAGTAAATGTTAAATATAATATATTTTCTTCCTTTTGTACATTTATCCAGTCATCTAGGTTTTTTTTTTACATTTTTATTAACGAAAAGTGGTGACTATAATCTATTTTTTTCTTGCACAAAAAAAAGCAAACTCTTATTTAAAAATATGCTGTCGAATTATATTAAGCTTGATTGTCTATAAATATAACGCCAACCCTTTAGTTAGGAGTAAAAACCTCTATAATTATAATAGAAGAGATAATAATAATGGATCAAAATTCTAACTAGATAAAATATGTAAATTACAAATGTATATGCTTATGCTCAAGCTTGAGAAAAAAGTTGCAAGAATAAATGAGCTATGGGAGTCAAGAGGGAACACCAACAATCAATGCGAGAACTTGTAGCTGGACAATCGATCTGTGTATAATCTCAAGCAGGGGCCCAATTATTCTCAATTTCTGCGCGTTTTGTTTCCCTGCTTATGTGCTTATACAACACAATCAATCGTAAAAACACATCATGATGATGGACGGTGGAATTTGTATGAAGAATAGAGGACGCTATAAATGTGGGTTCATCTTCTCCCGACAGGGAATCATTTTTGACAGATATCCTTCTTTTCTCATAGTTACAAGGGATCCTCTTTCTTTTTTCACATAGTTAGAGCATCTGTAGTCGGTCATATCCAAATTTTGGGTATTTAGCGAATAGTAATAGGAAAAAAAAAGCGGCACTCTATAGTCGTTGTTAGTCAAAATTTGATTTTTACGAAATCCAAATAGGACGGACGGATGATAATTTTTCGTCCGATGATAAAATTAAAAAAAAACCTAAAAAAAAATATTTAAAAAAATGGAAAATGATTGAGAAATGATTGGGTGATAGTGACATTTGAACACAAAAAATTTTCAAAAGCTCCACTGATGTGTAGGACGAGGGATTAAGTTTCGTTTATAGTTTTTTGGCAATTTTCAAATGGAACCCGTCCGACCGTTAAAAAAAAATAATAAAAAAAATAAAAATAAAATAAAATTACGGACGGGGAATAATCCTTCGTCTGATGAGTACGGGTGAAAAAAATCTCTCGGACGAAAAATAATCTTTCGTCCGATCGAATGGATGAAAAATTATCTTTCGTGAGCTATATTTTGGCAATTGCTATTTCGTCTGCCAAATATAGCTCGCTACTGTAGCAACGAAACCCAATTTTTGGGTATTTGGCCAACGACCATAGCGGCCAAATTTTGGCAAAATGGCCAACGACTACAGATGATCTTATAGGAGACCCTTTGGTAGGATTTACAGAAGCTGATAACAATTGTTAGAAATTTCGTACAAAGTTTATACGATATGTGTTGAAATACAGTAATTGTATATTCTGTATCATAATCTATAGAAAACAGATTCCCCAAATCTCTCATTTTTCCCAACAGATTCTCCAAATCTCTCATCTTCCCAATCTTCTCTCAATCTCCTTTCTTCTTCTCCAAAATGTAATTCTTATATATAGATGTATACAGCAGAGAAATTATAACAAGAGAAATATATGTTTTCCCAAAACCTGATTTCAATATGGTATCAGAGACTAACCAGATCTAGGCTAACTGAAGAAGAAGAAGAGAAGGAGGTGATCAGACCTGACACCTCCATCTTGATCGGATCCCGACCAAACCCCGATCCCCGATCCCCGAATATCCTCGTTGACCCCAACCTCCCCGTCGACCCGATCTCCAAACCTCCTCATCGTCCATCGATCCCGTTGTTGATCTTCATCAACCCCGATCCCGTCGTCCACAGATCCCGTCGAATATCCATCCTCCCCGTCACCGTCCTCATCATCACCTACATCGACAGATCCCGTACTCATCATCATCATCATCTACATCCACAGATCCCATCCTCATCATCTACACTCCTCGTCGTCCACCCGTCTTCCACAGATCGACAACCACTGGCCTTCGCCCTCCTTACCCGTCGCCCTCGCCACTCTGCCCTCTTCCACCAACGAAACTCCACCGAGCTCCTCTGCCCTCATCGTCGACTCCAACACCTGAGAACCCATCGTCAGCCCACCGAAGCCGAATCAGACTAAGATCTGTGGTTGTTTGATCCAAATCCATTATTTTCTTGTACTGCTAACATGGGTAGTACATCGATTGTTGTACAATCTGAGAATTCCGGCTTTAATGCGGGGATAATTCTTGATGAAATAAACTATGATGTTTAGACTCAGTTGATGGAGATGCATATTGCTGGACGTGAAAAGATCCAGTATATTCAAGGAGAGTGTAAAGTTTCCACTGAAAGTGATGATTCCTATGCCAAATGGTATGGTGATAATCAGAAAGTGAAAGGCTAGTTGTTGATGTCCATGAAACCTGAGATCATGAAGAGATACATTCGATTGAAAACTACTCGTGATATTTGGGATGCTCTAGCAAAAGCATTCTATGATAGAACCGACGAGGTTCAGGTGTTTGCTCTAAACCAGAAAGCTTTTTCGGCAAAGCAAAATGGCAGGCCAATTTCTATTTATTATGGAGAATTAACTGAAATTTTTCAAGAACTGGATCACCGGGATAAGGTGATCATGAAGAATCCTGATGATGTCCAAACATATCAGAAATCGATCGACCGCTTGTGGGTTCATATTTTTTTGGCTAGATTAGATGCTAAATTTGAGAAGGTTCGAGGAGAAATTTTGCGAAAGGATCCTGCTCTTGATCTTGAGGCATCCTATGCAAATGTTCGGCGAGAGGCTCGTCAACAAAGCACCAAGAACAGCTCCTCTGAATCTTCTGATACAGCTGCAATGGTGGCTCGGCCACATCCATTCAAAGGCCTCCCAGGTCAGTCTGGATCATCTGCACGCAATTCTAAGGGCTTCAATCAACCTACTTATGAGTCAAGGAAGTGTACCCAATGCGGCAAAACTGGACACACGAAAGCTCGTTGCTATCAGATTATCGACTACCTACAGGACTGGGATCATAGCAGAGATTCTCGGAAGAAGATATCCACTGTAGCTGTTGGAATTGCTGAAGGAGCTAAGAAGAGCATTGAACAAACCTCCGCACTGGTTACAGCTCCCGGTAATGATGGTAAAGCTTTTAATATTTATGCATCTGTTATGAATAATACATGGATAATTGATTCCGGTGCCACCGGTCATATGACTTTTGATTCTAGACAAGTTAAAACCTTACACCTATCTACCAAATCCACAGTATCCACTGCCAATGGTGATCCTGCCCCCGTTACTGGCGAGGGTTCCATATCTCTCACAAAAGATCTAACATTAGACACAGTACTAGTAGTTCCATTCTTAAATTTTAATATGTTATCTGTCACCCAAATTACTAATACCTTGCATTTTATTATTGTTTTTTGGCCCCATTTTTGTGTCTTTAAGGATATTCGGACTCGCAGGACGATTGGTCATGGGGTTAGACGTGGAGAACTCTATTATCTGGATTTGGTATCTGAAAGTTCAAACAATTTGACTGAAGCTCTTGCCGTTAATAAATCCGAGGGGGAGAAGCAATTAGAAATTTGGCTATGGCACCGATGTCTAGGACATGCATCGTTTGGCTATTTGCTTAAATTATTTCCCAATTTATTTTAGAAGTTGGATATTTCTAGTTTTCGTTGTGATGTATATGAACTAGCAAAAAGTCACCGTATTTTCTTTCATTGCAATCTGAATAAAAGCACGATTCCATTCTTGATTATTCATTCTGATGTTTAGGGTCCATCCAGATATTGGATCCTGTAAGCAAGGCAAAATAACACTAGAGGGGGGGGGGGGGGGGTGAATAGTGTTGTATAAAAATTAATTAAGAAAATGAACTTTTCATTCTGTCCAGTCGACTTAAAAGGAGAATACAGTCGACCGGGGCATCAGAAAAGAAGAGTATTTTATACAAGTTTGATTAGTCGACTTATAGAGAAGATGCAGTCAACTTGCCAGACAAGTTTTCGAATACAACACAGAAAAATTAAAATGCAAGTGAAGAAAATACAACCACAGAAAGAGTCAATCACTGAGTATTCACAGCGATGTATCCTGGTTCGGTCCTCCCGACCTACATCCAGTCCCCAAGCAACTCACCTGAGATTTTCCACTATTCTTGAAGAAAATACAAAAATACCCTACGGCGTTCGACAACAACCTTGCCAAACCCGTAGACCTCTTTCACCACTAGAGAGAGCACATCCACTCTACAACCTAGAGTGAAAACCTGACTCTACAACCTAGAGCCCTACTCTCCAACCGAGAGGACCACTCTCACAACCCGAGAGTAAAGAACAACAACAAAAGATTTACAACAACCTATAACCTTGTTTTTTGATTTGTGATTTTTGTATGGTGGCTAATAGGTCAACTTCTGAAATCAGTCTAAAATAAATTCGATGTTATACTAGACTGATTTTCAGAGAAGCAAGACTTAGACATTGTGATTGTTTCTTAGGAAACTTGTTCTCTTTAAAAACAAAAGCTTTAAAACTTGAGAGAATGCTTGGAACCTTTCCATGGTGATTCCTATGTCTGTTTATAGAAAGGAATCATAGGATCATTGAAGAATAGTTCTTAAAACTGAATTAAAACGGATAGAAATTGTTTTGAAATTGATAAACACGTTTTGAAATCAGAAAACTGTCGAAATGACTTGAACAGTCGACTGGGTTGCCATAATGAGTCGACTGGTCAGAGCTTGTATGAGTTCAGACAGTTTCGTACTAAGAGAGTCGACCGGTTCCAAAGAATGGTCGACTGGTACTCAACAGTTGATCTTATTCATGCTTGTTTCGACCTTTTAACTTTTGTAAAACACTCAAATATTAAGAGATATGTGTGAGCGTGTGTGTGACAAGGCTATTACAACATTTCTAAGACTCTCTGAATAAAAATTACAATTGTTACAAGACACTTTAATGTAAAACATTTTGAAGCACTAGTCTTGTCTTGAACTTGAGTCTTTGGCTTGAGCTTGAGCCATTATCTTTATATCTTGAAGCTTGCTTGATCAATGTGGCTTGAACTAAGTTCTTTGTGGATTGATCAATTCTCTTGAAAGCTTCATTGGATCAACTTTGCCTTTGTGTATTGCACCATGGTAATTATCTTGATACACCCATCCTGCAATATATAAATGATAACAAAACTTTGCATTGTGTTGTAGTCATCAAAACCAAGAATCAACACCAGAAACACCACTACTGAAGGAGCTAGATAGTGTGTGACATTTATTGATGACTGTACTCGTATGACTTGGATTTGTTTGATGAAATGTAAAGGAGAAGTTAGTGGTTTATTTCAGAAATTTCATAAGCAGGTTATGACTCAGTATAAAGCACACATTCAAGTTCTCCAGAGTGACAATGGTGGCGAGTACCCGAATACAGATCTACAATAATATTTGGTGGAACATGGAATTGTTCACCAGACTACATGTTCATATAATCCTCAACAAAGTGGCGTGGCCGAAAGGAAGAATAGACACTTGCTTGAAGTAGTCCGTGCTTTACTTATTTATGGCAATACTCTTCTCATGTATTGGGGGGAAGCCCTTACCTCTGCAACATACCTAATCAACCGAGTCCCTTCTCGTATTCTGAACTTCAACACGCCACTTCAAGCACTAACTAATGTTGTGGATGTGCCAACTGTTGTCAACCTACCACCTCGTGTGTTTAGGTGTGTCGCATTTGTTCACCTCCATCAACACGAGCAGAGTAAGTTAACTCATAGTGCAGTGAAATGTGTTTTTGTGGGATATGCAACGAATCAGAAAGGGTATCGTTGCTATCACCCACCAACTCAACGGATGTTTGTGACTATGGATGTGGTATTCCATGAACATGAGATGTATTTTTCTTCTTCTACGGATGAAATTCAGGGGGAGTACTGAAGTAGAGTTTAGGCTCTTGGGTATGATGAAGGGGTTAGTGAAGTTCAGACTCTTGGGTATGATAAATTAATTACCAGTCAGAACGAACAACTAGATACAAATAATGGCGAACACTTGAATGACGATTTAGCAAGGGAGGAAGACCCTCATGAAGAATTGCAACCAAGGGAAGAAGACCCTCTTGAAGAATTGCAACCAGTACCAAATTCCAGTGAGAGTGATCCGTAGGACCCCAAAACCAATCGTCATCGTTGTCCGAAGCTCTTAGAAGAGAACTCCCGTACCGTACTAATAGAGGTATTCCAAAACCCACTTATGAAACTAGTAACGTCAAATATCCCATGAGTAATTATGTATCCACTCACCGCTTATCAGAATCAAATAAGTCATTTGTAAATCAATTATCTACTGTATCTATTCCTAACAGTGTGCAGGAAGTCCTTACTGATCCAAGGTGGAAAGCAGCTATGGATGAGAAGATGAAATCCTTGAAAAATAACGAGACTTGGGAGATAGTCGAGCTGCCAGCAGGAAAGAAGCCAGTTGGATGCAGATTGATTTATACGGTGAAGTATAAGTTTGATGGTTCAATAGAGCGATACAAAGCAAGACTGGTTGCCAAAGGGTACACTCAAACGTATGGAATTGATTATGAAGATACATTTGCACCGGTGGGAAAATTCAATATTGTTCGAGTCTTACTGTCACTTGCTGCAAATCTTGACTGGCCATTGGAGAAATTTGATGTGAAGAATGCATTTTTGCATGGGGAATTGACAGAAGAAGTTTATATGGATCTTCCACCAGGATTGAATAGACCTGTCCAACACATCAATAAAGTATGTCGTCTGAAAAATGCATTGTATGGACTGAAGCAGTCGCCAAGAGCTTGGTTTAGGATATTTACAAAATCAATAAGGACATTCGGATACTATCAGAGTAATTTAGATTATACTATGTTCCTAAAAAGGAAAGAAGGTAAAATTACTGCTCCCATTATTTATGTGATGATATGATAGTAACTGGAGATGATCCTGTGGAGTGGAAGGCATTAAAGAACTACTTGTCACATGAGTTCGAAATGAAAGAGCTTGTCCCTTTGAGATACTTTCTTGGTATTGAAGTTTCTCGCTCAAGAAAGGGGATATTTTTGTCTCAAAGAAAGTATGCTCTTGATTTATTGAAGGAAACTGGAATGTCCGCTTGTCAACTGATTGGTACACCGTTAGAAGAAGGACTGAAACTATGCAACGAAGCTGATCAAGTGCCTTGTGATAAGGAAAGATATCAGAGATGGGTTGGACGACTGATGTATCTTGCACATACACGGCCAGATTTGTCATATGCTTTAAGTGTGGTAAGTCAGTTTATGCATGCACCTCGGGAACAACATATGGATACGGTAATGAGAATTAAGAGATACATTAAGTCAGCTCCAGGAAAGAGGTCTTATTTGCAAAATATGGCCACTTGAAGGTTGAGGCTTATACTGATGCTGATTAGGCAGGATCTATAACTGATAGGCGCTCTACTTCGGAATACTTCATCTTTGTTGGAGAAAATTTAGTTACATGGAGGAGCAAGAAGTAAAATGTTGTTGCGCGCTCCAGTGCAGAGGGTGAATATCGCGGAGTAGCGTTAAGTATAACGGAAGCTTTATGGCTGAAACTCTTGTTGCATGACTTAGGCTATGGTTCAAATGAACCTATGAAAGTGTATTGTGATAGTCAAGCGGCGTGTGATATTGCGGCTAATCCAGTTTAGTAGGATAGGAAGAAACATGTAGAGGTGGAAAGATTCTTTATCAAAGAAAAATTAGATGAGAAAGTTATTGAGATATCTAAAGTGAAGTCAGAAGATCAGCTTGCAGATATCCTAACCATGGCAGTTTCGACTCGGCTCTTCTTGAAATTTGTTGACAAGTTGGGTATGTTTAATATCTATGCACCAACTTGAGGGGAGTGTTGAAATACAGTAATTTTATATTTTGTTTCCTAATCTATAGGAAACAGATTCCCCAAATCTCTCATCTTCCCAAAAGATTCCCTAAATCTCTCATCTTCCCAATCTCCTCTCAATCTCCTTTCTTCTTCTCCAAGAATGTAATTCTTATATATAGATGTATACAACAGAGAAATAATAACAAGAGAAATATTATTTTCCCAAAATCTGATTTCAATAATATGATCATTATAAACAATTATCAAGCAAAATAATAGATCAAATTAAATACATCAAAGCACACAATTTTATTTAGGTTGGGGTGAACCTTAATCCGAGGGAGAAATAACCAAAATGATATTCAACTAGAGAAAGATACAAAAGTTTTTTTTTTTTAAGGAAAAGGTGGAATATGGCCACCATGTTTCATTAATAAGAAATTAACAAAACATACAAAATATGAGCAGAAAATAAAACATGAAGCAATATGACCCGTACAAACAACAGATCCCTCCAACAACCCTGGAGGGTGGGCCGACACTACTCATCTAATACTGTAATGGGCCCCATCTTGGGCCCAAATACAAAGCTCGTATTTTGTAGCAAAATTGTATGTACGTCAACTTAGCTTCGTACACTGCCTCAACGACACATGCACACCCACCTGAAGGTAGTTAGTTGGGATTTTATCAACCACCGACCCCTGCTGTCTCATCGATGGGGGGACCCCTTCTATGGGCCCATGCCCTGTAGCCGTGCGATAGGGGGAGAAAGATACAAAAGTTATGACCACTCTTCCGAAGAACCCGTATCTCTCTCAAGCCTCAACAGAAGATACTTGTTGTTTACAATAAGAAAACTTATCAAATTCTCTTCAATAAAGTACTCATGCTTACATCTTAAGGGATGCTATAACAATAATATATAGAGATCTAGAGAAAATCTAGTTTGATATCTTTATACAATAATTACCCGATGTATCATGAAGAGATAACCATAAAAGGAGAGCCATCCGAGAAGAAGTCGAGCTTTAAATGAATCCCTAAGTCCCGAACCCGCACTTGCTGCCGCTTCATATTGTGGTTGACCCCAAAAGGCAGTCGACTACAATTATCCCCGACACGAGTAGCGGCGGCTAATTGTCCACTGACAGTCGATTGCCTCCTTCCTGTTGCTGCTTTGTTTTTCATTTGACGTTTGTTGTTGCTGCTCTTCTTCGTCAATCAACCACTTCGAATCCACTTCATGCTTCATCTGTTTTCTGTTCTCATCGAACATAGTATGCAAGACATAAAGTCTACACACGTCACCATGTATTGTTCTTCCATATCTAGTAGATATAGGAAAGGCACACACTAACATGATGATCCCACATAACGGTCGTGAATCAATCAAAACTGCCAAAAGGGAAAAAATAAATACTCCAATTGATGATGATGAACCTAAAGGGTAAATTGCGGAAAACACCCATGAGCTATGGGGTCAATGCAATTAACCCCGTATATTGCGTTGACCCCATAGCTCAAGGGTGTTTTTCGCAATTTACCATAAATTAAGGTCAAAAAGATGAAAAGTATTGAGGAAAGGAGTAAAGGTTACCACCATTCAGAAGATAGTGGATAAAACTTGTGCCCACTTGGACATTGAATTTTCATGAAAATTCTGGGTAAAAAGCTTATAGACCTCCTTAAAAACTATGGTTCTATATGATATCTACTTGTAAATTGGAGCGAATATGTTGGGGGCACTTTCTTTTTTAGGAGATCCAAAGGCTTCTTCGACCCTTTTCATATAAATTATATGAAGTGGGCATAGATTTACTGATACCAGTTTTGTTCGAATTCCAATTCTAATATGAGACCCGTATGATACAAATGAAGAAAACGAAGATCATTCTCTTTCTTTTATTGTACTCACATAATCTTTATTATGCCTACATCAGGATTTAGCAACAAAAACAAGCAAAAAAACATTGAACTTGTAGACATGAGTGTCTAGTCTCTTTATAATACTTATATCGACCATACTAAATAGTGACAGTGATCAATCATCCAGATGAAATAATTGTGGTCCTAAATATTAGGATATTGATGAGGGTAAAAATCACAGCAAATCATGTCCACACAATTGAGGCAAAAATCTCGAAGCTTCTAGGGGCAAAATGATAAATTTATTGCGAATACAGACCTGTATGGAGAATATGGGGGCCATTTTCAGGCCCATTAACTCAAAACATGCCTACAAGTAAGAAGTAATCTGAAACCTAATAAGAGGAGTCCTGATTAGTCAAAAACTTTTGACCAAATCATCAATCCAAAAGAGATTTGTCAAAGAACCGTATCTCCTAACCATGAGAATCACCAGTTTAAACACAAAAGATGCTCTTCTAATCTGTTGTAACTAAATCCTAGCATATAAATACCCCCACCTCCTTCAATAAGGTAATCATAATTTTTCCAGAAAAAACTCTACTATTTTTTCGAGTTCTGACTTGAGCGTCGGAGGTTCTTTCATCGGGCCAACATCGGTGTTCAGAATTTTTGCAGGTTTGTTGGAGCGATCTTGACCGTCCAAATCAGATCCAAGCATCCACAATAGTCAAAAAATCCGATCAAAGTAAATGTCAGATCTTGATAATTTTTCATTAAAGAGTTCACATTATCAGTTTACTCCCACACAGATTATAGCAGTAACAGATTGATGTCGTATGCGGGAAATTACAATCATATCAACCGACCAAATTTCACCAGCAAAAAACTACTTTTTCTAGCCATGGCTCAAGGGGGAAAAAGGAAGGCGGCGGCTCCCAGCTGACAAGCCTCTTCCTCCACCTCCTCTTCATGAAGAGGACCCCCTTTATACTCCTCAGCAAGATCAACCTCCTCAATCGGATCAACCTCTTCACAGGCGGAGCAGCCCCCTCAACAGCCCACTCAGCCTCCCTCAAAAGTCCAAAGGGACTACACCGGGGGTCTCCCGACGAAGTCATCTGGAACAACGCCATATGCGGCGTGCATTTGAAATAAAGGGTTCATTCTACACATCGACCCCTCTACGGTGTCCTCTGTGGCACCCCAGGCACATCAAGACCTTCGTCAGATCATACTCATCCGGTAGCAAGGGTCTAACTGCCGAGATCATTTGAATGAAATGTGAGTCTAAGATGAGTCCCCCCATCCAAGATGTCAGGAAAGAAAGATGAGCCCCTCTCCTTGAAAACAAAGGTCCAGAAGAATCTCTTCTCATACGGAGCGAAAAAGATCTCCCATTCCTAGGGGACGAAGAAAGTCTCTTCCCCCTCGGGGGGGAAGAAGTCTGACTCCAATAAGTCAACCAGTCCTCATGAATAACATGGTAGAAGAAGCATCAGTCACTAGGGAAGAATTACAAAACTTCAAGGATTAGGTCTTTCAAGCCCTCAACATCTTCCATGGTAGGATCCCATGAATCAGCAGTCACCGCCCGATTCCTTAACGATAGGAAGAGTCCCACGGGTCGACTAGATGCGAGGAATAAGATAATACATTCATTCAGTGCCTCCATGAGATAGAGGACCGCCTAGCACTGATGAAGTAAGAAGATGGACGACAGGATAGAACATATCACCCTTTCCAACCCCCCATCTCTAAGTCGATCCTAGAAGCCCCTGTCCCAACAAACTTTAAGATTCCAGCTTTCAAATCGTTTAATTGTGAGTTCGACCCGGTGGATCACCTATAGAGTTTCAAAACTCTTATGATGATCCATGAAACCTCTAACTCCCTCATTTGCAAGAAGTTTCCATAAACTTTGAACTGATCAACACTAGAATGGTTCTCTCATCTTTCTCCAGTTATATCTGTAACACCCCGAATTCCAAAATACAACTGAATTCAAAGTTCCACAGGATCTTTACACTTCTTTCGTACAATTTTACAAGAAAATAAAGAACTTTTGTTACATCAGAGTTTACAGTTACATTACATATTTACAGCGAAAGCAAATTACAACAATTTACATAAACTGAAATGTATAACACTTGAATCATTCCTTAATCAGCATGCATTCTTTAGACCTGTTAACCACTTTATCCTGTATAGAAACTGTGGGCGCGTCAGTTGCTTACAACCGACGAAATATTATACACGGTTGTCCTCTCTATGCCGAAAATAGTATAACGATTCTCAAATACATAAACAATCACAAAATTGATCACAAACAGAACTACAAGGGGCTATCCTATAGATGTCGTGCAGTGCAGTGCACTTAGTCCTTAATGCAGTTATGTATATTATATGACACTAATGCGCACTTGTTCAGATTCTATGCATCCCATACTACATAGGTCTGAGGGCAAGTCCTTAACCGTTTTTCATCTTGTAGGGTTCAATCCCTCGTCATGACTTAAATTACTTCAGTAACTACGATAGTTATCCTAGACGTTCTATGAGTACGAGCTCATGTCCAGACAGCCTGGAGGGGAATCCCACGTCATGTCACGATGCATCGTGAAGAACATATGGACAATTCAGCCTCCGTCATGGGACATGACACCACCCGCAGTCACCAAACACCCCACGAGCGTCGCCTGCTGTACAGACTCCTGGAGACATATCCACGTCATGTCACGACACATTGTGAAGACAGCCTGTGAATACTCTCACACCGTAGCTCCGAGGCCTTCATACTTGTGTTTTTCTCTTATTTTCATCACGTCTTCACTATGTATCTAGTCCTTAGTTATTCGAATCATGAACAAAATCAATTCTCTAGAGTTAGCCCTTCCACTATACCGGTCTCAACCATTTATATCACATGACCCAAATCTTGGTCGTTTCATTTCAAATTTTATTTCAATATATTTCTTTTCGATGCTGGTATGAGGCTTAGCTACACTCTAATTCTCAATTTCAATTCGGAATCACAATATTTGATTTCTCATACTCATATAGTTCTTTTTCACAATTAACATAATTTCCATTCTTTACAATAATTCAATGTTACAATTCAATTCATAACATTCTCATTCAACCACAATAAGTCTTAGTTTCCGTACTATTATTTCTTTTCCTCCAAATTTCAAAAATCATATTTCTCATTTACTTTTCAAAGCACACATTACCCAAAATAATAACAAAATTCTTAATGAAACACACTCCAAGTTCTTTTTACACAAAATCCCCTTTTATAAATCTAGCATAACTCAAAAAGTCACTTTTATATTTGTACTTGTGCAAAATATCGATTTTTACAAGTAACTACTCAATTTTTCCTCTCACGCTATTTAAATCAAGTCGAAATAGTGTACAATTACTTTTCATGAAGTCTACATATTTTCATAAGAATTATAGGATTTTTTCCGAATTTTTAAAGTCACAAAATTACCAAAAAAATTTAAAAAGACCAAAAGTTTTCAAATTGTCGAGTTCGAGTTTCGAACCAGCGACCATAGACAAAGCCAGCGCACGTGTAACACCCCGAATTCCAAATACAACTGAATTCGAGAGTTCTACAGGATCTTTTCACTTCTTTCGTACAATTTTACAAGGAATTTAAAACTTTTATTTCCACAATAATTACATCAGAGTCTTTTACATCAATAAGCAGCGGAATTAATAAAATACACAATAATGAATGTACAATTGTTACAACTTTAACATTTAAGTAATCAACCGCATCAGATCATCTCTATATCTTCATGTATCTCCAACTCCTGCATATAAAACTGTGGGCGCGTCAGTTGCTTACAACTGACGAAATATTATACACGGCCATCCTCTCTATGCCGGAAACAGTACAACGATTCTCAAATGCTTTAGCAAACACAAACATGATCACAACCAAATCTACCAAGGGACTATCCTGTTGGTGTCGTGTTGTGCGGTGCACTTAGTCCTTAATGCAGTTGTTTATGACACTAATGCACACTTGTTTGGATTCTATGCATCCCATACTACATAGGTCCGAGGGCAAGCCTCTTAATCGTCTTCATTATTGTAGGGTTCAATCCCTCGCCATGACTTAATCTACTACTGTAACTACGGTGAGTATCCTAGATGGTCTATGAGTACAAGCACGTGTCCTGGACCCTGGAGGGAAATCCCGCGCCATGTCCTGACTCATCAAGCATGCATTCTGCGGTAATTCAGCCTCCTCCCTGAACACGATCCTCTTGCAGTCACCAAAACATCCCACAAGTGTGGCTAAAGTCCGATCATTACTGAGTTGCGCCCGCGCCATGTCTTGACTCATCAAGCATGCATTCTGCGGCTCACACACCCGCACCGTAAACTCTAGTTCTCATACTTATGTTTTCTCTCACTTTCATTACATCTCCACTATGTATCTATCTGTAATTTCGGCAAGTGTCATAGACGTTCCATGATTACAAGCACGTGTCCAAGACCCTGTAGGGGAACCTCGCGCCATGTCTTGACTCATCAAGCATGCATTCTGCGATAGTTCAGCCTCCTCCCTGAACACGATCCTCTTGCCGTCACCAAACATCCCACAAGCGTCGCCAAGATCCCGATCATTCTGGAGTATATTGCCCACGCCATGTCTTGACTCATCAAGCATGCATTCTGTGGATCACATCCGCATCGTAGACTCTAGGCTCCCATACTTATGTTTTTCTCTTACTTTCATTACAGCCTTACAATGTATTAATTATTAGAATCATGAATAAAATCAAAGCTCTAGAGTTAGCCTCTCCACTCAACCGGACTTATTCATTCATTACAATACCTGACCAACCTTGGTCTTTCAAATTCTCATTTCATTTCATTTCATTGCCGGGGGAGACTTAGCTACTCTTTAGTTTCAATTTTCCATTCACAATTTCCAATTGAGCATTTCCAGCTCATAATTCAATTTTGAGTCTCACAGACTTTCTCATCATGATCTTAGTCTTTCATATTCATTTAATTCTCAATTCAAATCTATGATTCATCTCATGTAAATTCTCAATTCAACTATGATTCATTTCATATAAATTTATGCAGCAACAAATAGAGTTTACCAATATCCAGATTCACAATCTTTACCACAAACAATTCACAAGATTTCAGATATATCAAAAAGCACTCTGGACAGTCGACTGGGAACTCTTCCAGTCGACTTGTTCAGTCAATTCACATTCTTCATAACCACTCGGGAGAGTCGACTGCTGCACACGGCAGTCGGCTGTTCCGCAGTGTTCCAATTTAATTTCTTTGTCAATTTCATCTTTCATAACCTTATGTACATTTCACAATAAAACTCAATCAAATCTTAATAATCATAAAATCTTGTATTCAAAACTTATTTAACTTTCATTTGTCAAAATCAATTTCAAACTCAAGAATCATAAACAGTTCGGTTCAGTCGACTGGTGGCAGTATCAGTCGACTGTCCCGCAAATATCTTGAAAACTCAATATCAAAGCAGCAGTCGACTGTAACTGTATTCAGTCGACTGTCCCGCTGATGAAAACCAACTTTTAACACTTACCAGTCAACTGTGGAAGTAATCAGTCGACTGTTAAATCCACAATTTGCATCTTTGCCTACACTTTTCGACCTTTTAATCAATTGGTACTTCCATATACAAAATATAAATCATTTTCAGAATATATTCCTTTTAAAACATTATCATATATACTATCAAATTCTCAAGTTTCTTATTTTTTTTAAATGAAGTCCTCAAAATTCATCAAAACACATATTCAATCGATTTTTCCAAAATAGACTGTTTTCTTTTATCAAAATCACTTTACAAAAATCTCTATATTTTATAAATAACATTTTGAGGTTATAAATCATACTTTTTGCCACACTTTGCATTATTCCAATAATGTCTCAATATGCATCAATTTCATACAATCACTTCAATTCTAGCAATTCAACTAGCAATCGTAACAAGCATAGCAATTTGCATTTATCATAATCAATTTCATGCAATCAATTCAATTACAACCAAGTAAATCACATATCATCTATCATGCAGATTATATTCCTAAATTAGAAAGCATTTAAGAAACACCCACCTAAAAATGAAGATTTGTTACCCAAATGAACTCCTAGAATTAGGAGCTCCTAAAGAAAGCTCCAATTGCAATCCTCCTCGAAATCCGTGCACCAAAGCAAGCCTCCAAGCTCCACATTTCGGCAAGCATCCATCAATGAGCATCTCCATCTTCATTCGGCAATCATCAAGAACAACTCCCATCTTCTTTCATATACATATACTATGTGTGCACATATATATACATTAGTATATGTATATAGGCAAGTGGAATGGTTATTTAGGTGGAGAAGGGACAGAGCTTTGATGGTTTTTGGTGGGTTTCTTTCGGCATGGGCAGGAGAGAAAAGAAAAGGGATGAGAGAAAGAGAGGCTAAGAGTGCACTTTTATAAGAAGGCTAATGGGTAGTTAGTATAACTACCTCCACATGAACACCACTAACCCATTATAAATTTTGTAACTTACTTTCCCTCTTGTTTTCAAAATCAAAACTCCAGAATTTCCCTCTCCTCATGAGCAGCCCGGTCCCCAAATTGTGTGCACATCGCACGTGTGCACGTGCACGTGCTTTGTGTACAAAACAATTTATTTATTTAATCGTTTTAAAATAATTATTTATATATGTAATAAATATGTAAAAATAACTTTAAAATTATACTTTTCATGCACAATAAAGATAGACACAAACAATTTCATGAAATTTATTTTGAAAGAATAATACGCTTACAACACGTGCACCAAAACACGTGCGTTGCCCGTAAAATCTCAAAAATACAAAAATTGACTTTATGAACTGAAAAGTATTTATAATCAATTAGAATGCAATAGAAAGTATATTTAATATACATATCTGATAATATACTCAAACATACAGAAAACACGTGTATTGCACGTAGAAATTTATTTTAATTAAAATAGACAAAAATCGAATTCTATTTACAAAAATGAATTTAAACATGTTTATAAAAATAAATAGTTGAAACTCATCGAAAACTTTGCACGTAACGGTGGAATATCCGAAAATCGACACGTGCATTGATAATACGTAGAAAGCACGTAAAAACTCAAAGATTGAAATTTAGCATTTGAGTTGTCCCAAATGTGATTTTAAGAATATAAGATTGTATAGATAATCAGAATTCAAAATACATATCAAAATGCGTTATGGATATAATCAATAACAGTACAAAATGCACGTGCGTAACACCCGAAGGCAAAATTGTCATTTAAATTTTGCGGGGTGTTACACTCTCCCCCCCTTAGAACAGTTCCGTCCCCGGAACTCACTATGGTAAAGGCTGTATTTTGTACACACTAAAGAAAATAACAGTATAGCATATAAAAATCACAAACATCAAGAAAATACAGATAGCATAAAAGTAAGCAATGTGGAAAAATGAGACAAAAATCTATTTAAGAAATTTATGAATATCAAAATTTTACAAGAACTAACCAAGAAACTAGGAAAGTAGCATAAGAAAACAAATATGGCAATAGAGGCTAGTGTATTTTGAAAAGAGTTTACGTACAAATTACTATCAAGTAAACCATTAGATAAATTGATAAATAAACTTAGTCATTAATCGTGAAATAGTTCAGAAATCAGTGCAGTAGAGAAAACATAGTTAATGGGTACCTTATAAATAGATTCGATATTTAAAATCCATCAATGTAATAAATGGTAGAAGGTCGCAAACCAAATTGATATTATATGACAAAAATTATCAATTTAATAGTTTGAGAAATATATGAGAAAGAAATATAGCAAAAGTATAGAAGGCATAAAATGATCCTGTATACCAATTAATATCATAAAATAATTTGTAAGATAATTATATATATACATTTTGAAAATTAGGCATACGTCGAAATACTTTTGAATTATTCAGTAGAGCGAAAAAAACCAACTTACAAAAATCACATACTCGCATAGACGAAAAATTATATAGGTGAAGTAAATAGCATGATATGAAAATTATAAATGATCTGTAGCAGTCAAACAAGACATCGTGGTAGTAAAACGTACTATTAAAAGTAGTGCGAAAACTAGTTATATAACAAAGAAAAGTATAGACAATGAAAAAATGATTTTGTATATAAATTGATATCATAAGGTGATTTGTAAAGTAAATACAATAATCATATATGTATGATAACAATAAAAAGACAAAAATCCAAATAATTTTGATTTGTCAAGTAGACCAAGAAAATTAGCATACAAAATTATGTATATATATAGACGGAAATTATAGGGCAAAACAATAACATCATGATCCAAAATTTATAAATGATGTGTAGGAGTAAAATAATATATTATGGTAGTAACGATGCAAAACTAATTATATAGAAGTGAATCATGAATTATAACAGAAGTATAATAAAATAAAACTGTTAGGTGAGTAGTCACCAAATTTAAAATAGCAAAGTACAATAAAGTTGTATGAAATACTAACTCACATAAAATACAAAGTACTACAAAGAAGACGGCAAGATAGTTGAGATTAAGCGGTAAATACGCAAGTTTGATACATATAGAAATTAGTATAAACAGTATAATGCTAGATTGCAAAATATTATAAAATAGTATAAGCTTAGTACAAAATGAAATAGTTATAAGTGAATACCACAGGAAAACAAAGTAGGGGTCTTCTAAGTATAATATTTCATTTTGGTTTAGGTTCGTCTCGCTGGTATCCAACAGCAGACTTGCCTATCTTGATCTCAAGTTGCATAATTGCTTCTACGATATCCGGTTGCAATTTGCCTTCTGGGCATTCGGTTGCAAACTTTACCTCACCGACATCCAGTTGCAGTTTGCCTTCTGGACATTCAGTTGCAAACTTTGCCTCCCCGACTTCCAGTTGCAGTTTGCCTCCAATGATGTCTAGTTGCATATTTGCCATCTCGACATTAAGTTACACCAAAGCGGAAGATGGGAAGATGTAATCTTCCATGTATACTTAGGTTGGATATGGGATGTTTAATAAAGTATGGTGTTTATGTTTTTAAAAAAAAATCAATGATACAGAAAAATATTTTACACAACGAATGTCAAAATAGGTGTATAGGATATATCAACATAGAGGGTACTAGTGAAAAATTATTAACAACACTAAAATAATGTGAAATATATGCACATGTTGGAAATACAACTTAAAACAATAATGATGTAAGGTAGCAAATTAGGGCAACAGACACAAACAATTATACATAAAAATAATAATATAGTAATTTGATGAGGGTGAAATTATATGTATAGCAAATATTTTGAAATATATGAAACATATAAAAATCAATGGAAAATATATATATAGTATCAAGACAATTTAAATTTAGAGGATAAAGTAAAGCATGAATAGCGAATATATGCATTATATTAAGGAAACATAAATTACAAAATTAATGAATATAACAAATGTACTAACAATAATATTGAATGCAGACAATAAATCAAATTAGTATGTTGTATCTATATGGATAAAATATCTTGTTAAAATATATTGAAATATATAAGACAATACGAGATAACGAAAGAATATCGTATCACAAAATCAAATCATGCAAAATGAATACACATAAGCAAAATTCACAAGCGAAATTCAAAAGGTAATAATAATTGAAAATAATAGTTGTAGTATAAATTTAACAGAATATATAAAGTAATAGCAGATATAGACGGATGAACATAAAGTGACATAAAACACGAAAGACAAAGCTTTAAGATGGAGACACAATTAAAATAAGTTCAACAAGATCAAGACTAAGAAGAATAGACAAAATACTAAGCTTTGAAATGATTTAATAGTATAGAAAAATATTTATTTGGAAAATATTAATATTGAAAAGTACTATGATGAAAATCCACAGAAAATAATTTGAGGGGAAAGTGTGTCCATGTGTAAGGTATCATGAACGACGGTTCAAAGCCAACCACGCTTCCACTGCGCCACTCTGATACCCAGGGAAAAATGAGTTCGCATACAATCTCAAATCAATGTATACGAGGAGAGCATCATGAATGAATGTAAATTCAATAACAACTTCCATTCATGACTCCAACCATCCAATAGGAAAAAGGGGGAAGAAAAACATCAGCCTATAGAGCAACACAAATGTAAATCACTTACATTTAAATCTCTATAAACTGAACTCACACTCTAATGTCCACTTCTAGGGTGTCGTTCCTTATAAATTTGTACAACCTAGAAGCATGGCTCTGATACCACTTGTAACACCCCGAATTCCAAATACAACTGAATTCGAGAGTTCTACAGGATCTTTTCACTTCTTTCGTACAATTTTACAAGGAATTTAAAACTTTTATTTCCACAATAATTACATCAGAGTCTTTTACATCAATAAGCAGCGGAATTAATAAAATACACAATAATGAATGTACAATTGTTACAACTTTAACATTTAAGTAATCAACCGCATCAGATCATCTCTATATCTTCATGTATCTCCAACTCCTGCATATAAAACTGTGGGCGCGTCAGTTGCTTACAACTGACGAAATATTATACACGGCCATCCTCTCTATGCCGGAAACAGTACAACGATTCTCAAATGCTTTAGCAAACACAAACTTGATCACAACCAAATCTACCAAGGGACTATCCTGTTGGTGTCGTGTTGTGCGGTGCACTTAGTCCTTAATGCAGTTGTTTATGACACCAATGCACACTTGTTTGGATTCTATGCATCCCATACTACATAGGTCCGAGGGCAAGCCTCTTAATCGTCTTCATTATTGTAGGGTTCAATCCCTCGCCATGACTTAATCTACTACTGTAACTACGGTGAGTATCCTAGATGGTCTATGAGTACAAGCACGTGTCCTGGACCCTGGAGGGAAATCCCGCGCCATGTCCTGACTCATCAAGCATGCATTCTGCGGTAATTCAGCCTCCTCCCTGAACACGATCCTCTTGCAGTCACCAAAACATCCCACAAGTGTGGCTAAAGTCCGATCATTACTGAGTTGCGCCCGCGCCATGTCTTGACTCATCAAGCATGCATTCTGCGGCTCACACACCCGCACCGTAAACTCTAGTTCTCATACTTATGTTTTCTCTCACTTTCATTACATCTCCACTATGTATCTATCTGTAATTTCGGCAAGTGTCATAGACGTTCCATGATTACAAGCACGTGTCCAAGACCCTGGAGGGGAACCTCGCGCCATGTCTTGACTCATCAAGCATGCATTCTGCGATAGTTCAGCCTCCTCCCTGAACACGATCCTCTTGCCGTCACCAAACATCCCACAAGCGTCGCCAAGATCCCGATCATTCTGGAGTATATTGCCCACGCCATGTCTTGACTCATCAAGCATGCATTCTGTGGATCACATCCGCATCGTAGACTCTAGGCTCCCATACTTATGTTTTTCTCTTACTTTCATTACAGCCTTACAATGTATTAATTATTAGAATCATGAATAAAATCAAAGCTCTAGAGTTAGCCTCTCCACTCAACCGGACTTATTCATTCATTACAATACCTGACCAACCTTGGTCTTTCAAATTCTCATTTCATTTCATTTCATTGCCGGGGGAGACTTAGCTACTCTTTAGTTTCAATTTTCCATTCACAATTTCCAATTGAGCATTTCCAGCTCATAATTCAATTTTGAGTCTCACAGACTTTCTCATCATGATCTTAGTCTTTCATATTCATTTAATTCTCAATTCAAATCTATGATTCATCTCATGTAAATTCTCAATTCAACTATGATTCATTTCATATAAATTTATGCAGCAACAAATAGAGTTTACCAATATCCAGATTCACAATCTTTACCACAAACAATTCACAAGATTTCAGATATATCAAAAAGCACTCTGGACAGTCGACTGGGAACTCTTCCAGTCGACTTGTTCAGTCAATTCACATTCTTCATAACCACTCGGGAGAGTCGACTGCTGCACACGGCAGTCGGCTGTTCCGCAGTGTTCCAATTTAATTTCTTTGTCAATTTCATCTTTCATAACCTTATGTACATTTCACAATAAAACTCAATCAAATCTTAATAATCATAAAATCTTGTATTCAAAACTTATTTAACTTTCATTTGTCAAAATCAATTTCAAACTCAAGAATCATAAACAGTTCGGTTCAGTCGACTGGTGGCAGTATCAGTCGACTGTCCCGCAAATATCTTGAAAACTCAACATCAAAGCAGCAGTCGACTGTAACTGTATTCAGTCGACTGTCCCGCTGATGAAAACCAACTTTTAACACTTACCAGTCGACTGTGGAAGTAATCAGTCGACTGTTAAATCCACAATTTGCATCTTTGCCTACACTTTTCGACCTTTTAATCAATTGGTACTTCCATATACAAAATATAAATCATTTTCAGAATATATTCCTTTTAAAACATTATCATATATACTATCAAATTCTCAAGTTTCTTATTTTTTTTAAATGAAGTCCTCAAAATTCATCAAAACACATATTCAATCGATTTTTCCAAAATAGACTGTTTTCTTTTATCAAAATCACTTTACAAAAATCTCTATATTTTATAAATAACATTTTGAGGTTATAAATCATACTTTTTGCCACACTTTGCATTATTCCAATAATGTCGCAATATGCATCACAATCACTTCAATTCTAGCAATTCAACCAGCAATCGTAACAAGCATAGCAATTTGCATTTACCATAATCAATTTCATGCAATCAATTCAATTTCAACCAAGTAAATCACATATCATCTATCATGCAGATTATATTCCTAAATTAGAAAGCATTTAAGAAACACCCACCTAAAAATGAAGATTTGTTACCCAAATGAACTCCTAGAATTAGGAGCTCCTAAAGAAAGCTCCAATTGCAATCCTCCTCGAAATCCGTGCACCAAAGCAAGCCTCCAAGCTCCACATTTCGGAAAGCATCCATCAATGAGCATCTCCATCTTCATTCGGCAATCATCAAGAACAACTCCCATCTTCTTTCATATACATATACTATGTGTGCACATATATATACATTAGTATATGTATATAGGCAAGTGGAATGGTTATTTAGGTGGAGAAGGGACAGAGCTTTGATGGTTTTTGGTGGGTTTCTTTCGGCATGGGCAGGAGAGAAAAGAAAAGGGATGAGAGAAAGAGAGGCTAAGAGTGCACTTTTATAAGAAGGCTAATGGGTAGTTAGTATAACTACCTCCACATGAACACCACTAACCCATTATAAATTTTGTAACTTACTTTCCCTCTTGTTTTCAAAATCAAAACTCCAGAATTTCCCTCTCCTCATGAGCAGCCCGGTCCCCAAATTGTGTGCACATCGCACGTGTGCACGTGCACGTGCTTTGTGTACAAAACAATTTATTTATTTAATCCTTTTAAAATAATTATTTATATATGTAATAAATATGTAAAAATAACTTTAAAATTATACTTTTCATGCACAATAAAGATAGACACAAACAATTTCATGAAATTTATTTTGAAAGAATAATACGCTTACAACACGTGCACCAAAACACGTGCGTTGCCCGTAAAATCTCAAAAATACAAAAATTGACTTTATGAACTGAAAAGTATTTATAATCAATTAGAATGCAATAGAAAGTATATTTAATATACATATTTGATAATATACTCAAACATACAGAAAACACGTGTATTGCACGTAGAAATTTATTTTAATTAAAATAGACAAAAATCGAATTCTATTTACAAAAATGAATTTAAACATGTTTATAAAAATAAATAGTTGAAACTCATCGAAAACTTTGCACGTAACGGTGGAATATCCGAAAATCGACACGTGCATTGATAATACGTAGAAAGCACGTAAAAACTCAAAGATTGAAATTTAGCATTTGAGTTGTCCCAAATGTGATTTTAAGAATACGAGATTGTATAGATAATCCGAATTCAAAATACATATCAAAATGCGTTATGGATATAATCAATAACAGTACAAAATGCACGTGCGTAACACCCGAGGGCAAAATTGTCATTTAAATTTTGCGGGGTGTTACAGCACGCACTAACCAAAGGGATAGAGCGCAACCACGTCACGAGGATGGTTCGGATTCATTTGAGTCCAATCCCGAGTTCGGATTTTACCAAAAGAAAATAAAATGAAAAAGTCTTTTGTTCGGTTTCGAACCTGAGACCAAGGCCAAAACCCACGCTACAGTAAGCGCGCCCAACACACCCACTAACCAATTAGGCTAAGTGGCCAACTGATATGAATTGGGTTTTTAGGGGGTTTGGTCTTAGTTTCGGTTCATTGAATTTTTTTATGAAAAATAACTAATTTTAATTTCGTTTCTTCTCCATTTTCTTTCAAAAATTCCAGAGCATAACTTTTATACATTTCTAACATGTCAGTAAACATCACCTTTTCTATTTGACTGCAAATTTGTCTACACTTTCAAAATTGTACAACCAAAGTCATTTCTTTTGTAAATTGGCATTCAAACTTCTCGTATTTCCTTCTTATTATGACTATTAATATTACTTAATTATTTCAGTAACAAAAATTCCTTTTTTCTCATTTTTAACCATTGAAATAACAAATTCACCACTAAGCATGATTAACATTTCAATCCAATTAAGCATACAATCATGTCTCCTTGGTATAGCACAAATCATCAATTAAAGCATGGTAGAAATGTCAAAATTAAACTAACTATCAAAATTTGCAACTAATTATCATTTTTTCCACACACAATCAAGCATTCTAATTTGTCTTAAACATATGGCTAGAATAACAATGTCTCTTTTCAAATGCATCAACCATACTCTAGCATGAACCTAGTTAGAAGTGTAAGAGAATCACCCACCTTTAATGGAGAGAAAAACAAACAAACTCCTAATGATCTCCTACAACGATCGAGCGAAGCCGTCTCCTCCTAAATCAAGCCACCAAAAAGCTTCTCCTCCTAATGATGCCGCAACCCGAGCCTTGCCCCCTAGTGTAGTTCGGCCTCCTCCTTGGATGAAGAACAAAATAGCACACAATCTCACAACTCCTCAATCTTTTGTCTCACTCAAATTACTTCTCTTTCTTTTCTTTCGATTCTTTACTTTCAAAAATTCTAAGTGTGAGAATGAAGAGTATAGGGAGGGGAATTTATACAATTTTTTGGGGTGAATGTAGGGTTAGGATGTGATCAAATGGTTAAAGATCAATGGTCTAGATGAACTAGGGAGTTATAAAAACTACCCATGATACACAACCACCTCTCCTCCACTTCCATCTCTTCCACATCCCTCCATCACAATTCGGCCTAGGTAAAGGTGTGCAATGCACACCCTAGTGCTTGCACGTGCCAACTAGTACCCCCTCCTTATAAGTGTACATGTGCATAAAAATTTATTTGTTTATGACAAGAGTCTACAATACAAGTTAAATTGTTTTAAAAGAGAAATAAGTTAAATGAGCTCACTAATGGGCCAATTTAACCATGGGTTTAAATAATTAAAATAATTAATTAATAAAGTGGGCTTAAAAGAAAATTTGGGCTTTAGATTTTAATTACGCTTTAAAAGAAAATAATTTTTGGAAAAAATAAGGGAGAACAAATACTATAAAAATATTTTATACGAAAAATTACACAAAAGAAATCAAACGTGCAAAACATGTAAAATCGGAAAAATCTCATAAATCAAATCTAGGGTGTTAAAGAGTGAGAAAATCTCATAAATAAAATCTCATAAATCAAAACCGGAACTACACTTAAAGAGTGAGAAAACAGGAATACAACACAGAGATAAGAAAAGAAAGAAAAGAAGATACAAATCACACAGAGCTTAGGATGATCCTTCATCATCCTCTCCTCAGATTCCCAAGTAGCCTCTTCAACCAACTGGTTTCTCCTGACTACTTTGACCATCGATATCGTCTTGTTCCTCAAGACTTTCTCCCGACGATCGACAATCTCAATCGGAAGCTCAATGTAACTCAGATCCAACTGCAAACCCTCTAGCACTTCAGGCAAATGGTGACTAGGATCTGGAATGTAACCTCTCAGCATAGACACACGAAAGACATTGTGCACCTGAGACAACTCTTCCGGCAACTTTAACCGATAAGTAGCTTTCCCAATCCGCTTCAATATCTTGTATGGACCTATGAACCTCGGGGCCAACTTCCTACCTCTGCCGAAGCGAATCACACCCTTTCTAGGTGAAACCTTCAGAAAGAAAAAGTCACCAACCTCAAACTCAAGGTCCCTCCTCCGTTTGTCTGTATAGCTCTTCTGCCTACTCTGAGCATCCACCAACCTCTTCCTGATTAGATCGATCTTTTCGGAGGTCTGCTGCACAATCTCACGCCTAAACATCTGCCGCTCTCCAACTTCGAACCAACAAACAGGTGTTCTGCATTTCCTGCCAAACAGGACTTTATACTGCGCCATCCCAATACTAGTCTGAAAACTGTTGTTGTAGGCAAACTCTACCAGAGCCAAGTGCCTTTCCCAACTGCCTCCAAAGTCTAGTACACAATATCAAAGCATATCCTCAAGAATACGGTTGACTCTCTCAGTCTGCCCATCGGTCTAAGGATGAAAAGCAGTGTTGAAATCTGACTTGGTACCCAAAGCTGTCTGGAGACTCCTCCAGAAATGCAAAGTAAACTGCGCATCCCGATCAGACTCAATGGTTAACGGAACACCATGAAGCCTGACGATCTCACGAACATATAGCTCAGCCAATCTGTCCATCGACAAAGTGAGTTTCATCGCCAAGAAGTGAGCGGACTTGGTTAGTCAATCGACTATGACCCAAATCGCATCATTGCCCTTAGAACTCTTGGGCAAACCCGTGATGAAATCCATACTGATGTTATCCCACTTCCATTCTGAAATAGGTAACGGTTGCAATAGACCTCTGGGTTTCTGATTCTTGGCTTTGACCTGCTGACAGATCTCACACCTCGCCACGAACTCCGCCACATCCCGCTTCAGACTTGACCACCAGAAATGCTGCTTAATGTCCTTATACATCTTGGTACTCCCAGGATGTACAGACAAAAGAGTAGCATGTTCCTCCTAGAGAATACTCTTCTACAGTTCTGCGTGATCTGGAACACACGGCCTCTCTCCAAACTACAGCACTTCATCCCTAATCTGAACTCAGACAACCTGCCAGCACTGACCTTCTCCTTCATCTTCTGAATCTCTGCATTTTCCTTCTTACTTGCGATAATCTTTTCGTTCAGCATTGGTTGAAGCCTCAACTGAGCTAAAGATGATCCCAAGCCTCGCAAAACAACTTCAATACCAGCCCGATCCAACTCCTCTGCCAACTGCCTCTGAGTTGTGATCAAACTAGCCAGACTGCTCTTGCAGCTAAGTGCATCAGCAACAACATTAGCCTTCCCAGGATGATACTTAATCTCCGAACGAATGTCTTCAAGCACCTCCAGCCATCTCCTTTGCCTCAGATTCAGATCTTTCTGCTGATAGATGTATTTCAAGCTCTTGTGGTCCGTGTACATGTTCAATTTCTCACCATACATGTAGTGTCTCCATTGCTTCAAGGCAAAAATAATCGCAGCCAACTCCAGATCATGAGTCGGATAATTCTTCTCATGCGGTCGTAGTTGCCTAGACCCATAAGCGATCACTTTTCCTTCTTGCATTAAGACACAACCAAGCCCACGATGTGAAACATCACTGTAGACATCGTACTCAACACCTGCTCTAGGCAAAGTCAAAATGGGAGCAGTAGTCAGCCTCTCTTTCAACTCCTGAAAGCTTGCCTCGCACTATTCGGTCCACTTGAAGTTCACATTCTTTTTGGTTAGACCAGTGAGTGGCACGGCTATCTGAGCATAGCCCTGGATAAACCTCCTGTAATATCCAGTTAGCCCAAGGAAACTCCTGATTTCCTTTACTATAGTAGGCCTTGTCCAATCCTTCACCGCCTCTATCTTCTGCGGATCAGTTGTCACTCCCTCCTTAGAAAGGATGTGACCCAGGAATGCCACTTCAGATTTCCAGAAATCGTACTTAGACAATTTGGCATACAACTCATGCTCCTCAAGCTTCTTCAAAACTGCTGCTAGATGCTCTGTGTGCTCTTCCTCCGACTTGGAGTACACAAGGATATCGTCGATAAACACCACGACGAAAGAATCAATGAACGGCCTCAGAACTCTGTTCATCATATACATGAAAATTGTAGGTGCATTCGTTACTCCAAACGGCATAACTAAGAATTCGTAATGCCCGTGTCGAGTTCTGAACGCAGTCCTATGCACATCTTCAGTTTTCACTCGAACTTGATGGTACCCTGATCGAAGATCTATTTTGGAGAAAACAGCCGCTCCTTGTAGACGATCGAATAGGTCGTCAATTCGGGGAATATGATACTTATTCCGAACAGTGATCTTATTCAGCTCTCGGTAATTGGTGTACATCCTCATCAAACCATCCTTCTTCTTTATCAAAAGCACTGGTGCTCCCCAAGGTAACGCACTCGGTTGAATAAAGCCTTTCTCCAACAGTTCCTCAATCTTCTGTTTGATCTTATCCTGCTCTACTGGCGCCATCCTATACGGTGCCTTGGAAATGGGCGCACTCCCTGGCTGAATGGTGATGCTGAACTCCACATCACGATGTGGGGGTAACCCAGGCAAATCTTCCAAGAATACCGTCGGGTAATCCCGAACCACAGGGATTTGCTGCACCTTCATAGGAACATCCCTCTTGCAGACAGCTGCCACCAGACCAGAACATCTCTTCTTCCCTTGGAAAGTGACTTCAGGACCACCTGGAGCCTTCACTGTTACTTCCTTGGTCTTGCACTCGATGTTTGCACTGTACACCGACATCCAATCAATGCCAATGATCACATCGACTCCCAAGACATTCAGCTCGATCAGATCAATCCCAAAAATTCTGTCCCCAATTACGATCTCGCAGTCCGCATAGTACCGATCAGTGGTTAGAGTCTTCCCTGATGGAGTAGCTACTGCCAAGACCTTGCCTGGAAAGACTTTCGGTTCGACTCCCAAAACTTTAGCAAACTTAGGTAATACAAAAGTGTGAGAGGATCCAATATTGAACAAAACAACAACTTTCTTTCCATTCAAAATAAGTTCTCCTGTTACATAACATACACTCGTTACATAACAGTTCACTATTAAAGCGGGAAAAAGAGAAACAATAGAAAACACTCTAAACATCCTCCCTCGTACCAATGATGACGTGATCCACCTCATTAGCATCAGCTTCAGTCAAGGCAAATATTCGCCCCTGCTGGTACTGCTTCTTCCCAACTTGCTGTGTCGGTCCACTATGGGTGACGTTATGCGGCTTAGGGCACTGAGACTTGTAATGTCCCGTCTCACCACAGTTGAAGCAAGTCACCACTAGAGGTCTCACCCAATTGTTTCCGGGTCTCCCAGCTATGTTGACAGCATTCGCTCCCATTGGTTTGAACCTCTGGGCCAGCGGCTGTCCCCTAAAGTTGCCAGAAACTACAGGCCTCTTCTCAACATTCCAGTTGGCCCTCTGATTCTGAACCGCGTGGAACTGCTCCTTGTCTGCCTCAGTGGCTGCAGCTTGTTTGACCAGCTTGTCAAACCTCCTGATACCGAGGGGTATCATCCTGGATTTCAGACTGGGCCTCAAACCATGCTCGAACTTTCAAGCCTTCTTTGCCTCGTCCATCACCAGTTCGGGCGCATACCTCGAGAGCTGAGTGAACCTTGTCTCATACTCCCTAACCGACATGTCGCCCTGCTGCAGCACCAGAAACTCCATGGCCTTCTTCTCCTGGATGTCTGAGGGAAAATAATGACTGCGAAATTCCTCCAAGAATTCATCCCAGCCATGAACCAAGTCCCCCATCGTCCGCTTCATCAACTGCCACCACACCGCCGCATCCTTCTCGAACTACAGCGCCGCCAACTTCACCTTGCTGCCCTTCGGAGTCTCTAAGACTTCGAAGATAGTCTCTACCTGTCGGATCCAATTGTCAGTCGCGTCAGGTTCTGACTTTCCCTCAAACTCCAGTGGTTTCATCCGCTTGAATGATTCCACGAGTTTGATTGCTTCGGGTACTGGATTCGCAGGCACTCTTCCTTGATTCTGATTCATGGCAACGGCATTGAGTGTCTGATAGACCCTCGCTAAATCTGTTTCCAAGTCCAGACCTTTGCCATTTCGAGCTCCTCTTCTAGCCATATTTTGCTGAAAAAGATCCATTAAATTTGAAGTATAAACATGAATTTTAAATCAACTTTTCCATTTCATTGAATTTCAACTTTATACATTCGAATTTAAAACATTTCTGACATCAAAATGAAAACAATACGAAGATACAACAGTCTAGTTCCTACGGTTCCTCTTACTCCTCGAAGCTCTTCCCATAGTTCCTCCATTTCTTCCTTCAGTAAATCGGTCATGTTTTTCCTCTTCTCGAGTTCCCAAACACGATGACTGAGAATTTCAATATCATCCTTGCGCTTCGCCAACTAAGTCTCCAGTAGCCTGATTCTCTCCCGTTGAGTCTCTACCTGCCTTTGAAGAGACATAAAGAGATTACTCAGAGATGGTTCTTTCTCGTCAGAAGAATCATCAGATGAATCCGGAGGTGGAGTGATCTCTCGGGACTCAGGTCATTCCTCTTCAAATTCTTCAGGATCTTCCTCGTCTGAATCAGCTTGCCCGGGATAGTAATCTCCCTCAACGATGTGTCAGTTATCATCCACAGCTGGGTCGAAGTGGTCCGCCATCTTAGAGGAAGGAGAAGAAAAGCATAAATCATAGAGCAACACAAATATAAGTGACTTACATTTAAATCTCTAAACTCAACACACGCCCTAATGTCCACTTCTAGGGTGTCGTTCCTTATAAATTTGTACTACTTGGAAGCGTGGCTCTGATACCACTCTGTAACACCCCGAATTCCAAAAAACAACTGAATTCGAAGTTCCACAGGATCTTTACACTTCTTTTGTACAATTTTACAAGGAAATAAAGAACTTTTATTACATCAGAGTTTACAATTACATTACATATTTACAGCAGAAGCAAATGAAAAAAATTTACATAAATTAAAATGTATAACACTTGAATCATTCCTTAATCAGCATGCATTCTTTAGTCTTGTTAACCACTTTATCCTGCAAAGAAACTGTGGGCGCGTTAGTTGCTTATAACCGACGAAATATTATACACGGCTATCCTCTCTATGCTGAAAATAGTATAACGATTCTCAAATACTTAAACAATCACAAACTTGATCACAAGCAGAACTACAAGGGGCTATCCTATAGATGTCGTGTAGTGCAGTGCACTTAGTCCTTAATGCAGTTATGTATATTATATGACACTAATGCGCACTTGTTCAGATTCTATGCATCCCATACTACATAGGTCTGAGGGTAAGCCCTTAACCGTTCTTCATCTTGTAGGGTTCAATCCCTCGTCATGACTTAAACTACTTCAGTAACTACGATAAGTATCCTAGATGTTCTATGAGTACGAGCTCATGTCCAGACAGCATGGAGGGGAATCCCATATTATGTCATGACGCATCGTGAAGAACCTATGGACAATTCAGCCTCCGTCATGGGACATGACACCACCCGCAGTCACCAAACACCCCACGAGCGTTGCCTGTGGCACGAACTCCTGGAGACATATCCACGTCATGTCACGACGCATCGTGAAGACAGCCTGTGAATACTCTCACACCGTAGTTCCAAGGCCCTCATACTCCTGTTTTTCTCTTATTTTCGTCACGTCTTCACTATGTATCTAGTCTTTAGTTATTTGAATCATGAAAAAAATCAATTCTCTAGAGTTAGCCCTTCCACTATACCGGTCTCAACCATTTATATCACATGACCCAAATCGTGGTCGTTTCATTTCAAATTTTATTTCAATATATTTCTTTTCGATGTCGGTATGAGGCTTTGCTACACTCTAGTTCTCAATTTCAATTCATAATCACAATATTTGAGTTCTCATACTCATATAGTTCTTTTTCACAATTAACATAATTTCCATTCTTTACAATAATTCAATGTTACAATTCAATTCATAACATTCTCATTCAACCACAATAAGTCTTAGTTTCCGTACTATTATTTCTTTTCCTCCAAATTTCAAAAATCATATTTCTCATTTACTTTTCAAAGCACACATTACCTAAAATAATAACAAAATTCTTAATGAAACACACTCCAAGTTTTTTTTTACACAAAATCCCCTTTTATAAATCTAGCATAACTCAAAAAGTCACTTTTATATTTGTACTTGTGCAAAATATCGATTTTTATAAGGTTCTACTCAATTTTTCCTCTCACGCTATTTAAATCAAGTCGAAATAGTGTACAATTACTTTTCATGAAGTCTACATATTTTTATAACAATTATAGGATTTTACCTGAATTTTTAAAGTCACAAATTCACTTAAAAAAACTTTAAAATACCAAAAGTTTTCAAATTGCTGAGTTCGGGTTTCGAACCAGCTACCACAGACAAATCCAGTGCACGCACTAACCAAAGGGACAGAGCGCAACCACGTCACGAGGATGGTTCGGATTCATTTGAGTCCAATCTCGAGTTCGGATTTTTCCAAAAGAAAATAAAATGAAAAAGTCTCTTGTTCGGTTTCGAACCTGAGACCAAGGCCAAAACCCACGCTACGGTAAGCGTGCCCAACACACCCACTAACCAATTAGGCTAAGTGGCCAACTGATATGAATTGGGTTTTTAGGGGGTTTGATCTTAGTTTCGGCTCATTGAACTTTTTATGAAAAGTAACTAATTTTAATTTCGTTTCTTCTCCATTTTCTTTCAAAAATTCCAGAGCATAACTTTTATACATTTCTAACTTGTCAGAAAATTAAATCTTTATTTTTGACATCAAAACATCACTTTTTCTATTTGACTACAAATTTGTCTACAATTTCGAAAATGTACAACCAAAGTCGTTTCTTTTGTAAATTGGCATTCAAACTTCTCGTATTTCCTTCTTATTATGACTATTAATATTATTTAATTATTTCAGTAACAAAAATCCCTTTTTTCACTTTTTTAACCATTGAAATAGCAAATTCACCACTATGCATGATTAACATTTCAATCCAATTAAGTATACAATCATGTCTCCTTGGTATAGCACAAATCATCAATTAAAGCATGTTAGAAATGTCAAAATTAAACTAACTATCAAAATTTGCAACTAATTATCATTTTTTCCACACACAATCAAGCATTCTAATTTGTCTTAAACATATGGCTAGAATAACAATGTCTCTTTTCAAATGCATCAACCATACTCTAGCATGAACCTAGTTAGAAGTGTAAGAGAATCACCCACCTTTGATGGAGAGAAAAACAAACAAACTCCTAATGATCTCCTACAACGATCGAGCGAAGCCATCTCCTCCTAAATCAAGCCACCAAAAAGCGTCTCCTCCTAATGATGCCGCAACCCGAGCCTTGCCCCCTAGTGTCGTCCGACCTCCTCCTTGGATGAAGAACAAAATAGCACACGATCTCACAACTCCTCAATCTTTTGTCTCACTCAAATTACTTATCTTTCTTTTCTTTCTATTCTTTACTTTTAAAAATTCTAAGTGTGAGAATGAAGAGTATAGGGAGGGGTATTTATACAATTTTTTGGGGTGAATGTAGGGCTAGAATGTGATCAAATGGTTAAAGATCAATGGTCTAGATGAACTAGGGAGTTATAAAAACTACCAATGATACACAACCACCTTTCCACCACTTCCATCTCTTCCACATCTGTCCATCACAATCCGGCCTAGGTAAAGGTGTGCAATGCACACCCTAGTGCTTGCACGTGCCAACTAGTATCCCCTCCTTACAAGTGTACATGTGCATAAAAATTTATTTGTTCATGACAAGTGTCTACAATACAAGTTAAATTATTTTAAAAGAGAAATAAGTTAAATGGGCTCACTAATGGGCCAATTTAACCATGGGTTTAAATAATTAAAATAATTAATTAATAAAGTGGGCTTAAAAGACAATTTGGGCTTTAGATTTTAATTAGGTTTTAAAAGAAAATATTTTTTGGAAAAAATAAGGGAGAACAAATACTATAAAAATATTTTATACGAAAAATTACACAATGAAATCATACGTGCAAAACACGTAAAATCATAAAAATCTCATAAATCAAATCTAGGGTGTTACAATATCTTCTCATTCGATTAGCTTGATGAGATCTTCCTCACACACTTGATCACCAGTCACAAGACCGAGAAGACAAACGCCTCCCTACTCGAATTGAAGCAAATGGATGGGGAGTCTCTTAAGGATAATGTCTGGTGCTTCACAGTCGAAACCCGACCCATTCCCTCGAACTTGGCAATAGCCACTGCTGCCTTCAGATACAACATCTGCAATGACAACCTCAAAGCATCATCTCTCATCAAGAGGCCTCCTTGGGACTTCTCGGACCTCCTAAAAAGGAGTGAGAAGTATATCCTAGTGGAAGAGGCCATTAATCTATAACACCGAGGAGATCCTTCATCCGGGAACAAACGGAAGTGTACTATTGAAGAGGGACCCCAGATGTCTCAGAAGGATGATTCCAGTCAACGTTGCCTTCCTCCGGATGCTCACTTCGATGCATTCACTCCCCTCACTGCCAACATATCAACGGTATTCATGGGAATCAAAGGAGATGGGTTACTTCGACACCCTCTAAAGATGAGCTCGGCGAAAAGTAATAGAAGGGATCAAAACCGATGGTGCAAATTCGACCGGGACCACGACCATGACACAAAAAAGTGCTGAGACCTCAAAGAAGAGATTGAAGCTCTCATCTACCATGGTTACCTCTCCAAGTACACCCAGAAAGACAATGTCGAACCTCCTCCAATCTGGGGGGCTAACAAACACACATAGAAAAATCTCAAGTCCCAAGATTCCAGACCTCCAGCCATCCTCCTTACCATCCATGGAGGACCAATGGGTGGGCGATTCAACTACTCCAGGAAGGCGTTCAACTGAGAAGTCCACTCAGTTCACAATGCCTCCCCCTCCAAGAGCTTGGGAGTTTCAGTAATTTTATCAGATAAAGATGTAGAATGCGTTTGGACCCCTCACTGCCACACACTAGTGATCATCCTCTTCATGGAGAACCATGAAGTGAGCCACATCTTGGTAGACAATGGTAACTTGGTGAACATACTCTTCTTGGAAACCTTTGAAGGCCTCAAGCTCTCCAGTGACCGTCTCAAACCTGCGGGATACACTTTCCATGGATTCTCCAGGGTCTCTGTCCACATAGAGGGGATAATCACACTAGATGTAACTGCGAGAAAAGCCCCAACTTCCCGAACAGAGGTCATGGACTTCATGTTTGTCAACATGAAGGCCACCTACAAAGTCACCCTTGGCCGTCACAGCCTAGCAGCTCTCCACGCCGTAGCTTTGACATTTCACATGAAGATAAAGTTTTCCACCCCAGTTTGGTTAGGATTAGTTAAAAGAAGTCAAGAAGTGGCTCAAAGGTGCTACACAGATATAGTGGGGGCTCGATCCTCCCATTCAAAGCATTAGAGCTCCCTCAAAAGAAGAATCATGTCATGTCTAAGCTCGTTGATAAATTATAAGAAGTCATCTTCTCCCTTGAAGACCTGTCCATGTGCTTCCAAGCTAGTCAAAGCACTCTCCCACCAAGCCTGATAATAACTTATTAAAAGGTTTACAAAGTCGTTCGCCTGAGGCTCACAGACTTGGAGACCGAGAGAGCAAGGAGGTGTCAAGAGAGCATTCGACAAGATTTAACAAGTTTAATGCCCTCCTCTACATTTTCTTTTGAAATTTTGTAATAAGGCCAACATATATAATAGCCAGAGCATGTAATAAAGGCTAGCCACCAAGCCAGCCACTTAGATTGATTTTTCAATAAATTTAGCATTTCCGTCTCAAATTTTTGCACTACTCTCCGGATGTAAACAATGAGTTCGGGGCTAAGCTTCTCTTCCGAGATACCCACCAACTCATCAACTTAAGACAATGAGTTCAATGCTCAGCTCCTCTTCCAGGCTGCGCCACCAACTCATCTACTCTGAACAATGAGTCAGGTTCTCAGCTCCTCTTCTAAGCCGCACCAACAACTCATCCACTCCAAGCAAAGAGTTAGGTGCACAGCTCCTCTTCTGAGCCACACCAACAACTCATCAACTCAAAGTAATGAGTTAGGTGCTCCACTAGCCGCTCGAGCACCTCCAGCAACTCATCACCTCTCCAAAAGGAGTTTGGTGCTAGCTCACCACTCAAGCTCCAACAACAAATCAAGGGCTCCCTACAATAAGGTTGGTGCTCAGGTCCTCTTTCAAGCTATGTCATCCACTTGTCAACTCAAAGCAATGAGTTAGGTGCTCTGCTAGCTGCTCGAGCCCGTCCAGCAACCCATCGCCACTCTACAAAGAGTTAGGGGCGCCGCTCACCACTCGAGCTCCTCCAACAACTCATTGACTCTCAACAATGAGTTCGATGCTCAGCTCCTCCTCCGAGCTACGCCGCCTGTAGCGCCCCGAATTTCCAATAAATAAATTTGAAATAAGTGGCACAATTTCCAAAATCAACTTCAATTGCAATTATAAACACAGTATCAAATACAGAGAAAAATTAAAACTTTTTATTACAACAATTCTTTCTTACATTTGCATAGTGGAAAAACTTGAATACATTTATAACAATATAACCCAACACTTAAACTTTAATCTTCTCAAATCCAAGCTTCCACTTTGCTTGGGCAACAATCCTGCAAAATAACTGAAGAGTGGGGACGTCAGTTGAAGGCAACTGACACAATACTCTAGTAATAGCAACCTTACAAAGTCTCACAATCACAAACTTGCCACATAACATGAAATGAAATAACGATAAGAGATTCAATAAATAACAAGTGAAACTATACTAAGTAAGTGTGTGTAAAAAAGAAACTAATGAGAAATGCATTAAAAAAATGTTCAAGAAAACACAATGCACACAATGATTTCTACTGCATACTTGTCGGATTCTATGTATCCCATTCTACATAGGTCCGGTGCAAGTCCTTATCGTTCTCCACTTTATAGGGTTCAATCCCTCGTTATGCAACCTACTACTATGACTACTACGAGATTCAGACATTCTGCGTGTACCTAGCCCATGCCCCGATAATTCTGGAGGTTAATCTCTATCCACAGATAATTTCGGAAACTATTTCACTCACACCTGGGAATTTTCAAGAATACCCCACACCGCAAGCAATAGTGCCTCACCATACGCAGACGTCCTATGAGCGTCGCCTCGATCCCGATAATTTCGGAGATCAGTCCCACACCACAGGTAATTTCAGAGACTATTTCACTCACACCTCGATAATTCCGGGGACTATCTCACACCACAGATCATCCTGAGACCCTTATACTCACGTTTGCTCTCATTTCATCATGTCACCGTCTAGTACATGTCCTTATGCATACATATAGGTAATCTGAGTTACCTAAAGCTAGCTCCACCCTACCGGACTTAAAACCACAAAACTAGGAACACTAACCCTTCCTGGCCAAGTCCCTCAATCAATTAATTCACTGCCGGTAATTCTAGGTCCCGCTCAAAGTTCACAACACAAAATCCTCAACTAACATTCTAGGGTCCACAACATAACCCTAAATCTCAAATTAGAGCCCAACTTGGTGCAATAATACAAAATATTCTTTCATATATGGAAACAAATTCAACTTACAAAAGTTCTTTAAACTCAACCTTTTGAATCTCACTTCCCATTCATTTGTAAAGTTCAATTAATTTAACTATAAATTTATTCAATCTCAAATGAAACGAATCTCTTAAATATATGGGATCTCATCCCCAATATCTGAAATTTTATAGTTTCCAAAATTCTGAAATTTACACCTCTTTAAAACTGAAATAACTCTTAAAATTCTGAAATAATTATCCTTCAAAACTGAAACATATAACCCTTCCAAACTGAGAATTTCATCTACAAAAATATAGATTTATTTCCCCCAACCATTACTTGAATATATCGGAAATTGAAGCTAGGATTTTCACAAAATATGAAAATTATATGATTTTGTTCTTCAAAACAGTACACTCCAAAATTAATATTAAATTATGAAAAAATTAATTTAAATCCAACACATATCAAGGAATTCACCTTAAAAATATGGACTCAAACAAATTAAATTAAAGGGTTTAAATTCAACAAATTCTGAAAACTATCTTTTATCCAAAATCTGAAATTTAACAACTTCGAAACTCCATCAAAACTCAATCAAATCTCACACAAATATTATATTAAACACATATATATAATCATCCACACGTATACTAGGGCTCCCCAACCATAGCGCACAAATACACACACAAGACCCACTAGAAAACACCCCAAAAATCCAAACAAAAACTCAAATTTTCAATTCATCATAAATTTGTCTCAAAATAGCGAATAACCCACAAAATTTTTATCTTTTAATTATTTAAAATTTTTTCTTTAATCATGCATATAGATCTACACATCTACAATAACATATAGGTTCATCAAATCTAATTCTATAAACAAAAATTTGATCCTTCATACATAGAAAACTTCCACTATTCAAGAGAAACTTATTTTAGATCTACATGAATATTTAGATCGTATGAAAAGTCTAATTATCCACAATAATACATGAGTTCATAAAAATAAATTTCCACAAATAAAATATGATCTTTCTTGCATCAAAAATTCATTATTCAAAAGAGAATCAACATAAGAGTATGCCATCAAGATCGTATTAATAGGCAATTTTTATCTAACAATCCATCTCTACAATCATCTCATCAACAAAACATCATGTTCATGCTAATATAATCATAATCTCACTATATCTAAACCATAGCATGATTCTATATTGTTCATGAGAAATTAAAAAAAACACATCAAGAGAGTTGGAAGATTACCCACCTCAAAGAAGACCAATTTAAAGATATTAATAATAAGAAAAGAAAAGCTTCTCCTCCTCCTTGCAAAAACTGAGAGATTCAAGCCTCCAAAACTCCAAGAAATAATAAAAAGGATAAAGTTTTGTTCACCATAGAGGAGGGTGGATACTTCGGCTATTAATATAGGCCGGGACTCCTCTACTAGGGTTTATTCGAAGATTTTACCAAAAAGTTCCTTAAAAAATATATTTTTACATGCATAGATCTTTCCAATTTAATTAGTTACATCAAATAAAATCAAATTAAAAAAATCTAACCCCCTCCTCCAATCTGGCCAGCCTCACTGCATCTTAGAATTTTAATTTTCAAAAATTTGCCTCTGAGTGGCAATTTTACACAAAAGTCATTCACTTTGAAATATTTGCAAATAGCCATAAATTATACATAAAAATATAGAAATTTAGAATTATTGTCTACTAATAAATATTAGATTTTAAAAATTAATTTTAAGACTTTTTATTCTCCAGGAAGAATATTTGCAATAAAGTCCCCAACAATCCCAAAATTGCATATATATATACACACACACACACTCAATAAAATCAAATCAAATAAAATTAGTGGGATAAAATATCTCCCACCCGATCTCTCCACTGCCAAACCGGCCTACCAAAATAGCCCAACCAACTTTTGAATTCATATTTTGCCCCCCCAATCGACATTTTGCAGAAAAACCCTTTTCTTTCAAGGTATTTACAAAAATATAATCTTTATTCAGAAAATCAAAAAATTCAGAATATACTCAATTATAAATAGGAGAATTTATTCAAATATTTAAAAGAAGAAATTTGCACCTCAAAAATATTTGCACGGGTAAAAATACCAATTTTACAAGAATCCAAAATAATTAAATAAATTGGTTTAAAAATTATTTATTAACTAAAAATATAGTATTTAAAATTCTAGGGCGTTACACCGGCCACTCATCAACCCCAAGAAATGAGTCAGGTGCTCATCTCCTCTTCCGAGCTACCCACCAACTCATCAACTCAAGATAATGAGTCCGATGCTCGCTCCTCTTCCAAGCTACGCCACCAAACACTCCAAACAATCAGTCAGGTGCTCAGCTCCTCTTTCGATTCACATCAACAACTCATCCGCTTTGAGCAAATAGTTAGGTGCTTAGCTCCTCTTCCGAGCTACATCGTCCACTCATTAACTCAAAACAATGAGTTATGTACTCTGCTCGCTGCTTGAGCCCATTCAGCAACTCATCGTCTCTCTACAATGAGTTAGGTGCTCCGCTCTTCGCTGGAGCTCCTCCAATAACTTATTGGCTCCCTACAATGAGTTCAGTGCTCAGCTCCTTCGAGCTACGCTGCCCACTCATTAACCACAAGCAATGAGTCAGGTGCTCAATAACTCTTCCGAGCTACCCATCAATTCATCAACTCAAGACAATGAGTTCAATGCTCAGCTCTTTTTCCAAGCTACGCCACCAACTTATCCACTCGTACAATGAGTCAAGTGCTCAACAACTCCTCCAAGCTGTGCCACCCACTTTTCAACTCCGAGTAATGAGTTAGGTGCCTAGATCATCCTCTTAGCTACAAAAACAACTCATAAACTCCAAGAAAAGAGTTAGGTACTCAAGTCATCTTCCAAGACTACACTCACAACTCATTAACTCTCAAAGCTGGGTTCGGAGTCCAGCTAGAGCTGCTCCCACAACTCATTAGCTCAAGGGTGGGTTCGGAGTCCAGCTACAGCTGTTCTCATAACTCATTCACCCTCAAATGTGGGTTCGGATTCTAATGCTGCTCCTATAACTCATTAATTCAAAGATTGATTTGGAGTTTAGCTAGAGCTGCTCCCATAACTCATTAACTCTCAAAAGTGGGTTCTGAGTCCAGCTAGAGTTGCTCCCACAACTCGCTAACTCTTGAACAAGTAAGCTCTTCCTCAGAGCTGCCCTCACCACTTGCACAATAAAAACATGTTGATCTCGGAGTCCAGCTCCCTCTACAGCTGCTCATGCGGCCTGTCAAGTCTAGAAAGCAAGCCATGACATAAAAGATGTCTGAGAGCCAAAGTTCATTGGCTCGCCCAACGACTCTTCTTCACTCTGATCACTTATTACCTCGGGGAAGCTGAGCACTTCGGTTTAAAGACAGTTCTCTTGTAATGTCCCCTTGCTACAGGAATTCCAACTCAGCCCCCGAGTTATCTGAAGGAGGCACCAACCTAGCAGCCTTAGTCTGAATGTTCCAATCACGGGGGATCACGGGGGCTCGGGATCGAAAGGCCATATCCCTTATGGTGAAGTTCGTCTTTTTACCTCCTTGGTAGCAAAGCTCATCTTCTTAAGCCCTCATTTGGCGAAGCTCCTTTTCTTAAATTCCCGGTGGAGAAGCTCCTCTTTATAGCTTCTCAGAGGCAAAGTTAGACGAAAAAAGCGCACCAGACAAACCCGCTCTCCTGGGTCACGTGTTGGGGAGAGCAAGAACCGACCAGAATAAAGAAAACATCAGTCCACCTAATCTCCTGTAAAAGGTGCGCCCATCTGATCAACGGCTCTGATCTCCTCATAAAGCGCGAATGATCAGATCTAAGGCTCCGAGTGTTGTAAAAAATATATGCAAGATGCATGCCAAAACTTTTTTTAAATGCGTGCCAAAATATGTGCTAAAGCTGCCGGAAAATCTGCCTAAAAAACACGAGCAAAACACGTGATAAAAAAGAAGGAAAACACAGAAAAATAAAAACACAAAAGAAGGAAAAGGACAAAAGAAGAAAAAGACAAAGATGAGAGAGGGGAGGACTCCAACTTGCATCGCATGTGTCGCAGCCCGCATGTGCTTCAAAAAAAAGAAGAAAATGACAAAAGAAGAAAAAGACAAGCAGTAGAGAGGGGGGAAGGCTCCTACGTGCGTTGCATGCACTGCAGCCAGCATGCATCACGTGCTTAAAAAAGTGAAAAACCACGTGGCACCGCGTGGTACGCCATGTCAGTGCTACGTGGCGCCACGATGGTCCGGTGGTGCACCGGAGAACTCTGCCACGAACCAGAATGGGAAAATGCTCATTTTCAACTGCTGAATCTCACAGAAAGGCGCGTACGTGTGTTAGGTTTCGATGGTAGCCTCAGATTAAATACACCGTGGAAAAATTACAAAGAAATATCGAAATCTAGCCATGGATCCATGCGAAAATCACAAATTGTGTTTAGGAGTTATACCTTGAATATGGATCTGCTGTCTCCAATTAATGTCGATCACAGCACTGTAATATTGTTGTGCCTTTACGGTATCCACACGAACAGATCAAATCAAGCTTTCCTTCACGTTGCAGTGCTAGCTGCGGGATGTGGATGTTCCTTACGATCTCTCTCTCTCATAATTTCTGTGACGGGTAGGATTTTCTCATGTGACAGTTTTTTTTCATAGATACGTATCATATATAGCTGCAAAAAATTAACCCTAAGAGAGTAATGAGGCTGTTGGACTCACAATCTGACCTAGTTCAGATTCGTGTGTGAGCCTTTGAACTTTAGTCAGCCCATTTAATCTAATTAAATGTCCAGCCAATATCAGGAGTCCAAGTCTTACTTGGATCCCCAATTAAATTCATCTTATGAATTTAAATCCTAATTCGATCCATTCTAAGTGTGCAACCTTGTAGGTTTTCGTTACGTTGATAGTAATACTAAAATCATATTCTAGTATTACAAACAGTGAGCAATATCTAGCAATACATCACTGCTACTCAAGTAACGGGAATGTCAGTGATTAGATAGAACCTATTCGTGACCAATGTTACCATGTAGTCTAGTCCCTTTATCCAGATATCTTAATTAACCACAAGGCATAGAGCATGTCACCCATGTTTAGTTCAATCTTTGGTTTTTTGATGTACGAGTAGACTTACTAAAACAAATGAGCTCAATATCTCATATTGACTCAATTGAGCATGGCCATGCATTTTGCAATCTTAATCAATCAAGGGGCTCATAAATATCGCTCATGTTATGTAAGAGGGACAAATTCTATCTAAGTCACTCACATCCCTCTGCATGATCTGTAGTATATCCAATAGTCGATTTTATAATCACCTTATTATAGGCAACGTTTGACGACATTAAAACATATAATTTCTCATGTAGGGAACCGCAGTGGTTTCAAGTCAAAGGACTACATACACCATGGTCACCGTGAGAACTACTTATGACACTCATATAACGATCCATGCAGCGTTCTAATGGCGGGTCAGTCCAGTACATTATTACTTTAATATGTATCCTTGTGAAGACTTGATATCTCATATCCATGACCCGTGAGATATGGTCATCAGTTTACGCACATACTAGTCTCTATGTTCTAATTCACAATAATACTTGACTAGAGACATTTAAGAATATTGTTCTTATTATAACCAATAGGATCTCACAATCAAGTCATGCACTTGATTTCCCATGGTATTGAACCTACTATTCTAAGAACTTTATTATGTTCGTTTAATCACAATAAACAACACAATGAATGAAATGCATCATATATGAAATAAATATCATGATACAATGTAAACTAGTAATGTCAATACACAACTAGCCTATAGGGCATACACCAACAACGTGATCGAACGGCTCAGATCTCACCATATATGATTTTATATTTTTTAATTCCCTTTTTAATTTAAATTTTGGATTAATTAATTAAAAATTCAAAAAATTATTAAAATTTTGGATTAATTAACTAAAAACTCTGAAAAAATAATTATAATGTTGAAAAATTATTTTAAAATTAAAAAAATAATTTTGAATTGAGAATAATTAATTAAAATTTTAAAAATTAATTAAAATTTAGAAATTTGATTAAAAAGTTCTGAAAAATTAATTAAATTTTGGAAATTTTGGGGAAAATCTAGAATATAGCAACAATTCTGGAAAAATTTAGAAAATCCAGAAACATCTGTAAAGTTTTCTAGAAGTTCTATAAAGTAGTTATTGCTCCCAGAAGCTCTGAAAGAGATTTCTAGCTTCTCCAATCATCCTTGAAAGCCAGAAAGATGTTCAGATCATCTGAAACAAGTTGAAATACTACTAGAATGCTGAAAAACCCAACCTTCAGGAGTGGGGGGCTTATGACGAGGGTAAGAATTGCATAAAATCAGGGCCACATAATTGAGGAACGAATCTCGAAGCTTTTAGGGGCAAAACAATAATTTTATAGCGAATACAGACATATATGGAGAACATGGGCCATTTTGAAGGCTCATCAACCCAAAACATGCCTACAAGTAAGTTGTAATCTGCAACCCAATAGGAGGAAACATGTTTAGTCAAAAACTCTTGACCATATCCTCAATCCAAAAAATAATTACCAACTAAACTTATCTCATAATCATGGGAATCAACAGTTTAAATGCAAAAGTTGCTCTTTTAAGGTAATCTTTTGTAGCATATAAATACCCCCACCTCCTTTAGAATTAGGTAATCATAATTTTTCCTTAAAAAAAACTCCACTATTTTTCTGAGTCCTGACTTAAGCGTCGGAGGGTCTTTCGCCATGGCCAACCCCAGTGTTTAGACTTTTTGCAGGTTTACTGGAGCAATCTTGGCTGTCCAAATCAGATCCAAGTGTCCTTAATAGTTAGAAGAAGAAAAATTTAAGGAACGGAGAATGGCGATTAATTACTATTAAAGTAAATATTAGATTTTGATAATTTTTCATTAAAAATTTCACAATATCTGTTTGCTCCTGTTGAAAACAGATTTGGGGGAAATTAATTATTATTCTTATTGATTTATTTCTCTATTGTATACATCTATATATAAGAATTACATTCTTGGAGAAGAAGAAAGGAAATTGAGAGAAGATTGGGGGATGAGAGATTTGGGGAATCTGTTTCCTATAGATTAGGAAACAGAATATACAATTACTATATTTCAATACTCCCCCTCAAGTTGGTGCATAGAAATTGAACATGTCCAACTTGTTAACAAATTTCAAAAAGAGCCGATTCGGAACTACCTTGGTTAGGATATCTGCAAGCTGATATTCTGACTTCACTTTTGATATCTCAATGACTTTCTCATATATTTATTCTTTGATGACGAATCTGTCCAAATCCACATGGTTTGTCCTATCATGCTGAACCGGGTTAGCAGCAATATCAAACGCTGCTTGACTATCACAATACACTTTCATAGGTTCATTCGGACCATAGCCTAAGTCCTGCAACAAGAGTTTCAACCATAAAGCTTCTGCTATACTTAAAGCTACTTCGCGATACTCAGCCTCTGCACTAGAGCGTGCAACAACATTTTACTTCTTGCTCCTCCATGTAACTAAATTTCCTCCAACAAAGGTGAAGTATCCTGAAGTAAAGTGCCTATCAATTATAGATCCTACCCAATTAGCATCAGTATCTGCCTTAACCTTCAAGTGACCATGTTTCGCAAATAAGACCCCTTTTCTTGGAGCAGACTTAATATATCTCATAATTCTCATCACCGTATCCATATGTTGTTTCCGAGGCACATGCATAAACTGACTTATCACACTTAAAACATATGACAAATCTGGCCATGTATGTGCAAGATACATCAACCGTCTAACCAATCTCTGATATCTTTCCTTATCACAAGGTACATGATCAGCTTCGTTGCACAGTTTCAGTCCTTCTTCTAACGGTGTACTAATCGGCTGACAAGCGAACATTCCAGTTTTCTATAATAAATCAAGAGCACACTTTCTTTGAGACAAAAATATTTCCTTTCTTGAGCGAGAAACTTTAATACCAAGGAAGTATCTCAAAGAGCCGAGATCTTTCATTTCGAACACTTGTGACAAATAGTTCTTTAATGCCTTCCTCTCCTCAGGATCATATCTAGTTACTATCATATCATCCACATAAATAATGAGAGTAGTAATTTTACCTTCTTTCCTTTTTAGGAGTAGAGTATGATCTAAATTACTCTGATAATATCCGAATGTACTCATTGATTTTGTAAATCTCCCAAACCAAGCTCTTGGCGACTGCTTAAGTCCATACAATGCTTTCTTCAAACGATATACTTTATTTCCGTATTGGACTGGTCTGTTCGACCCTGGTGGAATATCCATATAAACCTCTTCTGTCAATTCCCATGCAAAAATACATTCTTGACATCAAATTGTTCCAACGACCGGTCAAGATTTGCAGCAAGTGACAATAAGACTTGTACAGTATTGAATTTTCCCACAGGTGCGAATGTATCTTCATAATCAATTCCATACATTTGAGTGTATCCTTTGGCAACCAGCCTTGCTTTGTATCGCTCTATTGAACCATTAGACTTATACTTCACCGTATAAATCCGTCTACATCCTACTGGCTTCTTCCATGCTGGCAGCTCGACTATCTCCCAAGGACTTCATCTCCTCATCCATAGCTGCTTTCCATCTTGAATCAGTAAGGGCTTCCTGCATACTGTTAGGAATAGATACAGTGGATAAATGATTTACAAATGACTTATTTGATCCCGACAAGCGGTAAGTGGATACATAATTACTCATGGGGTATTTGACGTTACTTGTGGGATCAGGTTCATAAGTGGGTTTTGGAGTACCTCTATTAGTACGGTGCAGGAGTTCTCTTCTAGGAGATTCGGACAATGATGACAATTGGTTTTGGGGTTCTGATGATTCACTCTCACTGAAATTCGGTACTGGTTGCAATTCTTCAAGAAGATCTTCTTCAAGAGGGTCTTCTTCCCTTGGTTTCACTTCTTCATAAGGGTCTTCCTCCCTTGCTAGGTCTTCATTCAAGTATTCGCCATTATTTGTATCCAGTTGTTCGTTCTGACTGGTAATTACTTCATCATACCCAAGAGACTGAACTTCACTAACCCCTTCATTATCATCATCATACCCATGAGTCTGAACTTCACTTCGGTACTCTCCCTGAAGTTCAGTCATAGAAGAAGAAAAATACATCTCATCTTAATGGAACACAATATCCATAGTCACAAACATCTTTTAAGTTGGTGGGTGATAGCACTGATATTCTTTCTTATTCTGTGCATATCCTACGAAAACATAGCGGACAACTCGAGGAGTTAACTTATTGCGTTCATGTCGATGAAGATGAACAAACGCAACACACTCAAACACACGAGGTGGCAAGTTGACGACTTTTGGTGCATTCGCCGCTTCAGTTAATGCTTGAAATGGTGTGAGGAAGTTTAGGATACTAGAAAGAACTCGGTTGATCAAGTATGCAGCAGAAGCAAGGGCTTTGCCCCAATAAATGAGTGGCATATTTCCATGGATAAGAGAGGTACGGACCACCTCAAGCAAGTGTCTATTTTTTCTTTCTGCAACCCCATTCTGTTGAGGTGTATATGAGCATGTAGTCTGGTGAACAATGTCGTGTTCCACCAAATATTGTTGCAGATTCGAACTCATGTAATCTCTGCCATTATCACTCCTGAGAACTTGAATCGGTGATTTATACTGAATCATAACATGCTTTTGAAATTTCTGAAACAAACCACTAACTTCACTTTTCGACTTCATCAAACAAATTCAGGTCATACGAGTACAGTCATCAATACATGTCACAAACCATTTGGCTTCTCTAAATGTAGTGGTTTTTTATGAACCCCAAACATCAGAATGAATAATCATAAATGGAAGAGAGCTTCTACTTGGACTTGGAGGAAAAGAGACACGGCGACCTTTTGCGAGTTCACACACATCACACTGAAATGCAGAATTATCCAACTTCAAAAATAAACTTGAAAATAATTTCTTCAAATAACCAAAAGAAGCATGCCCTAGACGTCGATGCCATAGCAAAATATCTGATTTCTTCTTCTCATCTTCGGATTCTTCCACACTTAGAGCTTGAGTCAATTTGCTTGAACTTTCAGATTCTAGATCCAGGTAATAGAGCTTCCCGTGTCTAACCCCATAACCAATCGTCTTGCGAATCCGAATATCCTTAAACACACAATGTGAAGACCAAAAGACTACAATACAATGTAAGACAGTAATTATTTGTGCAACAGATAATAGGTTAAAATTCAAGAATGACACAACTAGGGCAGTATCTAAGGTTAGGTTGTATGTGAGAGGTATGGTACCCTCATCAGTAACAGTGGCAGGATCACCATTGGCAGTGGACACGGTTGATTTGGTGGGTGGTTAAAAATTTTGGACTTTTCTAGAATCAAAAGTCATATGGTCGATAGCACTCGAATCAATTATCCATGCTTATTCATAACAGAGACAGAAATATTAAATACCTTACCATCATTACCTGCAACTGTAACTAATTTAGAGGCGAGTCCAATACTTTTCTCACCTCCATCAGTTTGTCCCATGATAGCGGCACAAGAAAAACAACGGATCTGATCTTCAGTAACCAATAGTAAACAACACAACTTGGCCAAAAACAGCTCCAAGTCATCAACAAACTACAAACGAAATTTTGATCTTCAACACACTAGATCTTCAACATCAACAAACAATGGATCTAGATCGAACGGATCTGACCTGATCTGGCGAATGCTCATATCTGAGTTCAAACATAGATCTGATCTTGCTTCAAAACGAGTGGGGAGATCAGATCTAATTGTAGAAGGGGGGGCGTCGGGATCGGAGCATTCAAAAAAAGGGCATCGGGATCGGAGCCTTTAGGAGCGTCAGGATCGGAGCCTTCAGAGACGACGAGGCGGCAAAGGGGTTTCAGGGGTTCTGAGTTGTGGGAGTTAGGGGATGGTGCCAGGGGAAGTCGGATGGATCAGAGGTCGGGGATGTCAGGGATTTGATGACGACAACGGGGAAGGGCGTCGGGGTTTCAGAGTTGTGGGAGTTCGGGGATTCTGCCAGGGGAAGTCGATGATGGGATCGGGGTCAGTGACGGCGATGGGGTTGACGGCAGGAGATTTCGATGGGTGTTCGAGGATTTTTGAAAACAAGAAGAAGAGTGATCGGAATTTTCTTCTTCTTCACTTAGCCTAGAATATTTTAGGCTCTAATACCATGTTGAAAACAGATTTGGGGGAAATTAATTGTTATTCTTATCGATTTATTTCTCTATTGTATACATCTATATATAAGAATTACATTCTTGGAGAAGAAGAAAGGAGATTGAGAGAAGATTGGGGAGATGAGAGATTTAGTGAATCTGTTTCTTATAGATTAGGAAACAGAATATACAATTACTATATTTCAGCAGCTCACACACGAAAAATAGCATCAACATATATGTACCACAACATTCTCTTCTATGATAGACATGGGCGAGGTTTTCTAAATGAGATACCTAAACTAATGTGAAGAAAATGCTATACGAGCCTCAACCGAGAAGAAGACAGCTGGACAGTTAAAGTTGTCCTCCCATACAGAGATAAGGGCAGTCTAGACGGTCATTTGTCAAATACAAAAGATAGCGAAAATCAGAGAGAGTCATTCTAGTATCAAATCATGTCGAATAAAAACTATCTTGGTTGGCTATATAAATCTGACCTGATGCATATCTGTTGATATATCTTGTTATATATAAGAGTGAGTTTTGTTGCATTTGCAAGTGGGACTTTTAAATTTTCCTCCAAAACTAACGGACCTAACCCAATTACTAAGGGTGAGCACGGGAAATGCCCGAACCAAGAAAAGGGTTGAACCGACCCGAAAATTTCTTGGTTCGGTTCGATTCGATGAAGTTCTTTTTTTTTTTAAAATCTAATTTTTTCATCAATAATCTATAACAACAAACATCAAATTCTCACTCGTTCTCCATTAACATCAACATCATCTTCAACATAATATATATATATATATATATATATATATATATATATATATATAGCATCGAAGAAGATGGCAACTTTGATGCAGATGACTATCAGATTTTGAAATAGATAGCGATATCAGCGAATATGAGGAAGAAGAAGAAGAAGATGAAGTTATCAAATTTTTTTTTTTTTTCATTTATTTTTTCAACAAATACTTTTCTTTATCTAATTAAGTTGTTATTTCTAGAATTTACCGAGTTAAAATTCTTTGAAGAAAATATATATTGGGAATTCATCAATGTAGTACTTTCTGCCCCTATATTGAAAATACACAATGACAAAATTTGTCGAGGATTAGGATGTGGCGACTAACCCCACAGAGTTTTAAAATTGGAACTAAACTCCCATGTGGATTAATTTTTATGCAAATGCAATTATTCTATAGTGAAAAGTCATTTTGGTCCTGAAGGATAATTGGTGCAAAAGTATGTTCAATCGTAATCTGATGAAGAGATTTTTATAGAATGTCCTTCATCAGTCATAAATATTGATTTTTCAGAAAAATCTTGCGTAAAATAGTTTTCTTGTAAGAATTCATCTTGACATACTGGGAAAAAATGGTTATGCCAATTTTAAAACTCAGGAAGGTTGGGGGGGGGGGGGGGGGGGGGGGGGGGGGCGTAGTGAAATTTATCCTTTTCTAGAGTGGAATAAAATGGTTGTATATATATATATATATAACAATAAGGACCACAGCCTTATAATCTTTGACAAATTACAATATAGACCACTAACAAATTTCAATATTATACTCGTATATCATTGACTCAATTCCAACATAAAATAGATGATCATGCCCTATTGGTTGTTCAGAGTATCTGTTGTCGTTTGAACCCAAAATTTAGGTATTTGGCATTTAGAAATATGAAATCTGGATTATAGTTGTAGTCATTTGAACCAAAAATATGAGTTTTGATTAAAAAAAAAGTGACGGTATCGCCCCTTAAAAAAATTTAATGAAAAAGTATCGGACGAAATATGACTTCCCGTCCGATTAATTTATTATTATTATTAGTTCAAAAAATTAGGAACGATATATCATTTCCCGTCTGAACGTTTATAACCACGGACGAGAAATCATTTCCCGTCCGACAAAATTGGCACTTCTTTAGCATCGAACGAATTTTGATCCTTCGTCCAAGAGCTATTTTTTCAAAAAAAAAATTATTTTTTGAAGGACGATACATCATTTCCCGTCCCTCTCTTTTGATTTTTTTTCTTTCTTCCGAATTTTCCCTTCATCATACTTTTATCTCATTCTATATAAGTCTAATATTTTCATGCATTAATTCTTCATACAAAGACACTCTTCACTCCTCTGTCATCACTCCTTTGTCCTAAAAAAATCTTTCCTCGTCTCATTCCATTATCCGAAATATCCACTCTAAAATGTCATGTTGATCCGAAGATTTATTGGTAGGATCATATTGAAAAGTCAAGCCGGTTCGGATCATGGCAACACAAGGAAAGAAGCTGAATCGGATACTCCAAATATGGATTTAAGCGCAACAATGTGGATATTTTGTTCATTTAGGGGAGGTTAAAATGGTCCAATCAAAGCATACGAGTGATGCTCTCGTGTCCCACTAGTGAAGCAAATAATCGATAATGTGGGGTGACACCGGTTTTTTTACAATTGATACCGAGAAGTCATCTCATCGGCTTGTCGAGGCCTTGGTTGAGAGACGGAGAGACACTACCCACACATTTTATCTGTCGTGCAGTGAGTTGGGATTCACCCGGTTGGATTGGGCAATGCTAACAAGAATATCCATCAGAGTCGGTGACAAACCACCGTGTAACGACGAGAAGTACCCCTTCCAATTAGTTCATATTCGCTTCTTTCCTGAAATAGCTATATCTGATTAGTAGTATCAGAGATTATGTTGTTCGTTCATGAAGAAGTATTTTCATAGCACTGTGATCGAGGAAGCAAAATTTGATAATACTAAAGCCATGACGGTTGCAAGCGCATTCTTTATGTACTTCTTTGGTGAGTTTATTTTCTCCAATGGTGCTTCAGTTGTAAGATATGGTTGGCTTGCAGTACTTGAAGATCTTATTAAAATGGGCACATATGATTGGGGTAGTCAAGCCCTGACATTGTTGTATATGTCTCTAGATTGTTGTTGCCAAGGCCGGTCCTGGCCCTGTGCAACCTGTGCGATTGCACATGGCCCACTAATCAGGAGGTCCGCAGGACATTAGGTATAATTAATAGAGTTTATATTCTAATTTTAGCACAATAGTCGATTTGTCCGAGTGGTTAAGAAGATAGACATGAAATTTGTTGGGCATCGCCTGTGCAGGTTCGAACCCTGCTGTTGACGATTTCATTTTTCATTATATATAAGTGGTTAAGGAGATAGACGTGAAATTTGTTGGGCATCGCCTGTGCAAGTTCGAACCCTGCTATCGACGATTTCATTTTTCATTATATATATATATATATATATATATATATATATATATATATATAGAGAGAGAGAGAGAGAGAGAGAGAGAGAGAGAGAGAGAGCTGATCAGCAGCGAAGTGGTTCTTCAACCGTTCGATGCATAGCATCATCATGATCGTCATCTTGTGGATGAGAAACACTCCTCTCTACTCACTTAGACGGAGGGATAAATTCGTCATTTTCGCTACTCTCATCTTCAGCTCCTTGCCTCCCTCTCTCCTATCGCATTCTCTCTATCTCTCTCTCATCACGTCTTCAAACCCAAATTGAAACCCTAATCTTCCTCGGCTCGTGACTTCGAAAACCCCATCCCCCCTCCCTCCGAAAGATCTCTCTCACCATCGCAGACCCTCGAAACCCTAGATCCCTTCGAAAACCCTGACAACCACCTTCGAAAAACCCCGTTGATCTCCATCTCCATCTCTAACTTGGATAGAGGTAAAATTCCAATGTTAAGTTTTTTTAATTGTTTATATACATCCAAAATTAGTGAAGTTTAGATCTTTATGAGTATTACTCCATTATCAAATAGCAGTTAATTTAGGGTTCTTCAATCATGATGTTGATTTAATTAATTTTGGGTTGATTTAATTAACTTTGTGCTCCACCTCAGAAGGACAATTGCTCCATCTTAATTTTGTGAATTATTGTTTACTGTTTTGAATCTTTTTAGAATCTTGATTAGAAATATATGTTGTTTATGCCTAATTTATATAATTGTATGTTGTTTGTAGATAAGGAAGGCCACGAAAGTGCTAATCCCATGCATAATCCTATAATCAAGTCACAAAGTTCCCTTGTCCCAATTGTTGATGACCACGTGAAGCCCCACGTTGGTATGACTTTCAACTCTTTAGAAGAGGCTGAGGAATTTTATAAAACTTATGGGAGGGTTGGACTATTTGAGGTCTGTAATAGCTCAACAAAATATGTGAAAGGAGAACTTGTTAGTAAATATTTTGTTTGTTCAAAAGTGGGGGAGCAAAAGAAGCAATTAGAGGAAATTACATAAGTTAGCGGAGTTAAGAAGGTTAGGAGGGGAGGTTGTGTTAGAACGAATCGCAATGCATTAATTTAGCTGAAATTACATGATGTTGATATTTGCAAGTGTACAAAATCGCACAAGTAATATAGATAGATGAGTAGAGTGTCGAACCCACAGGGACTAGATATTTTACTGAGTACCGATATTGCTAGATGAATCACTATTTGGAAGGTCGAATTTTATTAATAATAAAGCAACTAAATTAACTTTAATCTAATTATCTAACTAAATTGGTGAAGAGGGAGAGGGCTGTGAAACTTTGAAGCTCTTGTAATTTGTTAAGGGTAAAATTTGTTCTAGGGCTCTTGGTTCACCTCGTTTATCACACACACAAATTATAATTCCTTATAAATAAAAAATATTATCTTTCCCAATTGTCGACCAAAATCCTAAAGATATTAACCACTCTATCAACGTAGTCTAAAAATTATTCTCAATTAATCATTCGTCTATCCACCAAATTATTAATTGAAAAATTGAATTTCTTAACGGTCACGTCCTCCAATATACGGTCTTTAATTTTTATTAATCACAAATTACCTGTTCGGTCTCTTTATGATTTGTAAATTCATACAAATGTCTATCCACCATGTTGTATGTATAAATAATAAAAATTTAAAACACAATCAGGAAAAATATAGTAAGAGCAAGGAATTAAAATCTGTGTTCAAAACTTGGTTACATCTCACCCTCTAGAACATTCAAATTTAGTTCATGTTCGAATTGTAATTAACAAAATGTTCAGGTTGCATCTACAAATATTTAAAGAAAAAGAACGCAGAGAATATAAAAAAAATTGATACATATTGTTCCTTCTCAAATACCGAACAGAGCTTCGAAGACTGCGTCGCCAACTCAACTGTGCAGCGCGTGACGTCACCGATTGGATGCAGCAGCAGGTCCTGGTCACTTCCTGGCTGTCTTGTCGCCTCTGGAGCAGCGCGCCACGTCAGATGAATCAGAAGCAGCACAGGATCCACTGTTCGCTTTTGTTTGTTTCGTCCAACACGCAAGAAAGAGAAGAAGTTGCTGGTCCCACGCGTCAGAGTCCAGGTCGGCTGTCGGGTGCACTTCGAAAACCGCTTCTGAAGAAGAAGCAATCCTACTGCCCGCACAGTACTTCCTTAGAACTTGAACACGTTTTCTCTCTTTCTTACTTTCTTCTCTTATTTTTTTTTCTTTGTATTTGGTACAGCCGTCACCTCTTACTTTATTCTCTCTTCTTTGCTTTGTATATATAGAGAACGGGAAGGAGTTAGGGTTTGCACTTTTTGCAGAATAGTCCTTCTTCTTTCTTTATTTCCTTCCTTTTTTAATGCAGAATTTTATTTGTTTCTCTTTCTTTCTTTTCTGCCTTTTCTGCCCACCACGTGCTTCTGCATACACAAAATAATACCCGAAATTAGAATTTTTAAATAAAATAAATTTATTAGTTTAAAATTAATTAAACTAACTAAAAATTATATTAGCGTATAAAAAATCCTTTTAAACTTTATTTGTCGCACTTTTAAGTCAACAAAACAATAAAATCGATAAATCAATTATTTCACTTTGTTTGTTGATTTTTTCCACAATTCTTTACTTTTTGCCTCAAAAATATTATTTCTTCAAAAATTATTAATTAAATGAAATCATATAGAAATAAGATGAATTATAGACAATATCAGCGAAAACAAGCCATTTTTATTGGTAAATGAGTACAAATATTTGTATATAAATCCGACACATCAAATACCCCCAAACTTAAGATTTTGCTTGTCCTCGAGCAAAAAGTAGAATAATAAACAAGTGAATAATAATAGTAGACTCAACCCATCACACCAAGAAATCTTATCATGCAAGCATCAAAATTACAATTAAAAATATAAACAATTGCAAATAAAGTAAAACTAAGCATAGCCACTTTCTCCAGTGCAATTATTTATTCATAATTCCCAAAAAAAAAAAAATCGCATTTGTCATGCAATTAATGTAATTATAGTATGCAACAACTCAATCTGTGATTATCCCTTCTCTCTACTACAAACCGAGTAGCAAACTAGAGGTTTTTTTTTTTTTTTTGAATTTTTTTTGATTTTTTTTTTTTTTTAGTCTCTTCTTTAAGTTGTCACTTGCCTTTTGACGCGAATGCAAAACATTTGTGATGAATTCACCCGGTTACTCAACAAGTCACAAACTAAAAGTGCTTTGCATACTCATATTTCAAGTTGCTGTTCTACGTAAGTGTAGACATTTGTGATGAATACCCCTAGTTACTAAGCAACTCAAAACATTGGAGTAGATTGACTTTATTCAAATTTTTTTTTTTTTTTTTCATTATTACTCTATTTACTTAAACTCTGTTTAGGACTAGATTAAAGGGAATAATCACAAGAAAAAGCATCACATTTGTTTTTTATGTATAATAGCATGACCCACACAATTTTGTAAGGAATTTTGAAACTCAATAATCCTAAAGTAAATAAGTATGCTTAATATTGCTTTATAAAAAAAATTGTTTATCCCAAAAAAAATTGTTTCAATGCTTATCACAATAAAGAACTCAAAAGTGTAATGGTGAGCCCAATTATAATCCTTCTAAAATTGTGTTTTTCTTTTCTAAAAATAAATCATAAATTTGTAAACCTTTCCCCCAAACTTAAATGTCACATTGTCCTCAATGGGAAAGAAAAAGAAAAACAAAAAGAATGCAAAAAGTTTAGAATATCTCCCCTGATTCGTCTTTAAATTTCTGCACGCGCAGCCTTCAGTATTTTGGCGATATCTGGAGCTGTAGATGTCGAAATGGGCTGATTTTTTTTTTGCTGGAAAGCTAAGACAATTGTCTACAACTTCTCTTTGAATCAGTTTTTCAGATTTTGACTCCAAACTGCTCGAAAACAGCCATCAATGCAGGTGTTCCAAACAGCTCCGCCTGGCGACCTTCAAAATTGATGCCATCCTACAAAATAAAATCAAAAATTAAAATAAAATAAACTAAAAGATAATAAAAACTGAATGCAATAACAGAGAACATGGGTTGCCTCCCAAGAAGCGCTAAGTTTTAAGTCTTCAGCCAGACATGGGGGTGAGATGGTTAAGTAACGCCAAGATCCAACAACATTAACACATCCTTTCCAATTTTTCTTTTCTTGTGTGGATCAGGTTCAAGTTCCAATTTGAGGCGTTTCCTTTTAGATGTTGATGTCTTTGATTCCCCCATTTGAGTTTATGCTGAAAAAATGAATAAATAGAACGTTCAGCATCCAAGTACATAACATATTCAAAAATATTTTCTTTTTGAGTTTCAAGACTTGTTGAACTTGTTGGACATACTTCAATTGGTGATTTTTCAATTTTAGCCTTATGTTCCTCGCCCACAATTAAATAAGTTTCACTTACTTGAATAGATGACTGTTCTTCAGGAGGAAAATTTGTGGAATTAAAAACATTATACATTACTTGCTCACGCTGAATTTGTTCCTCCCGCTTCCTAGTGCTATTGCCTTGCATGCTCCTTTGGGTTTACAACTGAGTTGCTTGGTAAAGTTCCTGCAGCTCTTTCATTAAGAATATTAGAAATTTGACTAATTTGTACCTCGAGATTGTGGATGGAAGCCGAAGTTGAATTTGCAACATTTTGAATTGCTTGATCCGTCTTTTGCATGTATTGCTTGAACATTTCTTCTAATGTCGGCTTCATTTCTTGTTGTTGAAAATGTTGTTGTGGTCTAGCTCCTTCTTGATTATTGTTCCAAGAAAAATTGGGGTGATTTCTCCATCCTGGATTGTATGTGTTTGCATAAGGGTTGTTTTGCCTTTGAAAATTTGACACATAATTCGCTTGTTCTGCAATTGATGGAGCAAAAGGATTCCCCACTTGGCAATCTGCATTAGAATGATTTCCTGCACAATAGTCACAAATGATATGAGATTGAATAGCATTAACATTCATATTACCTATTTTCTTAGATAAAATATCAATTTTTGCATTTAAATTAGAAATAGGGTCAAGTTCAAAAACTCCCGCCACTTTTCTTTGCACTGTTCTTTCTAAGGACCACTGATAATTATTAGATGCCATTTTTTCTAAAAGGTCATAAGCTGCTTCATGAGTTTTACTCATTAAAGCACCTCCAGCTGCTGCATCTACCATGGATCGATTTGTAGCCCACAACCCGTTATAGAAAGTTTGCACTTGTAGCCACTTTGGAAGTTCATGATGAGGACACTTTCTTAGTAGATCTTTGTACCTCTCCCATGCATCATATAATGACTCTGTCTCATGTTGAGTGAATGTTGTGATGTCATTTCTTAACTTTGCTGTTTTTGCTGGGGAAAAGTACTTTGTCAAAAATTTCTGTGCTAAACCTTCCCAAGTTGTAATAGCGCCCTGTGGTAAAGAATTCAACCAATACTTTGCCCTATCTCTAAGTGAGAAAGGAAAAAGTCTAAGTCGAATGGCGTCATTAGAAACTCCATTGAATTTGAAGGTATCGCATATCTCAAGAAAGTTTGTGATGTGAGTGTTTGGGTCATCATGTGGTAGTCCTCCAAATTGAAGGTTCTGCTGAACCATCTGAATGATTGATGGTTTTATTTCAAAATTATTTGCTTCAACTGCAGGCCTTGTTATGCTTGATAAGGTTCCATTAACTGAGGGCATTGCATAATCCCTCAAAGCTTTGTTTTCTTTGTTCGCCATGGATGCGGTGTTTTCTTTCTTCTTCTTTCTAATAAGTCGTAAGGTCCTTTCGATCTCTGGATCAAAGAGTATAGGCTCCAATGGTAAAGATCTGGGCATACACACCTAAACCCTGAAAAACAAGTAAAATAAAAATAAAAAAAAAATAAAAAAAAAATAAAAAAAAATAAATAACAAAAATAAATTAAAAGGATAACGAAGTAAAAAAAAATAAAAATAAAAATAAAAAAAATAAAAAAAATAAAAATAAAAAAAAATAAAAAATAAAAATACAAACAATAAAACGAAGAATAAAAACAGAAAACTAAATACAAATAAATATATAAAAAAAAAAAAATAAATAAATAAAGAAAAATAAATAAAAGTAAAAGTTAGTAAAGGAAAGATGTAAAATAAAAAAATAAAAATAAAAATAATTACAAAGAATCCAAATTAGCAATAATCTAGCAATTTTTCAATATCAATAAAAGAATAACTAATCCCCGGCAACGGCGCCAAAAACTTGATGTTGATATTTGCAAGTGTACAAAATCGCACAAGTAATATAGATAGATGAGTAGAGTGTCGAACCCACAGGGACTAGATATTTTACTGAGTACCGATATTGCTAGATGAATCACTATTTGGAAGGTCGAATTTTATTAATAATAAAGCAACTAAATTAACTTTAATCTAATTATCTAACTAAATTGGTGAAGAGGGAGAGGGCTGTGAAACTTTGAAACTCTTGTAATTTGTTAAGGGTAAAATTTGTTCTAGGGCTCTTGGTTCACCTCGTTTATCACACACACAAATTATAATTCCTTATAAATAAAAAATATTATCTTTCCCAATTGTCGACCAAAATCCTAAAGATATTAACCACTCTATCAACGTAGTCTAAAAATTATTCTCAATTAATCATTCGTCTATCCACCAAATTATTAATTGAAAAATTGAATTTCTTAACGGTCACGTCCTCCAATATACGGTCTTTAATTTTTATTAATCACAAATTACCTGTTCGGTCTCTTTATGATTTGTAAATTCATACAAATGTCTATCCACCATGTTGTATGTATAAATAATAAAAATTTAAAACACAATCAGGAAAAATATAGTAAGAGCAAGGAATTAAAATCTGTGTTCAAAACTTGGTTACATCTCACCCTCTAGAACATTCAAATTCAGTTCATGTTCGAATTGTAATTAACAAAATGTTCAGGTTGCATCTACAAATATTTAAAGAAAAAGAACGCAGAGAATATAAAAAAAATTGATACATATTGTTCCTTCTCAAATACCGAACAGAGCTTTGAAGACTGCGTCGCCAACTCAACTGTGCAGCGCGTGACGTCACCGATCGGATGCAGCAGCAGGTCCTGGTCACTTCCTGGCTGTCTTGTCGCCTCTGGAGCAGCGCGCCACGTCAGATGAATCAGAAGCAGCACAGGATCCACTGTTCGCTTTTGTTTGTTTCGTCCAACACGCAAGAAAGAGAAGAAGTCGCTGGTCCCACGCGTCAGAGTCCAGGTCGGCTGTCGGGTGCACTTCGAAAACCGCTTCTGAAGAAGAAGCAATCCTACTGCCCGCACAGTACTTCCTTAGAACTTGAACACGTTTTCTCTCTTTCTTACTGTTGCCGCTAATTTCGGTGTGGGGGCAAACAGATGAATTTGTGAGTTCGTGGAAAACCTGAATAGCAAACACCTAACCTGTTCCGCCGGAGCTTGACCGTTGACTCCCACCGTGCACCTGCAAAAAGTGCGAGACACCGGGGTTGTTCCCGGCGACGCACCCTCCGACGCTCAAGTCAGTAACCGGAATTGATTATGAAAGAGCGTTTAACTAGAGAAAGATTGATTACCCCTTAATGGAGATGGGTGAGGGGTATTTATAGGCGTCTTAGGGACTGGTTTTAGGAATGTAATCCCCGTGATTAGATAAGGAATATTCCTCGTAATCAGATAAGGCATGCAATCTGATAAGGTATATTCCCTATAATCAGTTAAGGAATTTAATCCCTAATCCCCAGTGAAAAGATAGATGTGAATCATGGCCGTTGATTTAGATCTAATCAGGGACCTTGATTGTATCTTGTCGGATCGGGTTGGTAGCGGGTTGAAACCCGTACCCAGCTGAGGTGGATCCGTTTGCGGGTTATTGGATCCGTGAGAAGGAGACCCAGTACCCGCTTCGGACCCATTTGCATGTGAAATTACCGTTTTACCCCTGAGCTTTAAGATTCGAGTCCGATGTGAACGGTCCCGATTTAATCCTATTTTTTAGCCATATCACGAGCCCCCCACTCCTAAAGACTGAGTGTAATCAGCCTTTGAGGAGTAGTTTAACTGTTCTAATGGCGTACGGGATTTTATCGGTGTTCTTAAGGGAGTTTGGAATCTTGCTCGGGGTGTAAGAGCGTTATTATGGGCTTGTAAAATGCCCAAAAATATTCTCAGAATTTTCTGGATTTTTGGTGATTTTTCCAGATTTTTCTGAATTTTTTCTCATTTTTTTTGAATTTTTTATTCATTTTCCGAATTAAATAATTAATTATCTAAAATATTAATTAATTATTCTAATTTAATAATTATTTTTTCAGAATTTTAAAAATAATTTTTTCTGAATTAATAATTATTTTTAGAATTTTTTAATTAATTTTTTCGATTTTTAAATATTTTTTTCGGATTTTTTAAATAAAAAAAACAATTAAATAAATAAATAAATAATTTAAATATTACCTGGACACGTGGCAGATTTCTGGCCGTCCATCATGACCAGATGAGCACGCATCGTGAGGCAGATCGCGATCTGGACACGTGGCGCGTTTCTGGCCGTCCATCATGATCAGATCAGCGCGCATCGTGAGGCAGATCACGATCGGGACACGTGGCGCGTTCCTGAGCGTCGATCGTGTCGCGACACGAATTTTGGAACGATCGGACGGATCGTGTGGCCCGGCCTCTTTTTTTCTCCAATTACGACTTCGGCACTTCAGCACTTCGGTTCGGCACCTAGGCGCGGCACCCCGGATCAGCCGACCATGCCAGATGCCGCCACGTGGCATGCCACGTGGCCCACCCCCTTTTTTTTTTTTTCTTTTTCTTCTTCTTCTTCTTCTTCTTCTTCTTCGCGCTGCTGCTTCTCTTTCGTTAGCTCTCCCCCGACCTCGTCCCGTCGTGAAGCTCGACAAAAGAGCTCGGCGATGGAGTCGAGAGGAGGCGTCGAGCTCGGCAAGGGAGTGGCGGTTGACGGAGTTCGCCGGGGTAGGGCTCGACGAATCTTTGAACCCCGATGATGAGCTTCGACTGCTCATGCGCGCTCGGAGGCAGTGGAGGTGAAGCTCGGTTGCGAAGGAGTTCGGAAGTGGTGAAGTTTGGCGGAGAACTTGAGCTTCGGCGGAGGGGAGTCCGAAGCTTGGTGTCGGTGATGAAGCTCGGCAATGGGTTCGGCTCGTCATGTCTTGGAGCTCGGCCATGGAGGTGGTCGAAGCTTCGACGAAGGAGCTCGACGAGTGAAGGAGGGAGAGCTCAGCATAGTGGAGCTTCGACGTTGGCGTGGCTTGAGCTCGGCAGGCGGAGCTTCGGTGAGGAAGAGCTTGTTAGTGGAGGTGGCAAGGAATGGAGCTTAGAGGTGAGAGCTCGGAGCGGTCGAGGTGAACTGTGTGCTGTGTGGTGGCGAGCTCGGAGCTCGGAGTCGAGGTCGGGAGTTCGACGGCGAAGTGAGGGAGCTCGGCCGGTTGGAGCTCGACGTTTGGAGCTCGGCGAAGGTGGGAGCGCTGACGTCGAAGCTTTCGAAGGAGAAGATGGGTTTTCTTTTCCTCAGTTTGTTTTTGGCGGGAGAGGGTAGGGGAAGAGCTGGATTGGGGTTCGGGTCGGATCCCCTTGATGGGTCCGAACCCGGCCCCGTGAGCTTTTTTTTTTTTTTTTTTTTTTTTTTTTTTTTTTGTCTCTCTCTCTCTCTCTCTCTCTTTCTCTCCTTCCTTGTTCGGAAAATCCGAGCTCGTCGGATCTGCTTCTTGTTCGGCCAATCCGAGCACGGATTATGAGGAGATTTTTTGCCGCTTAGTGGTTCGGCAGTTCGGTGGCTCGGATTTGAGATCCGAGCTGCGTGGCTCAATCTGGACCGTTGATCACGATCGTGGCGCGAATCACGAGACAAGATGCACGAGTTTCGAGAAAACGTTATCTTGTCGTTTTGTGGTGACGTGGCGAGATCTGAGCCGTTCATCACGCTTGAGTGCGAATTTGGAGATGATCTAACGGTGAGATCGCCTCGGGACGATTTTTCTCCAAAAACGAGGGTCGGTACCCCGTCACCTCGGATCGGCACCCCGGATCGGCACCTCGGATCATTGAGATGATGCCACGTGGCATGCCACGTGGCCCCTTTCTTTTTTTGAAGGGTTTGTTGGGATTTGTCTTTGGCGGGAACATGGGGAAGAAGAGGAGTGGAGTTCGGGTCGTGGGTTGATGGGCTCGGATCCCTTAACGGGCCGAACCCGGCCCCACGTGCTCCCCTGCCTTGTTCTTCCGCACGGTTGGGAAGACGAGATGTGTTGGGGAAGAAGGAGAAGAATGAAGGAGCTAAGATGGGTATGGGTCGGACCGTGGGTATCGGATCCGACCCCGACCGTTAACCTCTTTTTCTTTCTTCCTCTTCATCTGCTTGCTTTGTTCGGCGAATCCGAGCACGGATTTTGAGGCACATTTTCGCCGCTCCGCAGGTTAGTGGATTGGCAGATCCAGGCTACGCAGCTTGATCTGGACGGTTGATCACGATCGTAGCGCGAATCACGAGACAAGAGGCACGAGTTTCAAGAAAACGTTATCTTGTCGTTTTGCGGCGACGTGGTGCGATCTGATCCGTCCATCACGCTTGAGTGTGAATTTTGAGATGATCCAACGGCTAGCTGGGGTCGGCCGAATTTTTCTCCATAAACGAGGGTCGGTACGGCGGCACTTCGGATCGGCAGCACTTCTGAGGAGAAAGGGGAAGGGGAGGAGAGGCAGTTGGGTTCTCTCCTCTGCCTTGTTCTTCCGCACGGTGGAGAAGAGGAAGGGGAGAAGAGGCAATCGGGTTCTCTCCTCTGCCTCGTTCTTCCGCACAGTGGAGAAGAGGAGATGTGTTGGGGAAGAAGGAGAAGAGTGAAGGAGCTAAGATGGGTATGGGTCGGACCGTGGGTATCGGATCCGACCCCGACCGTTAGCCTCTTTTTCTTTCTTCCTCTTCATCTGCTTGCTTTGTTCGGCGAATCCGAGCACGGATTTTGAGGCAGATTTTTGCCGCTCCGCAGGTTGGTAGATTGGCAGATCCCGGCTACGTAGCTCGATCTGGACGGTTGATCACGATCGTAGCGCGAATCACGAGACAAGAGGCACGAGTTTCGAGAAAACGTTATCTTGTCGTTTTGTGGTGATGTGGCGCGATCTGATCCGTCCATCACGCTTGAGTGCGAATTTGGAGATGATCTAACGGTGAGATCGCCTCGGGACGATTTTTTGCCATATACGAGGGTCGGTACCCCGGTATCTCGGCTCGGAGACTCAGTGCTGTTGGCCGAGGCGCTGAGGCATTTTGGAGGAAGTGTTCCTTGAAGATTCTGCCCCTCCGTGCTCGGTGGCTCGGCCGTTCGGCTGAGCTGTTCGGTAGCTCGGCTGTTCGGATGGCTCGAGCGTGAGGAGAAGTTCAGTGAGTTGATGAAGGTGATAGGTCGGTGAAGCTCTGCTCCTCGGCTCGGGAGGATGGGTCAGCATATGGGAGAGGTGAGGAGCTCTGAAGTTGTCTCTATTCTGTTTGGTTTTGGAGATTTTTGAAGAGGAGCTCCACTCCTAGGAGAAGAGGTGCTGGGAAGACCCATTCTCTGAAGTGAGTGCAAGGAGCAACTCCAGGAGAGGGTTGTGAGCTCCGAACTCGTTGGGAAGAGCTCCGCTTTGGAGGCGAGCGGAGTGAAGAGCTTGGCTTTGAGAAGAAAGAGGAAGGGGAGGAGAGGTATTCGGGTTCTCTCCCCTGCCTCGTTCCTTCGCACAGCGAAGAAGAGCAGAAGTGTTGGGTACCTTTGGCGGGAAGACTGAAGAAGCAGAAGAATGAAGGAGCTAAGAAGGGTATGGGTCGGACCGAGGGTATTGGATCCGACCCTGACCCGTTAGCCTTTTTTTCTTCTTGCTCTTCATCTGCTTAGCTGCTCGGTAGATGCATCTTGTTCGGCGGATCCGAGCACGGATTTTGGGGCACATTTTCCGCCACTTTGCTTCTCGGTAGATGGGTAGCTCAGCTCGGATGGTCGTGGGGGCAGTTCGGAATGGCTATCTTCCTCCGGCCCGTTTAAGGACGAGCCGGTGAAGTAAAGTCGAGCCATAGGATCCCGACCATCGTGAGGTTAGTTTGAGGGATGCAGGAGCAGTTTCGAATGGCGAGCTACTTCTAGTCCGCTTAGGAGCGAACTTGCGAAGTAGAATCGAGCCAAGTGTTGGACTCCGATCCATTCAACGGCTGCAGGAGCAATTTCGAACGGCGATCCACTCCTGGCTCGTCTGAGGACGAGCCGAGGAAGAAGAGTCGAGCCGAGTGCTGGACTCCGAACCATTGTGAGGTTATTCAACGGCTGTGGGAGCAATTTCGAATGGCGAACCACTTCTAACCCGCTTAAGAGCGAGTTATCCGAAGCAGAATCGAACCAAGTGTTGGACTCCGGAACCATCGTTTAAGTTGTTCAACGGCTGTGGGAGCAATTTCGAATGGCGAACCACTTCTAACCCGCTTAAGAGCGAGTTATTCGAAGCAGAATCGAACCAAGTGTTGGACTCCGGAACCATCGTTTAAGTTGTTCAACGGCTGTGGGAGCAATTTCGAATGGCGAACCACTTCTAACCCGCTTAAGAGCGAGTTATTCGAAGCAGAATCGAACCAAGTGTTGGACTCCGGAGCCATCGTTAGAGTTTAGTGAGTTGCGGGAGGAGCCATGTAGAAGAAGCTGGACTCCGAACCCAGAGAGATAGAGGAGCAAGAGCAATAATTTTCAATGGAAAGATAAGTTTTATTGAAATAAACTAAGTGGCTGCTCCAATAGGGCGAGCCATTATTACATGCTGTTGGCCGAGTTACAAGCATCGGCCTTATTGAAAATCAAAATCCTACTTCTACAATAAGGTGAGGACCTCTCGGGAGGAGCTGAGTCTTGAAGCTCGACGGGCCTTTCTGTTCGTTCGGAAGAGGTGATGATCAGGGGAGGAGCTCGGCCCCCTCTTTTCGGACGAACTTGATCAGGTGCCCCCGCTGTATGAGTTCTTCGATCTCTTCCTTGAGAGCCCGACAATTATCCGTGTCGTGGCCGTGGTCCCTGTGAAAGCGGCACCACTTATCTTTGTCCCTCTTCTTACCAGGTGTATTCATTCTCGGGGGAGCGCGGAGTAGCCCTTCGTTGTCCACCTCCATAAGGACTTCTGATATGTTGGCAATGAGGGGGGTGAACTTCTCAAACCGAGGAGTCGGGCGACGCTGTCCATTGCTGTCCTTCTGGGATTTTTGGGAGCCCTCATCTTCTTCGGTCAGCTTTCGTTTCGTCCCTGAGGCAGACCCTCCGAAGCTTGGAGGGTAGGCGGCCTCTTCGGCACGAATGTACTTATCACACCTGTGAAGGAGGTCGGCAAAGTTCTGTGGAGGCTTCTTAGCAAGAGAGGAGCGGAGGCTGGAATTGAAGACGTTGGATTGGAAGGCGGCTGTTGCGACGGATTGGTCGAGGGAGGCTATAGTCCTGGCTTCAGCTGTGAACCTCTTCACATAGTCTCTTAACTTCTCACCTTTCTCTTGCCGAAGCCGGAGGAGTGAAATGCTGGTCTTCTCCGTGCGCCTGCTACTCACGAAGTGGGTGATGAAGAGTGTCTCGAACTGCTCGAAGGAGAATATGGAAGACGGTGCGAGGCGGGAGTACCACTCTCGAGCTGGGCCCTTCAGTGTCGCGGGGAAGGTTTTGCAGAGGAGGGCATCGGAAGCTTGATGGAGGAGCATCAAAGTCTTAAAGCTTTCGATGTGATCGACTGGATCGGTCTCCCCGGTGTAAGTCTCAAATTGGGGAGGTTTGAAGCCGAACGGGACAGGTGCATTCACTATGGTTCGGGAGAAAGGGGGTTGGCTAGGACGTAGGGTCCTCCCCCTAAGCTCCTCTTCTCGGTTTATCCGACCCAGGCGCCTTTCTACTTCATGAAGACGGCGGTGCATGGCGTCATCCCTCCGACGGTGATCTGCCGAACCTCGGGACTCATCTTCATACGAAGGAGAACGAGGGCTGCGGCGATGGTAGCTTCGGGAGCGACGAGGACTTGGGGTACGCCGGGAGTTTGTAGGAGCAGGACGAGGAGAGGGGAACCGTCGGCGAGGGCTTCGGACCGGGGGAGGGGATGGAGCCTTGGGTGCGTTGGTGAGAGCTTGTAGGATGGTCGCTTGGAACTGCTGGAACTCGGCACGGGTGATTGGTGCCTCCTCGTTCTTAGGCTGTTGCCGACCCACGGGGGAGCGTGGCCTTCTTCTGCGATGCTCGGGGGATTCCCTTCGCCCCCTACGGTTAGGAGACCTTCTGTAATCCCGGTGACGGGGAGATCGTTCACCCGGACGATAGTGGCGGGAGGTTCCCTCTCGGGCCCGTTTTTCGTCCAGATGGTGACGAAGATCCACGTCCTTCTTCTGCCGACTCTGAGGATTGTGTGATGCCATGGAATCCGTAGAGGCATTGTGTATGGAGATGCGGTCTCGGTGGAGAGGTTGCTTTCCGCGGGAGCCCCCCGCACCAGCATTCTGAGGTCCGGTCGGACCCTTGGGGGGTTGCTGATTCTGAAGGGGCTGATCTTGTTGAAGAGGGTCCTCTACTTGAAGCGGGGGTTGCCCCTGCTGCGGAGCGGGTTGGACGGGGACTACCTCTTGCTGATCAGCGGGGTTGAGCCCACGGTTGGACCCTCTGGATCTGACTTTCCTAGGAGGCATGGCTGGAGAAGAGCTAGTCGACGAGAGGAGAAGGAGGCTATTCGTATGGTTTTCCCACAGACGGCGCCAATCTGTTGCCGCTAATTTCGGTGTGGGGGCAAACAGATGAATTTGTGAGTTCGTGGAAAACCTGAATAGCAAACACCTAACCTGTTCCGCCGGAGCTTGACCGTTGACTCCCACCGTGCACCTGCAAAAAGTGCGAGACACCGGGGTTGTTCCCGGCGACGCACCCTCCGACGCTCAAGTCAGTAACCGGAATTGATTATGAAAGAGCGTTTAACTAGAGAAAGATTGATTACCCCTTAATGGAGATGGGTGAGGGGTATTTATAGGCGTCTTAGGGACTGGTTTTAGGAATGTAATCCCCGTGATTAGATAAGGAATATTCCTCGTAATCAGATAAGGCATGCAATCTGATAAGGTATATTCCCTATAATCAGTTAAGGAATTTAATCCCTAATCCCCAGTGAAAAGATAGATGTGAATCATGGCCGTTGATTTAGATCTAATCAGGGACCTTGATTGTATCTTGTCGGATCGGGTTGGTAGCGGGTTGAAACCCGTACCCAGCTGAGGTGGATCCGTTTGCGGGTTATTGGATCCGTGAGAAGGAGACCCAGTACCCGCTTCGGACCCATTTGCATGTGAATTACCGTTTTACCCCTGAGCTTTAAGATTCGAGTCCGATGTGAACGGTCCCGATTTAATCCTATTTTTTAGCCATATCACTTACTTTCTTCTCTTATTTTTTTTTTCTTTGTATTTGGTACAGCCGTCACCTCTTACTTTATTCTCTCTTCTTTGCTTTGTATATATAGAGAACGGGAAGGAGTTAGGGTTTGCACTTTTTGCAGAATAGTCCTTCTTCTTTCTTTATTTCCTTCCTTTTTTAATGCAGAATTTTATTTGTTTCTCTTTCTTTCTTTTCTGCCTTTTCTGCCCACCACGTGCTTCTGCATACACAAAATAATACCCGAAATTAGAATTTTTAAATAAAATAAATTTATTAGTTTAAAATTAATTAAACTAACTAAAAATTATATTAGCGTATAAAAAATCCTTTTAAACTTTATTTGTCGCACTTTTAAGTCAACAAAACAATAAAATCGATAAATCAATTATTTCACTTTGTTTGTTGATTTTTTCCACAATTCTTTACTTTTTGCCTCAAAAATATTATTTCTTCAAAAATTATTAATTAAATGAAATCATATAGAAATAAGATGAATTATAGATAATATCAGCGAAAACAAGCCATTTTTATTGGTAAATGAGTACAAATATTTGTATATAAATCCGACACATCATTACACAAAGAAAGAGGTGTATGGGTTATTTCAAAATTTAATGATGTTCATAATCATGGACTTACTTTACCAAGAAGGCTGCACTTGTTGCCGGGAAATCGTATTGTTTCTAAATCAAAGAAGGTACTAATGAATCAATTTAACAATATAAATATTCCTACACATAAGCAAATAGCATTCTTTGAACGTTGTAGTGGAGGGTTTAATAAAACTGGATGCATAGAAAGGGACATTCATAATGTTGAGAAAAACTTGAGGGAAGAGTTGCGGCGTTTTAATGCACAAATGTTGATAGATTATTTTGCATTGCAACAAAACTAAAATCCTTCATTCTTCTATAAATATAAGACCGATGAGAATGATCGTTTAACTCATTGCCTTTGGTTGGATGGCATTGGTAGGCTAAATGTTAAACACTTTGGTGATGTGGTGTTTGTTGATGCAACACACAATACAAATCGTCATGGGTTGGTATTTGTAGCTTTTTTCGGGAATTATTATCATTGGCAGTCCGTTTTTCTTAGATGTGGGTTGATTCCTAATGAAGAAACAAAATCTTTTGTATGGATATTTGAGAGATGGCTAGAAGTAACTGGCCATCCCCCTTTTGATATGGTGACTGATCAAGATCTTGGAATTGGTGGTGCAATAAAAAAAAAACTCCCTTCAAATACATCATAGATATTGCATTTGACACATTTTAGATAAGGTACCGAAGAAATTGAAGGAAAATTCCTTTGACAGAGAATTTAATAATCTTTCTACGAAATTATTTATGATGCAGAAAGTATTACTGATTTTGAGGAAGAATGGAAAGCAATTTTTAATAAGTATAGAAGATGATAAATGGTTGAATGAGATTTATGGCTTGCGTGAAAAATGGGTTCCTATTTATAATAATACTCATTTTTTGGCGGGTATGTCAAGTAGCCAAAGAAGTGAGGGCATGAATTCTTCTCTAAAAAAGCATATAGCAAAGAAAACTTATTTGCATGAGAGTCTTTCAATTTGAAAGAGTATTGGCAAGACACAGAGAGGAGGAACTCAAAGAAGATCATCAAACCCTAGAGTTGCAACCAAAATTGAAGACATTATTTCCGATGGAGAAGCAAATGTCCCAAGTGTACACATTGAAGATTTTTTTCTTATTTCAAGAGGAACTTTGCTCAAGTATGTTATACAATGTATTGTTGGTTGAAGATAATGGTAGTGAATAAATTTATTGTGAAACTATGTGGAAAAGCCGAATCTCATAAATATGTTAAGTATTGCAAACTTAATCAAATGGCAAGTTGCTTGTGCCATATGTTTGAGTTCAAAGGGATTCCTTGTAAACATCTTCTAGCATTTCTTAAATACAATGATCAAATTAAGTTACCGGAGCAATATGTTGTAAGCTGATGGTGCTGAGATGTGAAAAGAAATGTGTTGTTGAAGGTGAAAAATGTAATGACGACGTCCATATCCCAGAGTTTGTTTCTCGCTTTACTGAGTTAACTCATTTAGTCAATCAAGTTGCCGATGAAGGAGTCACTAATAATGAAATTTATGAATTGGCCTGCAATAACTTGTGCAAGACTATTCAAGAGATACATTGCTTGAAACATAAGCAAAGTGAATAGTTAAATACAAAAAATTCGGAAGAAGGTGAGAAAGGGATGAAACCGTCCAAATCACGGTGCTAGAGCCTCTTCATGCTAAAACTAAAGGAAGACCTAGTGGAAAGAGATGGAAGCCATTAAGAGAACAACTCAAAGGTTGACCAAGAAAATGTAATGCACGCGGAATGCGAAATGTTTTGCATGATTCGAGAAATTTCCCAAAAATAGTAGAAAAGTTATTTATCTTTTTTTTGTCAACCAATTTTATGTTCTCATTTATTGTCATTTGTTTTAAATATTGAGCTTGACTAATTTCAGCTTTATTGTTATTTGTTTAGTGACACTTATGCTCAAGGGGTAGATTGCTCCACTGGAGACAGTGAGGAGGATACTTCCGATTATATGAATTGAGGGAAGTATTTGGTTCGATGTAAGTTTTTTTGAGTTTTGCATCTCTTTGAATTTTTGTGTAGGCAGTGATGACAATTCTAAATTGACAAGTCTTTTTTCCTTTACCCTACCCTCATCTTCAATTCTTGGCCTCTTCTCTATCTCTCTCAGATATACATTTTTTTGATTAGAAGAGGTGGGGGTGCATAAAAAAGGGTGGAACTAGTAGGCATGGCATTAATTGTAGCCTTAGTGACACTCAAATTTATGCAAGACATACAGTAATACTTGATTCACCTGAATGTTTTGCAACACTTATTTTGACTAAAATTTGTTCTGAGCCTACAATTTCTTACTGTTAAATATATATAAGTCCCTTTTGGCAGTATATATATACTGTTAAATTTGTTTTGAGCCTACAATTCAATTAATATATAGAATTCATTCAATGATATGCAGGAAAGAAACTAGTAATGTGTTTTGATGGTGAATTATGCTCAGAGATTATACTAGTGGTTCCTCAGAGATTTTTCTGAGAAAAGGCAGAGCATTATGCTTCCTCAGACATGGTATTTTACGCTATTGCTTCTCTGAATATGGTATAAATGCTCTGTTGTCCTTATAGGAAGATCAAGTGTATAAGCACTTTTTATCTCTTAGACAAGTTTTGAGTAGCCTGCATGAAATTAGGTTGTTCTGCACATATTTTATTCTTCATTGGATTTAGAATCTACATATGCATGAGCATGCACACTAAACACACACAACTACAAACATGCATCCATATTCATGTTATTTTCTCAAGCTCAAACTGTCACCGGTACTTTCTCCAGGTATGCTTCATGTTGATGAAGATGGAAATACATGCTTTAAGGAGATATCCACAGATTTAGCTATTTCCATTTTCCAGGCTGACTCTGAGGAGGGTAATGTCCAGGATCCAGAGGAGGGACTGGGTATGACCTTCTTATGCCATCCGGGGTCTTTGCGGTGGCCCTTTGGAAGTTTATGTAATTCTGTTGGGATTACTTCTTTTGGGAATCTGATGTACTTGTTTTTCTGTGCACTTATCCCATTTTGTAGATGGGTAGGGTTTGTATATTGTATTTTGAGTATTATTGACTGGTGAGTCTCATGCCACTGTTGGATTGTATTGTAATCATTCTATATACATCTCGTTTCTATATACAACTCTTTCTAACAGAATCCATGGAGGTTTTACCTAACATTGATAATGAATAAATGTTGCTCAACATGATTTATGAAGGACGAATACTTCTATGTTGTAAGTTGTTTGGTATCAAGATACTTGTTCGGCTCGGTGCATATTTTGTTGAAGTAGTTAAAGTTAGAAGTGTGTCGATTGTTATTTTCATATCATTATGTCAGTCTGTTTCTTACTAGTGTTATCAACTGCATTGCCCTCCCCAGAAAGACCGATGGGCTTGTTAGAGAACTTCTTTGAAGAAGACTTGTTGGAGAATTAATAATGACTTTTATTTTATTTTTTTAGGGAAGAATTACTCGTCAGATACTTATGAAATTGCCTTCAAAATTTTATTAGGCTTAAACATTATCTCTGTAGTGCTATACTTGTATGATTTAGAAGTGTTGGTAGGCAGGGGATCAAATTGCCATGTCTGGAAAAATTACTTGGGACTGATTTCGTCTTCTGAAAGGAGTAGATATGGTTGTGGACATTATATTCCTAGAATGTGCTTTGGGCATGTTTTCAACTTTTCTTCCCAGGCTAAGACGATTGCTAAGCATTGAAGAAATAGATGATTCTCTTAATTTCAAAGTTTTATGAAGACATGCGCATTACTTGTAGTATCCTTTTACTGATACAAGCTCAGAAATTTAGCCCTACAATACATTACTACATTCTGAAAAAAATCATTGTGTTCTGCAGACTAGTACCCTGCATTACCTTGTCTACGATAAGCTTGTTTTGTTTAATTCTTTGAAGCCATTGTGTGTCTCTACTTTTTCTTAGTATCCCATCCAGATCAAGCAATTCATTGATAAGATTTATGAGCAACATTGATAAGATCACTGCTTTTTATCAACCATTTTCATTCATCTCAGCAAAATTTATCAACATTTTCATCAACAATTTTCAGCAAAATAAAATTCTCTATATCCAAACTAATTGGAGCTCAAAGTTCTTTGTATCAAAATATCCAGCAAAATTCTATATATCAACATTACAAGATTAAAGCTACTAATACAGCAAAATTGAAGCTCATTAATACATAAACATTTCACTGTATTAGACTATATCCAGAACCAAAGTCGTCAGAAAGATGCATCAGTGGCGTCGGGGGAGAGGGGCGTCGGACGGGGTTTTTTGAAGGTGGTTGTTAGGGTTTTCGAAGGAAGCTAGGATTTCAAGGGGGTTTCGAAGGGAGCTAGGGTTTCGAGTATCCGCGATGGTGAGAGAGATCTGTCGGGGGGAGGGGGGATGGGGTTTTCGAAGTCACGAGTGGGGGGGGGATGGGGTTTTCGAAGTCACGAGCTGGGGAAGATTAGGGTTTCAATTTGTGTTTGGAGACGAGACAAGAGAGATGGAGAGAATGCGATGGGAGATGAGGGAGGCAAGGAGCTGAAGATGAGGTAGCGAAAATGACGAATTTATCCCTTTGTCTAAGTGAGTAGAGCAGAGTGTTTCTCATCCATTAGATGACGATCATGATGATGCTATACATCGGACGGCTGAAGAACCAGTTCACTGCGGATCAGGTGTGAACACACACACATATATATATTTCTATTTTTATAGAAAGTTCTATTTATGTTATATATATCTCTATTTTTATAGAAAGTTCTTTAATGATTTTTATGTTTCTTTCGTTAATTATTGAGATTGACTTAATACGTGAAGCTTTTTTTAATCGTGCATTTCTTGCGTTGCAAGATTATAAAGATCCTTAACCAGATTTATGCTATTTCGTCTTAATTGATGATGTTTCTTTCGTTAATTGTTGAGAATATTGACTTAATAACTTTTTTTAATCGTGTATTTCCTGCGTTGTAAGAATATGAAGATCCTTAACCACATTTATATTATTACATCTTAATTGATGAGACAACTAATTCAAGATATCGATTAAGTCGTCCCGGGTATTGGAGCCTCCAATGATATAAAATTTGAAAGCTATTTTTCAGATGAATTCATATAAAAATTTTAAGATGTAAAATGTACCCCACTCATATTTTTTAATTGAATAAGTATAATATATATAAATATATGTAGATTGTGTCAAAATCAAAATAAAGTAAAATTAGTATTAGAATATTTAAAGAAGGCCCACTTTTTTTCTTTCTGCACAAGGCCCTATAAATCTCAGGACCGGCCCTGCTTGTTGCAGAAATAAATTAAATGCTTTTAACGGCCCAGGGCAAGTACTCGAGGTAATGTAATCATTTTTTATTTAACTGTTAAATACAATTTTACTTATTTTCTATCGAAACTAATACAACTTTGTAATCTCAACTGGGCTTATGAATACACACATGTATGTATTCCAATAAGTGCGGTAATAGAGAACCTCGCAGATACGTTAGTGGCCACTGACAAACAACCCAAAATTGCACGTGGAATCGCAAGATTTGGAGCTTCGAAGAATGGATCAGGTTAGATACATTATCTCTGTCGCCATATATCAATTAGAGATGCATACATTGACATCTATTATATGAAAACCCTATTTGGGATCATCATATAAGGGCGAGCATGATATTGTGCTTGCAAATATCATGTCTTATCGCCGAAGTATCTTCCAGTTTTACGAACATGTTAAAGTCCATATTTTTATCTTGATTTAATTGTAATGTTTAATTTTGTTCTACAGTGTTCAGTGTGATACAAGGTGTATGGTATTTTGGTGATCGTCGTTATTGCCAATTGATTGGGATTATTGCTATCCCTAGAGACCCACCGACTGTTATGTTTTGAATACCGCCACAAGATATCTGTCCACCTATATGTGCTACTCAATTGGTCTAGTCTGTACACTAGCATATATACGAACAGTATTGGTCCAAAGTATCAGTAGGTGCTATTATGAAAAAAATATCGCATGCGGCAAATATTGATTTCATTGAACCAGCTAGCATTAGTGATTCGCCTACTCAGTTACCATTTTACATCTCCCCCATTTTCGGCCCGAGCCAAGTATACAACCCCCCCCCCCCCCCCCCCCCCCCCCCCCCCGAAAGGCTTGTAAACTACGGTGAGTGCATAGTGGAATTGGCAACTTTTTTTGTGGTACTGTAAGCTCGGATACGCCTTGTCGGAGAAATTTACTCTCAACTCGTAGTGCTAATGCGGAAGTGCACCACAAGCAATAGAAACTCCCAAGAAACAGATGAACCAAGAACAAGCCACCACAATATATGGATCTCACAAGAACACAGCCAATATGCAGAGATAACCAATACTTCTTATTCCCAAAGAAATACAAAGATTACAAGAAAGATTACAACTCTCAATATCTCTCTCTCGACTTTGAAACACTCAGCACAATCACCTCCTGAAGTTGAATAATGATCTCTCGATCTAACCTTAAATTTGATTGGATGACTAAACCTTAGAGTTTACGGCCATATATATAGCCCCCAAGCAAACCCTTAAGGATATACACAAATCTAGAAAATTGGGCCTTTCTCCCGTAAGCCCAAAACAATTAGCCGATATTGCCGGTCGACCGCACCCTTAGTGACGGTCGACTGCAATGTGTAGAACCAACCCAGAGAGCGGACCGGTCGACTGCACCCTCAAGGTCGGTCGACCGTCCTCTCCCCTGTTGGACTAATACACTCGACGAACTCCCAATCGACTGGGTCGGTCGACCGCACCCCTAACCGGTCGACCGCAACCCTCCAGACTTCTCTTCTTCTACTTGTTGTCTTCCCTTGCTTCTTTGTCTTCTCCTCTTCTTCTCCAACTTCAAGTACCCCGTGCCTACATGTATTTGAGGCCACAGATCCTAACAATCTCCCACTTGGACCAAATACATCACCCTTCAAAGTTATTGCAATCTTTTCTCGCATTATCTCTGCCATCTCCCACTTTCATGGAAGACCTAAGTACTCCCCACTCTCATGAAGAGCACCTCCGCCACTCCACCACGTGGAGTGCACCAACCACCCATTATCGTCTCATGAAGGATGTGCTCCACCAATCGCATAGAGCATGAATAATGGAGAAACAATCTCCTGTGTCTGATTCCGTGTTATGAGACTCCCCACCTCGCAAGATCTCCATCAACACCGGATATGGTTCAAAGCCTCTCAATGCACCCTCTGCACTAGAAACCTCCGTGGACGACACCTTTACAAACTCTGCAGACTGTTCAACCCCTACAGTCCCAATTCGGTTACCCTCATCGATATCACCCTGCATATCGATAACAGTACTCTCTATCACACAAGAGTGACTTGAAGCTTCAACTGCCAATTCGTAAAGTCCCCTCACTACAGCAACGTCTTGCCCTCTAGGATCACTTCCATTGGCAGTAGCTCCCACTAAATTAGTAACCTCCCATCCACAACTGAAAGAACTCGGTTGCACCCCACACAACCTACTACTCGATTCCGGCTGAGAATCAACTACAGGAGAAACGCCTCTCAGGTCTCTAAGAGAATACAGCGTTCCCTCATGCTTCTCTTTTGCAATCACTCTTGAACCTGTAGCTATACACAACTCCCCACTACCAACTGTAGTAGACAACCCCTATTTGGCTAGCCTTCCAATTGAGATAAGATTTCCTTTCAAGTCTGGAACATGCCTTGTCTCCCGCAAGACAACACTTTGATCATTAATGGTGTTCACGTGCTCCGCTGCTGAACCCCCTTCCCTCAACTTCATATTAACCAATTTCTTCATATGAAGAATTTGATTAGATGCCGACGGTTTCTCATACATATCCGTGAGAATCTCCATAGCCTCCTTTGTGGTCCCATCGAATCTCTCGATCGTCATCTTGTTATCGGCCATCTCGAACCAACGCTCTGATACCACTTGTAAGCTATGATATCACTTAAAAGCTCTGATACCACTTGTCGGAGAAATCTACTCCCAACTCGTAGTGCTAATAGCGGAAGTACACCACAAGCAATAGAAACTCCCAAGAAACAGATGAACCAAGAACAAGCCACCACAATATATGGATCTCACAAGAACACAACCAATATGCAGAGATAACCAATACTTCTTATTCCCAAAGAAATACAAAGATTATAAGAAAGATTACAACTCTCAATCTCTCTCTCTCACCTTTGAAATACTCGGCACAATCACCTCCTGAAGTTGAATAATGATCTCTCGATCTAACCCAAAATTGGATTGGATGACTAAACCCTAGAGTTTACGGCCATATATATAGCCCCCAAGCAAACCCTAAAGGATATACACAAATCTAGCAAATTGGGCCTTTCTCCCGCAAGCCCAAAACAATCAGCCAACATTGCCGGTCGACCGCACCCCTAGTGACAGTCGACTACAATGTGTAGAACCAACCCAGAGAGAAGACCGGTCCACTGCACCCCCAAGTTCGGTCGACCGACCTCTCCTCTGTTGGACTAATACACTCAAAGAACTCCCAGTCGACAGGATCGGTCGACCGCACCCCTATCTGGTCGACCGCAACCCTCCAAACTTCTCTTCTTCTACTTGCTGCTTGTCTTTCCTTGCTTCTTTGTCTTCTCCTCTTCTTCTCCAACTTCAAGTACCCCGTGCCTATATGTATTTGAGGCCACAGATCCTAACAGGTACAATTACGAGAAGTTTTCCACAAGAATCTTTTCAGTATGAACCATGTGGTGTACTATCTTATATGAGTTTATTTACTACATTCATTAGGAAAATTATTAGATTGTACATGGATTAACAATTATCGTAACAAGAGGAATTATGCTGACGTTGCACAGAACTAACTAATACTGAGGCTCAGCTACGACGAATCATTATTTTAGAAATAGTGTTGAGAAGCTATGTTCCTACTCAAGTTATCTCTTATAGGAGATCTGCATCTGGGGAACGACCATCATCATCAAGGCATTGGGGATTGCAGAGGAATATTGACTATATCAGTACCGAAACGTCGAATCCAACAGCAGAATTTGTGCCATATACACAACTGGAGGATGATGAATAGATTTTGTGTAATTATGTCATGTAATTTTAAAGTGACCAACTTTGTAATTTTAGCTTGTACTTAGAATCTTTTTGTTAGATATTATTATAGTCCCATATTGGTTGTAGAGTTGTTTTGATATTTGTTCCCCTCCTATATATAGGTGGTATTGTACTTGGTTGAACTCAATTCAATATTCAGTATTGTTTTCATCTCTCTGATTTATCTTAACATGGTATCAGAGCCAATTACTCAAATTTTCTTTTCTCAAAATTTTTCCATCCAAAAATCCTCCAATTCCAAAAGCCAAATTATACAATTTTTTTCCTAAAACCCTAGATAAAAAAATATTTTAAAAAAAAGTCTCGAAGATCCACTTTCTCGACGCCTCGAAGATCCACTGTCGTCGAACCACCATACACCATCGTCGTCCTTCATCGCCGACTCCCGAACTCCCGTCGAGATCCCAACATCCCAAACTCTGTTGATCCCCACCCCCTGACGCGCCTCGATCGGGCCAACAACCCACCGAACAGCCTCTGTCCTCTCTATTCTTCGGCGGGCAGCCCGCACCTCGACGACAGCAGTTGCAGTGCCGCTCAGCCCCAATCTCGTCGACGCCCTTCCTCCCGTCGACCAGTTCCGTCCAGATCTGCAACCGTGCTGGCATCGGCTCCCCTCTTCTTCCCTCTTTCTTCAAACCCTAACTTTCCACCAAATACCCAACTCCTCTAAAACCCAACCCGACCCGCTTCTTCCCTCATTTTTTTTATTCTTTACTGTTTTCTCAACAAAAAAAGTCGAAATTATTATCATTATTATTATTATTATTATTATTATTATTATACTACTACTACTTGATGGAATCTCAGTCTCTTCCACATATTTTTGCCTCCACTGACTTTCTCGATGCAACCGCCTCTCGTTCCTCCTCCAGATTCAAACAGCAGCAGCATCACTTTCAGTCTGCCTCTGGCCTCCTACCTTCTCCTAACATCATTGCTCACCCTATTTCACCTCTACTTCCGACACCGGTAGCACCGTCCTGCTCTCTAAACCGATTCAGACACCAGCAGCATCTCCCTCCATATTGTGCTCTCAGTCACAGCAGCCCTCGCAGTGCGTCGTCCCTCACATCCTCGGCCATGCCCGTCACTCCAGCCTTGCCATGTCCTGCTGATTGGGATAATCTTCAGCAATGCTTCACACAGCTGGAACTACAGCTCATGGGTTAGTCTATCAATGCTGGCTCCTCTGCTTCTGCACTTTCTGCCACTCCCGATATGAATTCCTTCTGGATTTTAGATTCTGGTGCATTACATCATCTCACTAGTAATCAGACATTATTCACCACCTGCACAACACTTTCCTCTCACTCTCCATCTCTACACACAGCTGATGGCTCACTACTTCTTATTACACACTTAGGAACAATTAGTTCTCCCACTCTCACATTACCATATGTTCTTTATGCTCCTCATTTATCAATAAACCTTATTTCTATTAGTGCGTTGTGCGATAGTGGTCTTCTCGTTACTTTTGACTCTTTAGGTTGTTCTATTACTGATTCCTCCACCGATGAGAAATTTGGGTGTGCTAGTCGTCAGGGTCGTCTATATTATCTAGATTTTTTTCGTGCACACCACTCTTCTAGTTTTACCGGTATTGTTTCCTCTGATGCTGATATGTGGCACAGACGTTTAGGTCATATTAGCTCATCATGAATCCAGACTATAGATCGCAGTGGTGCCCTTGGTTCTCTCACTTTTAACCATTTATCTGATTGTCATGGTTGTCATTTGGCCAAATACATTGCCCTACCCTTTAGTCATAAAAGAACTTCTGAAACCACTCATCCTTTTAAACTTGTTCATTCTGACATATGGGGACCCTCTCCCGAACCTTCGTGAAAATGGTGTTTCTATTATGTTGCCTTCATCGATGACTTCACTCGACATACATAGGTTTTTCTTATGCGTCAGCGATCTGAGATACCTGATATTTATCGGTTCTTTACAACTACGATTCACACTCAGTTCGGTGTGCGCATTAAGAATTTTTGATCGGACGGTGCACGTGAGTACACTTCCACTACTATGAGATCGATCCTTCAGTTTCACGGCACCCTTTTTCAACAATCATGCCCTCACACACATGAGCAGAATGGGGTAGCTGAACGCAAGCATCGTCACATCCTTGAGACGGCTCGCGCTCTTTTACTCTCCTCTTTCGCTCCTCGTTCTTTCTGGGCTGAAGCCATCATGACCTCTGTTAGTCTTATCAATATTACTCCCTCGTCTGTCCTAGCTGGTACGATGCCTTATGAGGCTCTTTATTATTCACCTCCCGACTACAGTATGCTCCGTACTTTTTGGTGCACCTGTTACGTCCTTCTCCCTCCTACTGAGTGCACGAAGATTTCCGCTCATGCTGCTAAGTACGTTCACCTAGGTCTCAGCCCTGAACACAAAGGTTATCGTTGTTTTGTTCCATCAGCGGGTCGTGTTCGCATTTCTCGACATGTATCCTTTGTGGAAGACTCCCCTTACTACCTGACTCCCCCTGAGGATACTAGATTTCTCAATTCCCCAGTTGTTGTTATCCCCCCGACTTTATCTTCCCGCATTCCTTTTGATCCCACTCCTCTGGCTCCATTCACATCTCATGCAGTCCTTACACCTGTTGTTCCCCCTACCGAAACACCACCTGCATCCCCACAACAGCCAGCACCCATCCAACCTACTTCCCCACCGACACATGCACCTACTCCACCATCCTCACCCCCACACCCTGTTAGTCCACCACCTCTTTATCAGTTTATCCGTTCCACTTCTGGTATTCCTCCGATACGTTATACACCTGATGCCACTAGTCCTTCTGACCAGTTTGGTTTTGCCACCCTAGCTTCCTATTCACCACAGTTTCATGCATATCTCACTGCTATACACTCTACACGTGAGCCCAGAACCTATCAAGATGCAATTCAATATCCTAAATGGAGGAAAGCTATTGCAGAGGAATTCAGTGCATTTGATCAGACTGGCACTTGGGATGTTATTCCTCTACCAGAGGGCGTTCAGCCTATTAGCTGCAAGTGGATCTTCAAGGTCAAATATCAACCTGATGGATCTATTGAGCGGCACAAGGCTCGTCTAGTAGCCCGAGGATTTACTCAAGAGCATGGCATTGATTATGATGAAACTTTTGCTCCCATTGCACAGATGAATACTGTTCGCACTCTTCTTGCTGTTGCAGCCGTCCGCCAATGGCCGTTATACCAGATGAATGTGAAGAATGCTTTTCTTCATGGTACCTTATCTGAGGTTGTTTATATGGATCCTCCTCCTGGCCTCCCTACTCCTCCTCGTCATGTTTGCCGGTTGCGTCGAGCTATATATGGTTTGAAGCAGGCCCCTCGAGTTTTTGCCTTGTCATCACCAAGTTTGGTTTTAGTCAGAGTTCTCAGGACCATTCTCTGTTTATGCGGTCATCACCGCAGGGAAGGGTAATTCTACTACTCTATGTTGATGATATGATCATTACTGGGGATGACTCTGCGGGCATTACATTCACCCAAAAATACCTTCATCAGCAGTTCTATATGAAAGACCTTGGCAGACTATGTTATTTTCTAGGCCTAGAGATTGCTCATGGATCTCGGAGAATACTCATTTCTCAACAGAAATACACATCAGATATTATCTCCGTTGCATGCCTTTCTGACAGTAGATCAGCCGATACACCCTAGGAGCTTCATGTGAAGCTTCGTCCCACTGATGGTGAGCTCCTTCCTGATCCCACTAGATACAGACAGATTGTTGGATAGCTTGTCTACTTATGCATGACCAGACCCGATATTGCTCACGCAGTCAGTGTTGTCAATCAGTTTGTTTCTGCTCCTACATCAGTTCACTACGGTGCTCTTCTTCGGATTCTCAGCTATCTTCGGGGCACTATTACTCGCTCGTTATTCATGCCTGCTACATCCAAATTAGAGCTGAGTGCATATTCTAATTCAGATTGGGCAGGTGATCCTACTACCAGATGGTCTACCACCGGTTTCTATCTATTTCTTGGTGATTCGCTGATCTCATGGCGAAGTAAGAAACAGGCAGTTATTGCATGTTCTTCGACTGAAGCTGAGTACAGAGCAATGGCAGCTACTACTAGAGAGATTGTTCTTGTTCGTTGGCTGTTATCAGATATGGGTGTTACTCTTATAGGAGCTACTCCTCTTCATTATGATAACCAGAGTGCATTGCACATTGCAAGCAACCCGGTCTTTCATAAGCGAACGAAGCATATAGAGATTGATTGACATTATGTTCATGAGCGCTTTGAGGCAGGGACCATTTCTCTCCATTTTGTTACATCTTCCCAGCAGACTGCAGACTTCTTCACCAAATTCCATACTGTTCAGAGATTTAGATACTTAGTAGGCACACTCACACTGTTTGACCCATCGTGAGTTTGAGTGGGAGTGTTAGATATTATTATAGTTCCATATTGGTTGTAGAGTTATTTTAATATTTGTTTCCCTCCTATATATAAGTGGTATTGTACTTGGTTGAACTCAATTCAATATTTAGTATTCTCTAATTTATGTTAACACTTTTCATCATCTTCATTTTAATTAGTTGACTACTTTTTATTAATCTTCCCTTCACGCATTATCACTTTAATCTCATCAATTCATTCAACCAAAATGAAGACTTCAATCCCATCAATTCATTCAATCAAAATAATGAAGACGAACAAACATATCATTTCAAGCCCAACTCACTTTAAGAATCAATTTCATTTCAACCTCCTTATATCATTTCACCAACTATTACCAGTTTGTTTTTTCTTTCTCTTACTATATTGAATGTGAAGGCACAGTTAAAATAATCTCATTCTATTTAACACAATATCTTAGTTTGATTCATAATACGTTCAACAAAATCCACTATTCTCCTCTTCTCCAATGGCCCATTTTAGCTCATCTTCTAACTCGACTTCATCATACGAAGAATCTAAGAGTATTGCGAGAATTTTTAATCGCCGTATGAAAATATTTTCGATGGCGGTTCAACAAAGTCAACATGTAAATCACCGCCGATATATTCAACGTGAAAGAAAAGATGGTGATAGACATCTTCGAAGGGATTATTTTGTCGATAGTCCCATTTATGGCGATACTCTATTCCGATGTCGATATCGTATGCGTCGGGTTTTATTCAAGTTATTGTAAGTTATGATCAATTCTTTCTTCAGCGACAAGATGCAACAAAAACTTTTGGGTTATCTCCAGATCAAAAAATCACGACAGCGGTATAGTGTTTGGCATACGGATCTTCTGCAGATATAGTTGATGAGTACATACGTATCGCAGAATGTGCTGTTCTAAAAACACTTTGTCAATCTTGTGTGGCAATTGTTAACATATTTGGGCCACAATAAATGAGACATCCAACTGGCGATGATGTTCAAAGAACTAGAAGAAAACAAATCTCAGGGTTTTCCCGGAATGTTATGTAGTGTTGATTGAATGCACTGGGCATGGAAAAATTGTCCAACAACATGACATGGTCAGTATACAGGCCACGTTTGTGAACCTACAATCATTTTCAAAGTAGGGCCTCTTATGACCTTTGGTTCTGGCATTCATTCTTTGGAATGTCAGGATTCAATAATGACCTGAACGTACTTAACCGTTCTCCATTATTCAATAACATTCTTGATGGTTGTGCACCATCGGTAGATTTTGTGATTAACAATCACAATTATAATATGGGGTACTATTTAGCTGATGGTATATACCCTCCCTTGGCTACTATAGTCAAGACTTACTCGGTCCCAGATACACCCACAAAAAAAAAAAGAATTGCCCAAATGCAAGAAGCTGTAAGAAAAGATATTGAACGCATTTTTGAGGTCTTACAGGCACGATTTGCGATTGTAAGAGGTCCAGACAAACTTTGGGATGCTGATGGTCTCTCATATATTATGAAGACGTGTATCATTTTACACAATATGATTGTTTAAAATGAAAGTGAAGAAGGAATTCATGAATATGAATACGACCAGCATGCCGACTCTACCTTCATCGTACCTGACAGAGTTGGATCAACTGAGCGTGCAGCTCGAACTGCACACAGTGTACAGCTACATGACAGACAAAGGCATCATGTACTTCATCAAGATTTGGTTGAGCATATTCGGAATGAATATGGAGATGACGAGAATTAGAAAAATATCTTAGTGGTGGGGACAAGTGTATCTCCTTAGAATATTGTATGTAAATACTTTCAATCAGTTAGCATTGGATTCCTTAAAATAGTACTATTGCAATGTTTTTTATCCTTCCTATTACAGCATAACAAAATACAACATCATTCGGAAACAATAAGCATGAAAGAGAAGATAATATAACATATAACTGAAAATCAAATGCTACTTTACCCCGAATGGTAACCTCGTTTTTGCATAATTTCATTTTGTCGACACATGAAATAATAACGTTGTGTATCGGGTAAGGTAGTGAGATCCATACTCATTATGCGACCTTCTTCCATTCGTTCTTTCAATTTGTAGTCTTTTTATTTCATCGCCTTCCTCATTTTATGTGTCTCTTTATAAAAAAAGAGTTAAAATTTTTGTCTCTTCAACCAGTGTAGCAAAATCAGATGATTCAGTCGTTCGGTTTCCTTTTTTCCTCTCTACTTTTCAGCCAAGTGGTCAGGAGAGGGGTGTAGGCGAACCGACGTCAACCGGTGTATCTGAATCACAGTCGACGGTTGTGGGCGAACGTGTTGTACTACCACCTTCCCTGGATTGAGAACTCGGGACAGAGTTGAAAATGCGGGTTGTACGCAAAGGAAATTTCGGTTGATCTTTATGAATTTCGTAACACTCTTCGAATTTGAAGGCTTTCCCAATAATTTGCATGTATTATATTCTTGCATCGCGTACCTTTCAGAATTACAAAAACACTGGTTATAATTGAGTAAATTTATTTTTGAAAACAATAAATTCACATGAACCGCATAAACTATACACAACGTATCTGCCTCAGTAGTTCCGCTTGCTGCTTGATTTGTTACGCTGCCCAACTTCGCACTGTACAAAACAACTTCTTTTGAAATTGTTGAGAATCGACTTGAAGGGGAGTCGGTCGTTCGGTCGGTTGTAGTGCTTAAGAGACTAACAAATGTAAAATAAATACAATCCCAAATCTGTGTTCCGGATTGATCGCTACTGATCAACGAATCTTGAGTTATAGCAACGCAGCTTTTGGATAAAGTAACATCTTCAATTGCTGTGTGTGCCGGGCCTCTATTAGGACGATTGGACATTGTATCGATCAACAAAAACCGAAATTATAGATAGAGAAAAATGAAATTAAAAATTGGGGAAGAATATATTGTAGATGAAATTCTTGTATTTGGAAATGGGGAAGAACATAACAGAGGGTGTATATATATAGCCAATTGAAATTTCTAGCCATTGTGCAACTGAACAATAACCGTTGGAATCCTTATGTGAGATTGAAGGAGGGTTTGTAAGTCTTTCAATAAATTGATTAAATTTTTTAAAAGAAAGTGTGATGAAGACGCACTTTGGGAAATAAAATTGTCGAACGGGAAACGATTTCCCGACCATTTAATTTTTATAACAAAAATTGATCACACGGAAAACTATTTTCCGTCCGTTATATTTTATTAAAGAAAAAAGGGACGAAAGAACTTTATGGGATTTTATTTTGAACAAACGTACGACATATCATATTTCGTTAGCTGTATTTTTCAAATTTCTATATATCTTTTCAAATATTGCAGCCTACTGTTCCTCAGAAACCCAAAAATTTAAATACTTCAAACAACTGTGAGACATTTTTTTTTTTCAAAATTTGTAAAATTTGAAATTATAGCCATTACTGCATATGCTCTTATGATTGCAGATTGCTGACCTAGCTAGCAGCCTAGCATCCAGAACTCTCTACGTACGGCGCTCTTCTCTCTCTTCAATTATCACAACAGTTAACAAAGCAAAGCCACAAAGGCAGTTTCATGGATAATGTGGGCCACCTAATATCGATTGTAACCAATAGGAAACCTCCACCTGTCGATGTAACCATCGCTCTCCCGCATTATTTATTACCCACCTGCGCAACTGGATAAAGTAGAACACAAAAGAGAGTTTCAAAGAGTGTGTAGAGTGATCAAGATGGCCGCTAGTGTTGTAATGTCTTCATTGTCATTGAAGCCATCTTCTCCCATACTAACGAAAACACAAGCCAAGGGCTTGCCAACTTTAGCAAGGCCCACTACTTCTTCGTCCCTCAAAGTTAAGGCCGGCGGTGGCAAGACTAAGATCCAGACTGCCACTCCTTATGGTTAGCTTGAGTTTTATTTATTGGTTATACTTCAACATATATATATATATAAGAGACATGTTTACAGATGCACCTAGCTTCTATTATATATGCATGAAGGATATCGTGTGTTGCTCACCTTTATACTAGATATATATATATATATATATATATATATATATATATATATATATAGATTTATACGTCAGCCGTGTATTCTTTCTCCCATATGCATGCGTACGTATTCAACATGAATCTCCTCTCGTAGTGTGTTTCATATTTTGTGCGACTCCATTTTATCAAGCGTGCCAGTATCATTATGTTCATGTCCTTGTTTCTGAAGTTTACTTGCCTAGCTACCACGCTAGCTGCTGCATGTGCCACCTTACTGTGAAATTGGTAGCTGATTATATTATATATACTCAATTTTGTCACATATCTAAAGGAGAATTTTTGAATTTTGTCCATGCATGCATGCATGCATTAATTGCTTATTAGATAGTTGTGGTGACTAAGCTATATAATAACTTTTTGTAGGGATTAATGGAGGGATGAGCTTGAAGGATGGTGTGGATGCATCTGGAAGGAAGGCCAAGGTACACTAAACTACAGTACTACATATGCATATCCAATTGATTTCTACATAAAACGAACATATATAGATATGTATATATATGGATCATGATGCATATATGTTCAATATTGGAGCAGGGGAAGGGTGTGTATCAGTTTGTTGACAAATATGGTGCGAACGTTGATGGCTATAGGTACAGATATTCTTTAATTATAACTATCCAATTACCCTATATTTACTTTTTTTAATTAATTAATCCTTTTTAAATATCGGTGTCACTTGAACTTAATTAAATTGTCAAACTTGGTGTTTTTGCTGAAACTTGCAGCCCAATATATTCACCAGATGAATGGTCTCCCAGTGGTGATGTCTATGTTGGAGGTATCAATTAATTAAGCCCCAAAAGATTTTAAAATAATCTGATATAGGATCAATAATATGTTATGAATGAATATTATTAATTAATTGCAGGAACCACAGGGCTATTGATATGGGCAGTGACACTTGCAGGGCTTCTAGCTGGGGGAGCTCTGCTTGTCTACAACACCAGTGCTCTTGCTCAATAGGCTCTTCAGCTTTACTCTTCATATAACATATGTATATATATGTTGTGAAAAAAAAAAGTATTTAACAAGTTTAGTCATTAACGCTTCTTAATCAGTTAATCTCCCTTTCTTCAACTGTGTTCATCCTATAATACTGCTTGTACTCATGTAATTATCCAGATATAATCATAATAATAATAATAGGATCGATGCTTGTACTCGTGGAATACTTGTCACCTCCTGCTGCTGTCGAGTTTTGAAACCAAGAACTCCTCACTCACCTGGGAGGAAAAACAAACAAACAAACAGAAGATCAAAAAAGAGAATCAAGTAAGAAAAAAGTGTTAGCTTGGGATTTCAACCGAAAATCCCTCTTAGAATCTTGTTGAGTTATTCGATGCAATCAACACAAACTACCAAGCACACATAAGATCATACCAAACACACCAAAGCACACACAAATTTGTCCCAGTTGGGGATTTCGCCTTAATCCGGGGGAGAAGAAACCCAAGATGTTATTCAACTAGAGAAGATAGAAGAATATTACAATTCTCACCACGACCATCTCTCAAGCCTCACCAGCAAGTACTAGTTGTTTACAATTAGAGAATCACTCAATCTCTCCTTCAATGAAGTATTCTCTCTCTTGACTTTCAAAGGATGCCAATAACAACAATATATAGAGATCTAGAGAAAACTTAGTTTGGTATCTTGATACAATAGCCGTTAGATGTTACTGAAAAGATAACCCTCCGATAAGAGCCACACGATCTAACTTGAAGAGCAAGTTGGGCTTCTCACGAATCATCAAGATCCGACCCAAATTATTCATCAGCGCCGCGCGCGGTCGACTGCACCACAAAGTCAGTCGACCGTTCCCCTCTCGAGAACTTCTGCAGAGTTGGGCAGTCGACCGCACCCCATGCATGGTCGACCGCGCAGTCGACCACAACTCCACCTGCTGCTGCTGCTGACTGTTTTCCTTACTTCCACTCCATCTCCGATCGTCTCGATTCCTCCATCGTCGCATCGTCTTCTAATCCAACATAGTATGCAAACATAAACCCAACAATCTCTACCTTGGATTGCATACTCATAAATCCACACCTGTGTGATTTAAAAAAACTTTTTAGACTCTTTTTCTTCTCTTCTTGCAAACAACTCATTTCAATGGCTTCCTCTGGTAGTTGAATCTATCTCCACCTATTTTTCTCCCGCTGTATGCCCCCCTCAAGGGCACACCCCAGTAGATGCAATGATGGAGGTGCCACCCTCCACACGAACTCCACCTACTTCAAAGCTCTCTCCACCTTCCGACGATATTCGAACTTCGCTGTCTCGCTCGAATGATTCTAGTGACGGCATACTAGATAATGCTTTAGGAACAATGGACTTCAAAACACTTGCGCAAGTTTTTCTGTTCCTCCAAAGCTGGTAGAGATTGTGCTGACCCTGCTCAATCCCCTTCTCACCTTTCATCACCTCACAAAAACTTTTCCAAACTGAACGAACTCCATCTGGATCTGTATACCTGCAGTCCCGAGCTTGTAGAGTTCTCATAGAAATAAGGCTCCCCTTCATCAAAGGAATATACATGCCCTCTTCTAGTGTGCATCCCCTTCTGTCTGTCATCTTCGACTCATTTATTTTCTCACCCCTTACCTCACAAGTCTTGTCAATCTTTGTTTCCACACAACGACATGAGGCAAACTTGTAAACAGAAACCATTACTTTACAAATCTTATCAACCTTCGTTCCCACACAATGATATGATGCAAATTTGTAAGTAGAAACTCTCCCTCTCGGAGCAAACTTGAGAAGAACTAATCGAATCAAAAGAACAACCAAAAATCACATCTAAAGGACTTGAAACAAAAGCACTGTTTAAGTCATCACCTGATTCAGCAGCACTTGATTTGGTGCCCCTCTGATTCAACCGCTTGCAACAGTCTCTCATATAATGCTCAATCCCTTTGCACTGGTGGCCACAGACCTTACCCCTACATACACTTTTTCTTCCAATCAAAGTACAATCCACCTCCAAGCAACTCACAGAAGTTGACACCGAATCCTGACTCTCATTCCTAAGTGCATCATCCTCCAACCCCTTGATCATACCTGCTATGAAAAACTTCTCCTTGGTCGACTTCTCATCTAGCACGATTATCATGTTGGATGGATTTGGTGATAAATATATCGAGTTGGAAACGAATAGATCATCTGCGTTGAACGCCCTCAGTTCAGATAACTCCATATTGAACTCCACTTCATGATCTAGAAGAGTAGTACTTTCCTTCATTGAGAAACCCCATAACTTTCTTCGCTGGTATATCCGACCCTGTGATGACGATTCCGAGTAGTCAGTTCTGAATCTTGCCCAAAGACTCGTCGTGCTTCTCCTATACCTGACTTCGCTCGTCAATGACAACCAGATTAAACCTAAGACTTCTGAACATATCTTCTTCCACTTCCCCTCCTTCGTGTCGATTAGTCCCCCTTTATCTCCTTCTAAGACTAGATGCAAGTCCTGTTGAACTGATGCTTCATGCACGTCCTCTTTGAACCGCTTGATCTTCGTGATCTGATCTGCCATCATCTCCAAGGAACTCGAACAAACCCTTGAACCCGAAGCTCTAATACCAATTGTTAGGAATTTCAACCGAAAACTCCTCTTAGGATCTTGTTGAGTTATTCGATGTAATTAACACAAACCACCAAACACACATAAGATCATACCAAACAAACCAAAGCACACACAAATTTATCCCGGTTGGGGCTTTCGCCTTAATCCGGGAGAAAAGAAACCCAAGATGTTATTCAACTAGAGAAGATACAAGAATATTATAATTCTCACAACGACCCTCTCTCAAGCCTCACCAGCATGTACTAGTTGTTTACAATTAGAGAATCACTCAATCTCTCCTTCAATGAAGTACTCTCTCTCTCTTGGCTCTCAATGGAGGCCAATAACAATAATATATAGAGATCTAGAGAAAACCTAGTTTGATATCTTGATACAATAACTATTAGATGTTACTAAAGAGATAACCTTACGATAAGAGCTACACGATCTAACTTGAAGAGCAAGTTGGGCTTCTCACGAATCACCAAGATCCGACCCAAATTATCCATCAGCGCCTTGCGCGGTCGACCGTACCACAAAGTCGGTCGACCTTTCCCATCTAGGGAACTTCTGCAGAGTTGGGCGGTCGACCGCACCCCATGTACGGTCAACCGCAACTCTACCTGCTGCTGCTGACTGTTTTCCTTACTTCCACTCCATCTCCGATCGTCTCGATTCCTCCATCGTCTCATCGTCTTCTTATCCAACATAGTATGCAAGATATAAACCCAACAAAGAGTACCAACAAGAGAACAATACAAGAAAAGAAAATGGTGATATTATAATAAAGATCATCCACTACAACACAAAAGGGGTTCCCCGACATTTTTCTTGGCTTGCACCGGCATTTTTAAACGCCAGGGTAGATCATACCGGCGTTTTAAAAAATGCCAGCTAAAGTGCCAGGGTAGCGCGCGTCGCGGTAGGTATGGGGTCTACCCCGACGTTTTTTGAAAATGTCGTTATAGCCCCCATACGTACCCGGCATTTGAAACACGCCGGTGTAGGGGTAATTTTAATTTAGTTTATTTTAATCAAAATAATAGCCCTACCAGCGTTTTTACCAAAAAAAATGCTGAAAACGTTTTTACCACAAAAAAAAGCCGAAATAGACCCCCGCCCCCTCTCTTTAAGGCACTGTTTGGTTGGAGGGGAATGGAGAGGAGGGGAGGGGAGGGGAGGGTTTTTTTAAAACTTTTCTTGTTTGGTTCATTTTTTAGGAGGGGAGGGGAGGAAATGAAGGGGTGCAAAACCCTTTCTGTGCTAATTATGGCTCCCCTCCAATATTGGAGGGATTTGGAGGGAAGAGAAAGTAGGTTTAATTTTTTAGTGTGATTGGACTAAATTGCCCTTTTAAATCTAAATCCTAATAATAAAAAACTTGGTGGGTTTGGTGTTGGGTTGAGTCATGTCATGTCATAGGCAAACGTTTAATCTTCTAAGGAGATGATATATAATATTACAACTTGTGTGGAATGCATCTTCGTTTTCCTTTGCTGTTTTCCCTTGCTGTATCCATAAGTGCAAAGGAAGAGAAAATATCCATGTGTGTAGTTTCCGTTGACTGTAGTACTTCAATGTCAAAGTTTAATCCAGTTAGTATATGAAATCTATTAGTTAATTATCTTCAAATATTGTGTTCAGTCTGATTCATGGCTTTTGAATTGCACTCTATATCAATAATCAGAGAAAAGATGAATGCATACACTACACAATCATCTTCAGCTTGGATTAGTTCCTGCATGCAGGATTTTCCTTAGCTGAATGCATACACTACACAATCAACTTCAGCTTGTTTAATCAAGGAAGCTTCTTCCGCATAAATTGAATTAGTTTAGTTGCAATTTTTGATTACTGAACATATCATTCAAAATCCGGAAATGTACAGTTCAAAACTTCATCAGCAAAGTCGTGGTCTGCAAAGGCTTACAAAAATATACTCCATATACAGGAAACTTCTTATGACTAACAGTGTGCAAAGAGAGATCCTATGAGACTAACCCATGTTGTACTAGTGTTTTAGTTAATACATCAAATAATTAATAATTATTTCCTTTTTTGAGTAAGAACAATTGGAGTTCACTTGATATTGACTTGCAGTAAACATATATACAAAAATTACATGGGAAGAGTTCCTACTTGTAGTTTAGCAAATGTAGAAAGATATAAAAGTAATTTTATTATAAAATCCCTTCCCTCTCCTTGTGAACCAAACAAGAAGATAATTATTTTCCCTCTCCTCCCCTCCTCTGAACCAAACAGTCTTCATTAAAATCCCTCCCCTTCCTTTCCCTCCCCTCCCCTCCATTAAAATCCCTCCCCTCCCCTCCCCTCCCCTCCCCTCCCCTCCTTTGAACCAAACAGACCCTAAATTTACTTGTATTCAAAAAAAATAAAATAAAAGATTCAAAAGAAGATACAACATACAAACAACTGGAAATTTATAAAAATACAAATCAATATATATTTGATATCCTTAGAGTATCAATTTGCAAGAATACAAGTACATGATTAGAATATTGTCATATATAAATTGAGTCGATCTTACAAATAGTATAAACTACAAAATTTATAAGTATCTATACAGAGATCCACAGAATCATAGTGTGTGTGATGTGCAAGGTATTGAAGGTGTTGAAGGGGCCTCAATGACGTACAGAGACAGCATCAGCAAGCTTCGTTTCTAAAAGGAAAAGATCATTAAACAAATCAAAAAAATATAAATGAAATATTTACATTTCATATAGCTGATATCTGCTACAATAATCTATATATTTCATATAGCTAATATCTGCTACAATAATCTTTACATTTCATATATGTTAACTTACTGTATTATATGGTGCTTCCAATAACTTCTACGGTTGGAAATAGATACAATTCTCTCTGGCGACTTCCTGCCCTCCTCCTCTAACTTTTGAGCACTCAGATCCGGCGCCCCTTCTCCCTTTCTCCACCCCCCTCCTTCTTTAAAGTTGTTGGCCTCTTCAAGATCTCCAAACCCTTTTTAGATTGAGGCCTTGCCATCACTTTTTAGCCCTTGCCTTTTTTCCGCTCCTCCGGAGCACCCCTTTAGCAAAGTCAGTCTACGGCGTCTTCCCAGGTCGTGGGCGGTCTAGGGTGCTGCTTTAGCCCTCCACGCTGCTTCGATCGGACGAATGTCTTTTCACCGTCCCTTTTGCTCCGTCCTCGACTTCGGCGAGTCTCTCCCTGTCCTTTTTAAGCCCCGTTTCTCTGCGGGGTCCCTTACTTCAGTTCCGACAGTGCACTCGACTTCAGTTCCCGCCTGCCCCCGTTCCTCCATCATCCCAGTGTTGTATCTTTGGGGGTCTTTGGTTTAGCTGTTGCCTCCACTCCTTAACCCATCACTGTAAGTTGTAGTTGTATTTTTCTACTTTTATCTCTCCGGCGTCTGTGGCACTGGCTGTTTTCCACCGTGGTGGTATTGGAGATATTGTGTTATTGTGGTTTTTCAGACCATAGTTGCGAGCGTTTATTTCTAACTACCGATCTTCTATCCCCTCTCCTTTGGGATCTTTCTACCTTCTTGTCTTGGTTTCTTCTCTACTTTCTTTAGATAGCTTCCTACTCGTCTCCTCATCTTCTGTGAGGCATCTGGCTTTGTGATTCTCCCTTTCCTGTGTGCTTCAGCACTGGTTCGCCATGTCCATTCCTAGACTCGTAGCTCCCCTCTGGTGGGCCTTATCTCCTTTGTGTTTTCTTTATTGGCCCATGGACCTCTCGTGGGTTGAAGTGGTTAAAAAAAAGGAATAATAACAAAAAACTTGCTATGGATTTTCGTCTCTTTCTGAGCCTGTCTCTTCCTGGCTACCCAAGCCCACCTTCGAGAAGGCTCCAGGGATCGCTAAGATCCCCTTCTCCCGCCATTTCTCTCTACCTACCTCTTCATCTTCCTTGCCTCATCGTTCTAATACTCACCGGCTACCACTTACTTGTTACCAGTGCCTTCAGCCTGGGCACTTAAAGAAATTCTATTTGTTCAAGATGAAATGCTTATTTTGCCTCAAGTCTGGGCACGCGCGTCACCGCTGTTTTGCTCTTCAGAAGTTGTTGGGCCTCACTCTGGGAGCACCCATTTCGAATCAAGTTCTTGCCGCATTCGACTTCCCCTCTCTGCAGCGCAAGCTTGCAGAGGATTAAGCTTTCAAAGCCAAGAAGCAGAAAGTATCTTCTAAGTCTCCTTTACTTCCCACTCCTCCGATTGCTAGTCGATTCTCCGATAGCAATCCCCCTCCTCCCCCCGCTCTGACTGCTTCACAAAACCTTCCTTTCAAGCTTATTGTTACTCATGTGTTCATCCCGAACATGGAATTCTCTGATAGGTTGAAATTTTTTGACACCTATGGCGCTATTTCGTTCAGCGGAGGATCGATCCCCTTCTTCACCTTAAACTCATTTCTCAGCATCTCCTGAAATGTTAAAGAGTGGGATTGGGTTCTCAACACTTGCTCTAACGGTGATGTGGTGATCCGCTGTCCTTCTCCCAAAATTCTAGAGGAACTAATCGACAACTCTTCCCTTTCTATTGGAGCTATCACCCTTTCCATTCGGAAATGGGTTCAGATTAGTCTTTCGACTCAGGCTATTAGCACTGCTACCACCAAGGTCACACTCTTAGTTCTTCCCCCCTTTTGTGAGTCTTTGCGTTTGGTTGGTGACATGTCAAAATGCATTAGAGAGATCATTAGCATTTCATTCTCGGCTAAGCTAGCCTCGGGGTGTCTTTAGGTGGAGGCTCTATTTCGATGCCCTAAGCATCCAGACCGGACTGAGGTCTATTGCCTGAGAGATGGTAAATCCTCCTTCACGGTCTCCGTGCAATATCACGACTCGGTTAGCCTTAGCGGCTCTTTACCTCTGCCTTCCACTGGAACTCCGAAGCCAGCCTTTAAGCCTTCTACTTCCTCCTCTCCCTTCCATCCTGGCTCCTCCTCTTCGTCAAAGATGGAGTCGGCCATTTTGAAAGGGCCTCAAAAGGTCTCAGCCAGGAAAAAGTTTCCACCTCCTAGCAAGAGTTTAGTCTCCCCAAGCAATAAGAAGATTTCACCCTCCAAAGCGCCAAACATAGTTTGGATCAACCCTGATATCTCTTCCCCTCAAGCTGAGAAGGTGCCTGCTCCTGTCTCTTCTTCCACGGCTGTCCTACCTCCTCTACCTCCTCTCTCCGGCCCTCCTAAGCCCTCTCCGTTAGAGAGGCTTTCCCCAGCTCTCTCCTCCTCCTCCTCTCCTCCCACTCCCAAGCCGCTCGCTCCTGTCTCTCAGTGGCCCTCTTGAGAGGTTAACCCTCATTACGCATCTGATTGGGGTAAATTTCAAAAGCAAGCTCACTTTCCCAGCATCTATGAGTCGGCACCGATTCTTCCCCCCATCAAAGTCAAGAAGTCTCTATCCACAAAAGAGGAGGGATCGATTGAGCAGGATAACTTGCTTGAAGAAGAGGAATGGAGCTGAATCTCGAACATTCCCGCAAACAGGTATACCCTAAAATTATCTCCGTTATTTCCTATCAGCATGTTTTAAATGTCTATGCTTGGCAGCAAGAGATTATTGTCAGTTTAGCACTTTTTCTCTTCACCCTCTCTGGGCCTCTCTGTCCCCCATTCTCGTTCTTGCGAACATCGCTTGGTTATCCCCTGACCTGGCGGTATTGGTTGGGGCAAACCCGGATGTTTTGACAACCAGAGTGTGCTCCACAGTCCTTCAAAAACTAGTATCGCTGTCTCGGGATGTACTTTCGCAACCTATCCCTTCGATAGCTCCATCTTCTAATCCACTATTCTCATCTATCGACTCTGTCAATATACCACATCTATCCTCTCCTTTTAAGGAGGAAGGGTGTTCCGCTCTTATGCAATCTTCGGTCGGTAAGCAACCGAACCGTATCATCAGATCAAGTGCCCGTATTAAGGCTAAAAAAACAGAGATTGCTATTTCAGCACTTTCCCTCGGATCATTGCCGCAAGCAATGGATCTCTCTGGCATCAATCCATCCCAACCCCAACCCCACTCTCAGCAAAAATTATTAGGTTCCATATACCGACCTCAGTTTGACTCATTGTCAGATAAAGATTTGGCTTTTCTCGCCCAGGAAATGGGCTTTTTGTTCCATTCGGATAACTCGCCTCTGATTTATACCATTAGGCAGAAAGAATGTAATAGAGTTCGGGAGCATCTAAATCTTAATGATTAGTATTTCTTAGAACATCCGGGGACTCAATTGTCCCATTAAAAAAAGGGCGATTTATCAATTAATAGCTTCCTCTCACTGTGACCTTATTTCTATCCAAGAATCGAAGATCGATTCACCTTCCCCTATTACCTTTCGCGCTATCGGCGGATCCATTATCTCTAAATGGATCTCTTTAGACGCAATAGGATGTAGGGGAGTGATATGGCTAAAAATAGGATTAAATCGGGACTGTTCACATCGGAGACGAATCTTAAAGCTCAGGGATAAAATGGTAATTTCACCTACTAACGGGTCCGAAGCGGGTACTGGGTCTCCTTCTCACAGATCCAATAACCCGCGAACGGATCCACCTCAACTGGGTACGGGTCCCGACCCGGTACAAACCCAGTCCGACAGGATAGAATTAGGGTCTCTGATTGAACCAAATCAACGGGCCTGATTCGCGACTATCCTCTCACCGGGAATTAAGGGATTACATTCCTAATCTGATTACGAGGATTTTACGCCTTGTCAGATCATGAGAATCACATTCTTAATAGGATCCCAACGGCGACTATAAATACCCCCCACCTACCACTCACCTACCACTGTTACTGGTTAATCACTCTTTTTCCAATTAAAGCTCTTTCTTAATCATATCACTGGTTACTGACAAGAGCGTCGGAGGGTGCGTCGCCGGGATCAACCCCGGTGTATCGCACTTTCTTGCAGGTGAACGGCGGGAGTCAACAGCCCAACTCAGATGAACAGGCTTGGGGTCGCTATTCAGGTTTTTCCACGAACCCACAAGTTCTATCTGTTTACCCCCACACCAGATTCAGCGGCAACAGGGAGGTATCCTTCTCGGCTTCAAAGAGTCGGTCTTTTCTCTATCGCGGTTCGACGACTTAACTTTTTTCTTATCGTCTAACTGCACTGGACGACTTTCAACTGCACTCTCTCGGTGATCTCGGTTTATGGACCCTCCTCATCAGATAGGCACCTTCTATTTTGGAACGAATTCCAGTCGCTTCACATTTACAATAATGGCCTCTGTTTTTTCTGTGGTGACTTTAATGTCACCAGATTCTCCTCCGAAAGGTCAACCCCGTCCTCCTCCGATTTTCACTCCGGTAGTTTTAACGATTGCATCTGAGCTCTACAGTTGACCGATCTTCCACTTAACGGTAGATCCTTCACCTGGTCTAACCTTCGTCAATCCCCGACGATGGCCAAACTCGACCGTTTTCTTGTTTCCCAAAATTGGATTTCCTAGTTTCACAACACTTTCTCCAAGGCTTTACCTAATCCCTCCTCCGACCATGTTCCCATCGCCCTCTACTCTAACTTCCCCTTCTCTCATCATCACATATTCCGTTTCGAAAAATTTTGGCTACAAGACCAATTGTTCGTCAATCTTATCGAGGAATGTTAATCGTCAGTTACCGGTTCTTCTGGTCTGGGTAGCATCCTCCTCAAACTTCACGCTATTAAATTCAGTTGCAAGATCTGGTGTAACGAAAGACATAATAACACTATCTTCCTTAAAAACTTTCTCCTAGCTTCCATCGATTCCATTGATAAGTTGGAGGAACTGGGTTCGTTCCGAACAACTATCGTGCAAGCGAGATTACGCCGACATCCTTCATCAGGACCATATCAAATGGGCTCAAAGAGCCAGAAGTAGATGGTTAAAGGAAGGTGACGGCAATACTGCTTTCTTTCATAATTTCGCGTTGCACAGGCAACGCTGTAATCGGATCTTTTCGATCATTGACAACAGTGTCGATCTTAACTCCGATCACGAGATCCATCGTGCTTTCCTTTCTTTCTATAAAAACCTTATTGGGTCGTACAAACAGCGCTCTATTAGCCTTGATTGGAGTCACCTTTACAGTACTCAGTCACATGACCTCTCTTCTCTCGAGACCCCTTTCTCCATGGAAGAGATTAAATCGACTGTTTTCTCTTTAAAAAGCGATTCAGCGCCAGGACCGGATGAATTCCTCGCTTTCTTTTTCCAAAAATTCTGGCACTAGCTTAAAGATGATCTTCTTCGTATGTTTACGGAACTTCATCAGGGTTCCTTTTCTTTCGACCGCATCAATTATGCGCACATTGTGCTCATCCCTAAAATGGAGGGAGCACACTCACTGACGAACTTTAGGCCTATTAGCCTGATCAACACATCATTCTAAATCATTATGAAAGTTCTTTTCGCGAGGCTCAGCGCGGTTTTATCTCCCCTCATTGACCCTGCCCAATCGGGTTTCATCAAGGACCATTTTATCCTTGATAGTGTTGCCTCGGCTCAAGAGATCATCTCGTTGTCACAATTCTAACTCCGAAGGAATCTTTCTCAAACTCGATTTCCAAAAAGCTTACGACAATGTTAGTTGGGATTTCCTGTTAGAAATTCTTATTAACTGGGGATTCGGTCCTAAATGGATTGCTTGGATTAAATCTAGTCTCTTCTCGGGCACATCTTCCATCATTATCAATGGCTCTGAAGGTCACAAATTTAAAATTAAATGTGGCCTCCGCCAAGGAGACCCGCTCTCGTCCCTCTTATTTTCCCTTGTCACAGATGTCTTTAGTAAGCTTCTTCGCAATGCATGGGAAGCACAGGTCATTGAGGGTCTAGGTGACTAGCGCCTTTTCCATGGTGTTCTTAATCTGCAATACACTGATGATACTATCATCTTCGCCAAACCAAATTCTCACTCTCTTTGTAACCTAAAATTACTTCTTTACTATTTTGAACTAGCTTCGGGTTTATCGATCAATTTTCAAAAATCTTCTGTTCTCTGGCTGGGAGGTTCTCCCAATCGCCAGAACGAGGTCTCCAATTTCTTTAACTGTCCCATCGCTTCTTTCCCCATTACATATTTGGGTATTCCCCTACGTTGGGGTAAACTGCATAAATCAGATTGGTTGCCCATGGTGGATAAGGTTGAATCCAGGCTTAACGTTTGGGCTGGGAAACTTCTCTCCTGTGGTGGTAGATTAATCCTTCTTAACTCGGTCCTCTCCTCTATCCTCCTTTATATGATGTCGTTCTATTATGTCCCCTATTGGGTCATCAAGAGGATTGACCAAATCAGAAGTAACTTTTTCTGGATAGCATCTTCCAATTTCAAGCCAGGTTCTCACCTTAGCAATTGGAATTTAGTCTGCTCTTCCAAAGCGGCTGGGGGTTTAGGGGTTTTGAACCTCAGACACCAAAATATCGCTTTGTTGGGTAAATGGCTATGGAGATTTTTAAAATTCGATCACTTACCTTGGATCCAAAGTATCAAGTTTAATTGTTTTTCTACTCGCCATTTGTGGGAATTTCCTCCCAGTATTCATCGCAACACCTCCCCGTTCTGGAAGGGGGTTTGGAAAGCGGCCGCAGCTTTCCAATGCGGCATCATCCATGACTATTGCGACGGATCCAAGACCAAATTCTGATCCGATCTCTGGATTGGTAACACCAAACTCGCCTCCGCTTTCCCGGCTCTCTTCCGCCTGGCATCCAATCCCCTAGCCACGGTAGCAGACTCTTTCACCCTTATAAACTCACAAAGACATTGGCTCATCCCGTTCTCGGCCGATCTTTCTGCACATCTAATCTCTGATCTTAACGGCCTCCTTTCTTCCCTTAACAATTTCGAATGGCGTCCGAAAGAAGATTTTTCTTGGCATTGGGACTCGGCAGGGATCTTCTTAGTTAAATCATTTTATAATTTTCTTAACTATCAAGGCATCCACTCCCCTTTTGCTGAATTCATTTGGAATTCATGCGCCCCTCTTAAGGTAAAAATCATCACTTGGTGCGCCCTCAACAACAAGCTGCTCACTGTCGAAATCCTTAACAAAAGGAACGTAGCGTGGGGACAGATCTGTCCCCTTTGCTCTAATAATTTTGAGGACGTGGATCACCTGTTTGTTGGATGCGACTTCATTAGTCCTCTGTGGAAAATTAGTTCTCTAGCTTGGGAATTCCCTTCTATCCCTTCCAATTTATCCTCTTGTTGGTCTATTCTTCCCACGAATAAAAAGTACCGCAGTTCGTGGAACCTTTCGGTTCAAATTATTATTTGGATCACGTGGTTGGAAAGAAATAAGAGGTTATTCAGTCACTGCGCTTCACCTATCTATCCTTTGATTGAGGATTTTTTATTTCTTTTTTATTTCTGGTCTTCGACGCTAAAAATCGAAGCTAGAGATTCTCTTTTCAGTCGTAGACTAGACGACTCTTTTCTTTGTCTCCGCAACCTTAATGCTTTATAATTTACTATGTTTCTGTGTTTATTGATAGTCTCCGACTTTTTTCGCAGGGTTGAAGAGGTTTATGGAATTTCTCTTTTGGATGCTGCTTCAAAGTGCACTTGTGGTCTTGTTTTGTTTCGTTCGTGCATGTTGAGCAGCGGATGTATTTTCTTTTGTCTCCCCTGTTCATAGGTCTTTATTCTGACTTACTCTTGTTATCCTATCTTGGTTCTTAGCAAGGGGCTTATTATCGGTAAGGCTGTCTTCTTTTGTTTGTTCCCCTGGACTTATATGGGCTGGCGTTTCTTGCCTGGTACCCTGGATGAAATTGGGGCTTGGTTGTGTGGTAGTATGGTTATATTGTTCACAATTGTCGAGCTTGTTTCTATGTTTCTTTTGGCTATGTGGTGTTTGCCTTGCGTCTGCTTCTAGGCACTTTGTGTTTTGTTTATCGGAGGCCTATTCGGTGCTCCACTCTGTGCGCTGGGCATGGAGGAGCTTGCCTCTGTGCATTTTTTTATTGAGATTGTGATACTCTTTGTTTTTTCCCTCCACTGTTTTTAGTTATCTGTATGTTTCTCTTCATTTATTTCTTCCTTTTCCCGCATCGGTGCGACCGTTTGCGGTTGAAGGACGTTTGGTGAGCTTTTAGGGGGAGTGTTTGGTTTTTGTTGCTTGACCGTGGCCAGGCTCATCGTTACTCTTCTGGCATCGGAAGCTGTTATTCCCTTGTCCATCTCGGCGATCTGTAGCTGCCCGGTTTCGGATCTATCTGTTCTATCACTTGCTGTGCAGCGGGTGTCTCTAGTTTTGCGCTTTTCTAGCCGCGGTATCCGACCGACCCTGCCTGCATCCATATTCCTGAAGGATGGAGCTAGGCTTTTGGTTCACCGGGGCGTGTCCCTAGATGTTGGTGGTCACTCCACTGCTGGGGGGACGAGAAGGCGCCCCTGGTCTCGCAATTGGAGTCTCAGATTGCTGACCCTCTCGCAGACTTGTTCTCCATCTGCTGTGCCATTGTAACTATTGCCTTAGTTTGCTTTTCTTTTTTCTTACTTCGTTTTTCCGCTGTTTCTCAGCCTGTATCGGTTGGTTTTACAACTTGTAAAACTTTGTATGTACAGCTTTGGTTTAATATAATTGTTTGTCTGGCTGGAGTCGCAAGACTCTATCCGTTTCATCAAAAAAACTTACTGTATTATATATGGTTTGAAGGGAAAGATACATATCTAGTGAGCGTAACTACATGGTCAGTATATCTTTTGATTCACTTTACCTCAATGTAATTAAATATGTGGAAGTTGATTAAGTTGAATAGAATGACATCGAATTAGGATAATAGGACAATAATAGTCTGATTTCTAGGGTTTAGATTTTGAAGTCCGGATGGGGAAAAATGCACAGTTGTGATCAGGATGAGCTAGCATATGTATGCATCAAATGTCAGGCAAAAGTAAGATAGCTATCGATTTTGGAATTTTACGAGAATTCAAGACCATGAGTTATAAGGTCCTAAAACTGGTGTCAACAAAAAGTAGATTCAGGAAGGGACAAAATGATTCAAAGAACGGCACCATATCGCATCGCTAGATCAAAAGATCCAAAGAATTTGAGAAATACACAGCCATGAATGGGAGGAAAGCCATGAATGGGAGGGAATTAATGATGCAGGTTGCTTCAACCCAAAAAAGCGAGAACATATTAAGAATAGGTATACATGCATGGCCGTAGAACATATAAAAAATTAATAAATGTCTTTTGTTCTTAGTCTATATATATATCCACAACTGATATATACAGTTTTGATGATTATGTATCATATTTATCTCTGATGCAATTCAATTCGAGCCAAACAGAAATCATTTGACCAATATTTGTTCTATGTTTTTTTTTGCTAATAAATTTTTTTCATCAGTGTTAAGATGATGGGCTAAAAAGGATGACATACATGCAAAATGCAAGCAGAAAGTAAAGAACAGTAATTTGCAGGAAAATGTTTCTCTAGTGCAATCATTAGTATCTGCTAATGATATTATATAAAGAGTGAAGAACAACTAGAATTTAGAAGTATGCCAGTCACTTCGTAACCACTGTTATGTCAAATAAATCCTTGCACATTAGTATAGCGTAGAATAATGACTAGATTTTTTAAGCCACTTTAGAAATGGCTTGTTAGAAGTCTATACCCAACCGTAATGTCAAACATGAAAAGATTACCGGTCTAGAATGAAAAGACAACTCAAATAAACAAATTGATAGTTTTAAGATATAAAGGATTAATTCTAGCTACATGGACAAATTAATAGTTTTAAGATATTGCTATATATAACAAACTGATTGAGGATATCGAACTAAGGGGGAGTAATTAAATCTAACTATACATGCAAATCATAAGTATGAAGTATTACTAATAGAAAAAATCAAAAGCGAAACAAACATTAAAACAAAATGCTTGTGACTGAGCAATAATAAAAAGTTCTTCTCTTGAATTGGATTTTCGCTTTGACTTGAAATCCTGGGAAATATACGCCAATATTTCTGACATAAGAAGCTTCTCACGATCAATGCTAGCTAAAAAAAATGATTAATGTTAACCATCGTTGTCTTGAGAGATTGTGCTTTAGATGGAATAAACTCTATGAAGGCAAGCTCAGCATTTTCACATATCACTATAAGATAATAAAACTCTGTATTCCAAAATGTTAACTTTCTCTTTTTTATCTACAGGGTGCTCACACATCCATCATATCAAACCATTATTAGATATGCATTTCATCCATCCATTGCAATGGTAAAAACACAAACATTATAACAATAAAGTACTTGTGATTTGATCACATCCCTACCAGCTCCCCGGATCAACTCCTGAATCTGCAAAATATATTTTTAAAAAAAAACCAATTGAAATCAATCGGATAAATCCAAAATTTGGATTAAGGAGGAGACAAAAACTTACCAGAAATTGATAAAGAAAAAGGGTTAGGGTTCGTTATTAAGAGGGAGGGGTTTGGAGTCAGGTTTGAGTGGAGGCCGGGTTGGAATGGATGTCGGAGCTGACAATGGAGGTGATGATGATGGAGTTTGAGTTGGGTTTCGGTGGAAGGGGGCAAAGATGATGGTGATGTGAGGATGATGATGGGAGGAGGCGGCGACAGGGTGTGGGGGTACGACGACGACGGCAAGGGGGCACGAGGAGGAAATGATTTTGGATTTTGGAACAACTACGGGGCACGACGACAGCGAGGTGTGGTGGTTAGGGAATTTGGGTGAGGCTAGGGTTTGTGAGTGAGCGGGAGAGAGGGGAAGAGTGAAAGTTGTGAAGATGAAATTTAATATTCTGAGATCTACCCGGCGTTCTGAATGAAAAACGCCGGCGAGCACCAACTACCCCAGCGTTTTATAAAAACGCCAATGTAGGGAGGGAGAATTTTTAATTTATCCAAAAGCGGGGATAGAAATGCCGCGTTAGCATGATTTTGTTGTAGTGATCACAGGAAGTCCTCAGTGTGGCCGCTCTATGGCTGTAGACTTCAATTAATAAAGAGAAAGATATAGGGGGGATAACAGTAATAACTACAAGAAGAATTAAGCACATACAATAGAAGATGCCTTTGAATAAATAGTAGACATTGACCAGTTTAAATTATACCTACTGTATACATAAAAAGATTAAACCTATTCAAAGGACACCCCAATAGAATCAACAAATTCAGCAAATGAGATTAATTCTGCATACATGATTATTTAAATATATATTTTTTTTGCTCCAACGATGACCTAAAAAGAAACACGCGATTTTAAAATTGCAAAAGATTTGTTCTGGAAACTTCAAAATATTAGAAATTGCAACATCGGAAATCATTGCTTTCGGACTCTGCCATCAGAATCACATATAACAAAGCTACCAAAAAGAGTTAGGGACACCAGAATAAAACTCAATGATAACCAATGCAAGAATTTTGGTTTACAAAGTTGCAGTACTAATAAGGAGCAAATCCAGATAACGTTAATTTTCAACTCTCAGCAGTAGCTCGCAATAAATACAGGGATTTTAATCATAGCAATATCCGCACGCATAGGGACACTTCAAATACCCACACAAACTAGTCCGTCTTAGTTGTGCTACTATATCAGAGAACAATTTATGCAGCAATGATATTAAAGCAAAGCTGCTTCAGCGCTTCAAAGCTTTTGTCATCTAGAGATGCAGAAGCCAACAGCTCAGATAGTTCAGCCTCAGAGGCACTCTCAAATTCAGATTTTGAGTTGTAGACGAAATAGCCCCCACACTCCCAAGTCGAAAGGTGGCTCCCAGTTGCCTGCAGCAAGAACTAATTCAAATTAAAATACCACAGATATTACCATTCCAGACAAACGATTGTCTCAACATGAGGCTAGGTTTAGAATCAGCTTTTTGATTGCTAAAAGGTACTTTGTGGACTATAGCGTACTCCAAGATTCAGAGTGTGTTTGGCGAAATAAAATTAAAGTGAGTTTTGACCCAAACCTAAACACAAAAATTGAAGTCCCTCCTTCCCTCCAAAAAAAGTTCCTAGTTAAATTACATTCTCTTATCCAGACATTATAGTCAAAGCACTTATGTTCACAAAATTACCAAAGAATTTTCTCTAAGATAAAAGTTCATATATTTGGAGGATTAATAAAAGAACCATAAAACAAAGTGTGAATTGACTTTTGTTTTATACTGGCTTTCTAAATCCTGGACAAACTGTTGAAAGGTCCACTAGCTAGCCAAACAACTTGAATTCAACAGGAGCAATGCTGTAGCTATAAAAAACTGAATCTTTTTCCAGCTCGAGTTTAATCAGTTTGTTAGTACTAACCCCTTGTTCAATTAACCGACGTTATCTGCTTAATTTGGTGCTGCCAAATAATAATAGGAGAACATTCATCAAGCATCAAGCAATTGATAAATAATAAAAATTGTAAGCTAGTTACTCGCACAGTTTACCTGAGGAAACAGGTACATCTTTGTAGCACTATCAATGACCAACAAGTTGAACACAATATTGTGTTCATGCTGTAAACAGGAGCAAATTTCTGATACAACTCCAACCAGCAATTCCAAGTTGACGCTTGTGAATAGTAATGCTTTCAGAGGATAATCTGCAAACTCATATATGTTTACCCCTTTCTCATCCAAGGAGCCATGTATACAGACAGTTGGAAGAAGTTCAACAGGTAAAGGGTTTGCAAAGTAAGCGGTCTGTACAAGACAGAAACAATCTATTATTAACCTTGTTGCAAACATCTTGAGCTCAAACTGAAGGCAATTCCTAGAATAAAGCTTAGTGCAAAAATATCACCCTTTTACATCTTATTTAAACTAAAGATCCATAGGAGAAATATAAAAGAGGCCAGAAATTACACATAAGAAACACAACCCACCCCGCATCACAAAAAGAAAGATACTTATATGAATATTTTTATCAAAAAGAAGAACCTTCAAAAGTAAACATAATAATCTAAGTATTATAATTTTCATTATTATAATTCTCATATATGATACTATTCATGCAGGACAACACATAATCAAGTGCTACGTTTAGCATTGTGTGACATCAAAGCCATATGTGTTTGCCATACTTATGCCGAAAGTGCAACTCACTAATCAGAGAAAGAAACAAAAGTAATCTTAATAAAGATTGAAAAACAACAGCAATGGAGAACAATCATGCGACGCCCATGCTGCAAAGCAATTAACTTAATCATGGTTAAGCATGTAACTTCAGTACTTTTGATTATGAGGATGCATATCTCTACATAATAAACTTGTGTATCACCGAGAAATCACATGGGGTGATCAATTAACTGTACTAACTACTAGAGCCAGTCGAACTGATGTGGCCTTGCTTAAAACTACTGCTTCCCTTCATGCAACCACCATCAACTCTACTAATTCAGATATCAGAAATTCAGAATTACTGAATACCTAGTCCTACAAGAGAATGTGTTGTTAACTTATTATAAATACTGTTAATAGTTAAAGAGACTGTATAAATATTGTTTGATTTATGTAAAAGTGAACAAAATTGAAAACTTAATTCTGTTTTCCATACAAATAATCAGTATTGTTCAACCACATCCGACTAATGTCCATATTTGATTCGAATTAGAATCTATTTTCAGAAAATATGGTTGATGAGTAAACAATCCGACTATTTGTATTCAGATATCCACATGAAGAAAGAACATTTGAATATGATAACACCCATATTCACTCCTATTGCACCCGCACTGATAGCATAATTAAAATTGTAGCAGAAGTCATTTGTTATTGTAAAATGATGCATGTGACTGCCGCAACTAAAGTAACATACTCAGCGTAATTTTTACCTGGAAATAAACATGATCTGAATGTATAGTAGAAGCATGATGGTCAAAGAAGAGACGGAAGGAGCAACTATTAATTTCAGTTGCAAACAGTGCAGCCAAATTTAGCATTTTCCTGTCCATCAACTGTGGCCTTGCATTGATATCATACGGAACCAAAAAGACGTGACCATACTCGACAGGATTCACCTTTACATCAAATGGGTAAAATAAATCATCACAGTAAATCATAGTTTGAAAGAGAAATTTCACCCAGATAAATGTTTACAAGTGAAAGAAAGATTTAGCATGTTACTTACATTAACCATAACCAGCATGCCATCTTTAGGAAGAGTAGTTGAAGGAATAAACTCAGAACACTCATTTTCACCATTTGTAACACAAAGGAACAGATTTTCTCTGAGTGTTTTCATGTAACTTGGTTTTAAAGGTCCTGATGGCTGGAGAGCACCCTTTTCAGATTCTTTAAGGATGTTGGTGTTCCATTTCTCATTCAACTGAGCAATAAACTTCTTTCTACCTCTAACGATCTGCACATACATCAAATATTTGAGGGTGAATAAGGACTACAGTTGAAACACAATATTTCTCTAATGAGGACCTTCAAATATGGAGGAAAAGGAACCTGAATTTCACACATTGTGACATCATAATTGAGCTGACCCTTCCAGGAACAATCTTCCCACTGCAAGATGGCAACAATAGACTATAAATATAATCCACAACAAAAGTGCAACAAAAGAGTATGTGATTTACATACATGAGAAAGGAGGAGAGAGTCCAGTAAGCTTTGCTCGTCCTCAATAGTGGCATTTTTGCCCTTGAACGTACTACCAAACTGGTAAAGAGGTGTCTTAATACCTGGGAAATACACAGGGTATACATTGCAATTAACACTTGAGCGAAACTGTTTTCATAATAAATCGCGATCAACAGATGAGTATTGGATTGAGTACTTTATATTGGAAATTGAACATATTATTCGGTAGTAGAACTTTGCCTAAGGATTTATCATGAGAACATAAGATAGTCAACCAAAAGAATAATTTAAATTTTTATCAATGAACTGGTTGTACTAGAAAAGAATAGGTAACAGATAGACGTAAAAATACCTCAGAAGCTGAGGCATTAGGCGTGCACGAAATATACAGGTTTATCTCATACCTAAATATGCAGCCCTAGCATCAGCAAGATAAACTCCAACATGGAAAACATAAATTAATGAGAGATCAGAAACTTAAAAACTTCTCTGTCACGGCACACAAATGTCATTCATGTTCTTCACAGGTGTTCCTTTCACTTCTCGCACTCAGTAATCTTGCAAGATACACCTCTAAATTTTTCAGAACCAGGCTGTAACCACACACTCTCTCTCTCAACCCATATATATTAAACTGGGGGTTAAAGGTGCAAGCAGCACTCCCAACTCCCAACCTCTTACTCACTTTGCTAAACGATCCACCTCTAAGTTTGTTACAGATGATAGATAACATTGAAATTTAGCTCCATCAATTGACTATATAACTGAAAGCTCCAAATTTTTATATGTTGTGGTTGCTTCCATAGCTAGCTTTGCAACCTGTAACTAATTGTTAAAGATTCTACCCAGAGGTTTTTGAACAGTCAAAACAAGGATTAGTTTATCATAAAAACTCCAATCTGAATTTTTTGCCATACTAGGCCACTATTTGAAAGTATTTGCGATCTTGGGCCACTTTCCAAACTATTAGTGTTTGTAGGCTAGTTGTTGCCACGTCAGGAGCGGCCGCTATTTCCATTAACGGCATTTTCCTTTAGGAGATCGCTAATGGGAATAGCTGCCTCTGATTTAAATTTTTTGGAAAATTTTTGTTTATTGTCACTATTCCTCTTAGCGACCAAAGCATATACGAAGTCGTTAATGAGATTAACGACCTTCAATGAATTGTATTCTCCACACTTGGCGAAATGTAGAGAGCTTTTCCTCACTGGGAAAAATAATAATTTAACTGTCGCTACTGGGAATAGCGACCTCATGTAACTGTGGTCGCTATTCCCAATAGCAACCACAAGTGGTTTTGGATCACTACCTTATAATTTTATAGCAAATGTAACACATCTAGTCCCACTTGTGGTCGCTATTCGGAATAGCGATCACAGTTGAATGCAGTAGCTATTCCCAATATCGACCAAAGTTTTTTAAAAAATTGTTTATTATTTTTTCAGAGAGCAAAACTCTCTAGATTTCGTTAAGTGTCTAAATACATTCATTTAAGGTTGCTATTCCTATTAGCGACTTCATATATGCTTCGGTTGCTAATAGGATTAGCGACAGCAAACAAAAATTTTCCAAAAATTTAAAAGATAGACCGCTATTCCCATTAGCAACCGTCTTAAGGAAGAGACCGCTAATGGGAATAGAGGTCGCTGCTGACGTGCCATCAAGTAGCCCACAAGCGCTAATAGGTTGGAAAAGTGACCCAAAAATGCAAATATTTTCAAAAGGTGGCGTAGAACGGCAAAAAATTCCCAATCTCTATGACAGGGCATAATAATTGCAAGTTTGCAACTCAAAACCGAACCATACTCTCCTCTAATTAAAACATGCAGTAGACTTCTTCGCTAGGTGGAGTTATATAGACAAAATGTGTCGGGTTTCCCCCTAAATTCTTCCTCACATTCTTAGTCAGCACCTGAATGTACTCTTAACAAGCTTGATAACAAAATTCCAGTCCAACTAATGAAAATTTTAAAAATTCATTACGAAGCAATTGAGAATCTCACAGTACGGAGAAGGCACGTAAAATCACTTAAAAGCTATTTACGTAACTTATTTCCTGTGTATTTCTACTGAACTCAACATACAGTTGTGAATATTTTTCTTAGCAGACCGAAGACGGTACTACACCAAGCGGTTAGCTCCAAGCAAGCATTACCACAACATAGATTCTCAATCCGCTCTAATTATATAAATATATTTCAATTATTCAATCCAATACTATATCACTGCCTGAAAATATTACTAACGAAATTCTAAATGTGTTTTTGAGACAGATGTCAATCATCGCCTTTGATCCAGCTTCCACTTCCATACGTCCATAGGACAACAGCACACTATAACCTCCATATTTGTCAATGACAAGGGCATTACAATATTATTAGTAATCCAGTGAGATATTCCTCCAATTATTATGATCCATAGGTTAAAAAGAGTTCTAACCCCTAATCCTTATTAATCTATATGCCCAAATGTATATGTAATTCCTCTTTATCGTCTTTAGTGATTTATAACTTTTCGTGTAGATATAAATTTCGGTGATAGACATAGACATAGAATCGTATATAATGAAAGCAAATTTGCAGACAGTAACATGGTTTAAAGACGTTAATAACATAACTAAATAAGGGGTTCAATAGGTTAGCGACAAGTAAGCAAGGTTTTAGAAAGCGCTAAAAAGCGTCGCTTAAGCGATGCTTAGCATTAAGCGGTGGGTTAGAGCATCTGTAGTCGTTTGCCAAATATCGATAAAATGGATATTTGGCAAACGAACTTGCTGCACTCGTTTGCCAAATATCCATTTTATCGATAAATCGCTACAGTCGATTGCTATAAATGAGAATCGATATAACTTTTATCGATATTTGAGGGACGGCACTTGAAGTGCTGTCGCTTGATTTTTTATAATTTTTTTCGATTAAAAAATCCCCCAAATCGCTCGGACGGCACTTCATGTGCCGTCCTTTGATTTTTTTTTTTTTTTTTTCAATTAAAAAAATCCCATCGCTCCCCAAATCCTCGGACGGCACTTGAAGTGCCGTCCGGAGGGTTTTGTATTTTTAATTTTTTTTTTGCAATTTTGTGAAAATGTTTTTGCAATTTTTTTAATTTTTTTTGCAATTTCTAAATTGTTTTTGTATTTTTGAATTTTTTTGTAATTAATAAAATGTTTTTGTAATTTCAGAAAAAGTGGAAAATGTCAAAAAAATATCACCTTGCTCTTGGACGGCACTTCATGTGCTGTCCGTCCCTTTGGTTTGATTTTTTTTTCCCTTCTCTGACGGCACTTCATGTGCCGTCCGTCCTTTAAAATAAATTATTTTTTTATTTTAGCGCTCCGACGGCACTTCAAGTGCCGTCCGTCCAAATTTTTTTTTATTTTTTATTTTTTTACCTCTCCGACGGCACTTCATGTGCCGTCGTAGCTAAAAAATAGCTTTGCACGAGTGCAGCAAAAGTAGGATTCCTATTTCCATTTATCCATATATGAATATTTTTACATTCAACGACTACAGATGCTCTTACCAATTTTTTGGGCAAAAAGCGCTAGAAAAGAGGTGGTGTGTAAAAAGCGTTGAAAAAGGAGCAAAACAGTGTGCTTAAGCGTAAAAAGCGTTATAAATCACTTAAGTGGCACTCTCTCAGTAAAAAAGCGAACGTGGAGTTTCTATTCTAGAAACTTAATTAGCTATTTATTTAATTGTATGCTATTTATTTGTTTGTTGTGTTTATATTTGTTATCGTTATTGTTGCTCTAAATTTATTTGGTGGTTACTATTAAATTATTTTGTATGTATGAGGTCTTATAACTTCTATTGAGTTATATATTGTTTTCTGTGGCATTTGTATTTATTAGTGTCCAAAAGCTATCATAGATTAGTGTATAGTTTAGAAATTACTGTGCAACGTGCGATGTATGTTTGCTTATATTATGTGATATATATATATATAGTATATTCCCTCAGTTTCTATAGTTTTTTTGGGGTTTTCTCATATACGTATAATTTTACAAAAGAAATAGCAAAACGCTTTTGCTCGTTTTTGATCGCTTAAGCTCACTTAAGCAAAATCGGAGGCATATAGCTTTCCCTTTTACCGCTTTTCGAAACCTTGCAAGCAAGGAAAACCTGCTTGGACACCTCACTTGATCAGGTAACTCAGGTCAAGCTAGAACAATTACTGCATCTCAAAACCCTCATCTGGTCTAAGTTTAGAAGAAGGCCCAATTCTTTTTTGTTTCAACTTTCTCTTTTCCTCAATTCTTGTGGGGCACTTTCTTCAATATAAGATGAGACCATATTTGCAAATACATAGTTAGGAAGGAAAAATATATCTTTTGTTGTCTTGTTGGCACAGGAAAAGCCTTTAATCATATTTAATTGGATAAGACTGCTGATTGTAATGATATATAATGATATATACATGTCTCTGTGTAAGGTTTATATATGTATGTGTGTGAGTATTATACATATAGTGTAAAACGAAATCTATAGCGAAACTGTAAGCAAATCACCTATATATAATCTGGCATGAAGCTATATCTCTTATCATGCATGTACCATCAATCTTTCACTAGAAAGATTATGACCTAATAAAGTGTAAACAAACCACATTAGCTTCGTAGATAAGCGATTGGGTGCCTTCTCCACCCTTAGATCACACTACAACTAGCTTGTGGTCTGCCCATGCATTTACCATCGATGTTTCCCCCCTAGATTCAGTGCAATCTAGTGTTCCATTCACCTTGAATACATCCAGTTGTGTTCGCAATGTCACTCTAGAGAACATTATATTTATTTTCCTATTTACAAATGGAGAAAGAGTTTATGAGCCAACAGCACATAATTGAAAATCAGTGTCCAAGTAGAGAGAAAAGTGAAGAGAGAAAACAGGACCACAGTCTATGGGATATCTCCCTATCCCTCCCACCATATATTTGAAAACGAACTACAACCCATGTGCAAAGAAAAGTCTCTCTCACAAGCAATTTCTATCTTTCGAATATCCTTCGAACATGCATCAAGTGGTTGAAACAAATTTTCAACAACGAATGGAAACACGAGAAATTGATAGAACACGTATGAATCTCAAACCATCTATGTTTCACAGCTACAAATCACTTGAATTGGTATAGATCATGCACTAAATGATGAGATCTGCTGTACCTAATGGATCACTTTACCACAATGTCCCAAATGGTCCATACTTTTACGCCACAGATCCACTTAATTGGTACCTAGTTTCTTGGACTGGAATGTCGGATGCTTAAGATAATTTTACAGAAAGGAAAAAGTTAAACAGTTAAACAGTTATTATATACAAAGGCTCTGTTTGGCATTGTTGTGAATGAAAAGTTCTTTCGCTGAAAACTGTTGTTACCATAAATATTGTTCGAAAAAAAATTTGAACTTCAAAATTTTCTTAGTTAAACTTCAAAAAATGTTAAAGAACTTTTTTGAAAAGCTAAAAGCATCACTTTATTTTTATGTGTGTTAAGAAAGGTAAAATAGTGAAGCTTTGAAAAGTATTTTTGGCTAAACATACATTTAATTAGTTTCTCAAACTTTGAGTCTAAATGAGCTTGTAGACCCAAAAGCAATACCCAACGGTGCCTAGAGCTGAAATTTGATAATATTAGCAAAAAAATTGCAACTATTGTCCATAATTATGACAAAACTGAATATGGATCCCCCACAATTACGTATTATCAAACCCCTCCAACAATGTGACGCCCACCAATAATTTGTCCCCATAGTTAATTGCCCTCCAAACAAGAGAGTATGCTCCGTTAACTTTAACAAATTTTTGGGTATCTTTTCTCTTTTCCATTCCAATAGCTACTTCCACTCTTCTCCACTCTCCCCCTTATTTAAAAATCCTAACCGACCACCACCCCATCACCACCAGCCTCTCTCTGTCCTTTCTTTCATATTGCTCCCTTCAATCTCCTGTGAGTTCTTCCTCTCAGATAAGGACATGAACCACCATTAACAAAATCATAAATCCAGAACCCTCCTTAATTTGATTGCCTTATTCAAAAATAAACCTAATCCCGTAAAACACATAAAAAATATATATTAAAAAACCCCAAAAATTAAACTATTTCCTCACAATTGAACAATTAAACCAACAAATCAAAATGAACCTATAAATTCCAAAGAAATATATGCTTCAGCATCTACAATGAACAAAATCCCTCTAATATTTAAGTCAAAAACCACCTACAGTTTAACGCTAATTGTGGCTAAAAGAAGAAATACCAGAAAGACTGTTTATTGGTGGCCCCAACAATGTGGCTGTATTTAGACAAATACATAATTCTGTAGGGTGACAACACAATGTATAAATTTATGGTGTCTGCACGAAAAAATTAATATATATAAAAATAGCCAACTTGTACTATACCAATGTGAACAAAATCATGCCCTTGCTACTGAAACTTAATAGATATACATGTTATGATGGATGCTTATGGTGATTTTACAATACCAGTGTGTGAATCTGTTTTTAAAAATAGAGAGATTCTTACGATGATTTAACAAAATGGTACAAGTTAACCACGCAGATACTGGAAAGAAATCAGCCTAACATAAATTCACCAAAATGTACTACGGTTTGTATTAGGGGACCAAGATAATTGAAGTGAAAAAACACTAGTAAACAGTAAATGACTCTTCATCCTCCAGAAGTTAGTAATACTTTGCCACTTAAATAAATATAACAAGAAGATGCCTGGTGAAAGTAACTACTTCAACTAGTACTAACATCCTATAAAATAGTGTAGCTTGAAATAGATGTCTTCAGAAGAATTAAACGCAAATAAGAAAGCAGAGCTAACCTCTGGGAGGCATCTGATGAAACTTGGTCTGCTCTGAACTAGCATTTGTCTTCACAAGACAATACTCACCGCCTTCAAGCGGCTTGACGGAAACCATATTATTTACACTTGCTAACGTGACAATGACTAATAAAAAATCCTTAACCTAAATAATATAGCGGCAATTAAACTTCAACACCACCACCAGCAAGGTATGTCAGATCCGAAGGATGCCCACCAGCCGAAGGTAGGGCACCCCGACCGCCGTGGAAAGAAGGGGACGATAGCAGAAACTTAGGAAAACCCTGCAAACATACTCTTCCCCTTCTAATTATAGTACGGGTTTCTTTCCTTAAAGCCGTGATTAAATTATGAAGCCAGCCCTAACTGGACCAGCAATTCCTAAACGGTACCCACAAATTCTCACAAGATTTTCTGTAAGAAATCGACAACTCCTCGATCACCAAAATTGAGTATTGGTATCTGCACAAGTATCATCAATAATTACTTTCAAATATAAACAATACAATTTTCTCTTCTTTTACTAAAAGGCAATATAACCCTAGTTTTTCCAAGAAAATTAAAATCAGGGTTTCAAAGAATTAAACTTTTCTGCGATAATTAAGATATAATTCCTCTTAATCAGATCTCTTCTAAACAAAGAAGAATATGCAATAAGTAATCCCCAATTTAACAAAAATCACATGACATAATCCAAATCCCAAAACCTAATTACCCCCAAAAAATTCGGTACATTCAGGACTAAAAATCGAGCAATCTAACTATGGAGACTTATTAATTAATTGACCGAGAAACCCTAATTTTGATAGTGATTACCTGAATTCTTGGAAGAAAAGACAAAGGCGATTTTTCTTCGGATAGAAGATGGTAACTTTAATTTTTAAAAAGAAATCGGGAATAGATGATGATGAGTCATGGTTGGTGGGTATTTATAGAGAGGAGTCCGTGAAGCGATAGGATCACATGTTTTTTTCTCTAAGAGCATCCACAGTGGGTTGCTATAATTCTCAGTTTGCCATTTTTTAAAAAAAAATGCGCTCCAATAGTTTCTCATATTCCTATTTTTTAGCAAACGGAGCTATTCTGTTTCTCAAATATGAGAAACGATTTGAGAATTCTCATATTATAGAGGACGGGGAATGATTTCCCGTCTGAGAAATTTTAATATTTTTTTTATGAACAGACGGTATATCATATACCGTCTGTCAATTTTTATTATTTTTTTATTACACACCGGGGTCAAACGGGATATGTTTCCCCGTCTCTCACCCTTTTTTTTTATTTATTCATTTTTTTTAAACGCGCCCCCTCCTCAAACGGGACATCATATCCCGTTTGTCTCAAACGGGATATGATCTCCCGTTTGGGAGGATTTTAATTTTTTTTTCTCTTTTTTCCTTGGATAATTTTAAGTTTACTAAAATACCCTTCCAAGTCTTCCTATAACAAATGAGAAAGATACCCTTCCAAGTCTTCCTGGATAATTTTAAATAAAGAGACGGGGAATGATACCCCGTCTCTCATTTAATTATAAAAAAAAATTTATAAACGGTACATCATATACCGTCTCAGTGCTTTTTTTAAAATAAAAAAAAAGAGACTCATGTAAATGAGAAAGATATAGCAAATGACCACTGCAGCATCGCTCCCTATTTGCTATTACTGTAGATGCCATATTATAGCAAATGAGAAACACCACTGTGGATGCTCTAAGGGCTACATATAATATAAAACCTCACCCAACCATTGTGCATTAGTAAATTACGTGTGAAATGTGCATTTTAAAAATTTCAAAAATAAAAATAAAACCTCTTTTATATTAGTTATGTACTGGCATTGCACATATTAGTAGAAGAAAAAATGACAAATAACACTAATGCCTTCTCCCATTATAATATTATTATTATAGAGATTACTGATTAGAGATTATAATATTAGAGATTAGAGATTTAAAAAAAGCACTTTTTTAATACAACTTTTTTAAAGAATGCTAAATATTAAAAAAAAACTCACCTAACTATGTTTTTAATACAATTTTTTTTTAGAAAAAAATAAAAAAAAAGCACTTTTTTAATACAACTTTTTTAAAGAATGCTAAATATTAAAAAAAACCTCACCTAACTATGTTTTTAGTACAATTTTTTTATAAAAAAAAAATCTCACTCACTCATGCCTGAAAAACATAGTTGGGTGTGGTTATTTTTATAAAAAAAAAAAATTGATGTAGTTTTTTTAAAATGCACAATAGTTGGGTGAGGTTTTATCATATTTAGCATTCTTTAAGAGCCAACTAATATTTAACATGTGTGATCCACGTTTTAATAAATATATAGTTTTAAAATAATATAATATAGCATGTGTTAATAAATAAATATTTTTTAAAGTAATATAAAGAGTATAATGAGAGAGTTTGAGTTATACATGTAATAAATTGATAAATTTAAATAAAGTATATAATGGGATAGTTGGAGTTGCACATACAATGCACGTAAAGTGATCAATTTACAAATGATACTTAGGCCTTCTTCCATTATAATTTATAATATTAGAGATTAGAGATTAGAGATTAGAGATTAGAGATATTTTTGGCAAATGAACAGTATAATTCAACCTTTAATTAAGCCAAATACTTATTGTGCAAGTAGTATTTCTTAAGTAGATTGTAATAGCCCAGAATATATATTAATGATATTGTTAATATTATCTGTGTTGCTGAAGCCAGAACTTGTCTTTGATTTGATGGCTTATATTAATTAAGAAATATGAGATTATATATATAGTAGGATTTTTATATAATTTATATATTGTCAGAGGGCTTAGTTAAAAAATATATTTATAGGGGGTTATGTAATTTATATATTCAACATCTTTCCTGCCTCCTTCCAATCCCGTACGTGACCCTTAAAAAAAAAAAAAAAAGAGAAGCAGCCGCCAATCCTGATCTTCCTCCTCCTTGCTGTCTTCATCACCATCTCTAAATGAATACCTTAATTTCTTTGTTTAATCTCAATTAGTAACAAAAGCACTTTTCATGCGGTTTGATTATCATTGAAATTGTGGGGTACAGAACTTCAATCCATCTTTTATTTTGTATTATTTTGTCAATTGATAGGTTGAATTTTATATCCCAGTTTTATGAATGTATCGATTGAGTAATGATTTGTTTTAGGGTTTGAATTTTGGACCGGAAAGAAAGGATATTTTGGAGTTACTTGTTTGAGGGTTTGGCGAGGAGTGTCTCGAATCCCGTTATTGATTTTATTTTCGTGTCAAGCACTGTAAGTAATTAAATATCTATCCCATGTAGAATTTAATTTTATGAAATATGTATTATTTGTAATGTTATGATATCATGAGTATCGTATGTGGTTATGTTATATAGTATGATGATGTACAATTATTATATTGAGATTAATATATTATTGGCATGTTTGCATAAATATTGAATTATTATATACAAGTGTTATTGTATGGATGCTAATAATAATCGTGATGGTCAATTAAGTTCATATCATGATGCATCATCCTATATAGTTTATGTAGAGTTGCATATACATGAGTGTGACGTTTGATATATCGAGATGATTATACGAATTATTATCTATTTATAATTTTATTCCTCGTGTCATGCATCCATGTTATACCGGTATATGAGTCAGAATTTTAACTAACCCCTTATGAGCTCTCATGTGTCCGCTCTATGAGTGTTAAAAATTGCGCAATAAATTGTCCTTACCACGGACCGTAATGGTGTTTCCTTGTCAACTGGGTTATTAAGTGTTGACCATCCATACCATGGACCATAGTAGTGTTTCCTTATCAACCGGGCTAGTAAGTGTTGACCTCATAAGAGGGGGGCATACCTAAATTTCTTGCATTCTAAATATTATTTTTCTACTATTTGCATTGGTATATATTTGTGCATTAATATGTTTAATTATTAATACAGTATTTTATAAATTGCTGGCTACTTGTCATATTTATTCAATTACTTTTGGGCGTCAGCTCATTTTGTTGTTAATAAATTTTTTTTAGATTAATGCATCAAAATCGGTTGTTTGAAGAGAATAAATGATCTGTAAGCTTAAATCTTTTGGAAATGAATTGTCTAATTTGGAAGTTTGTAAAATCTGTTTTATTGAAATTGTAAGGAGACTTATCGCTTAAAGAATTTTAGTTTTTTTTTGTAATAAATTGTATACTTTTGTTAGCCATTTGAGCTACTTTATATTGATCGAAGTTATTATCATAAAATTTTATAATTATTATGTTAATGCAAAAAAGTTTTCCATTGACATAGTGAGAATCATGGAGAGAGGGGTGAGGAGAGAGACCGCCATCTTCCCTAGGCATCTGAGCAAATCTTACGCTTAGGTGCTGCGCCAACCCCCCCCCCCCCCCCCCAATCGCCATCATGGCAACCTGCAGATACCTCTTCGATATCCACACCCCAAAGCTGTCACCTCAAACCGTCCCTTCAACTCCCCTGCCATTACTCCTTCATCCCTCCACCCAAGACCGGCATTTCAACCCACTCCAAAACCCCACTCTTTCTTCCCAAAAAAACCCACTACCAAAACCTACCGCTCTAAGAAGATGGAGAGGCGATGCTTTAAGTGCGGCGCCGGCGACCACACCACCAGGGAGTGTCGTATCTACGGCTTCCACTGCTTTAATTGCAAAAAGTTTGGCCACAAAGTTAGAGACTGGCCCATCAACAACAGGGTCGAGACTTTGGAGATTGACCTGCCCCACAACAACACCATTGCCCAGGCTCTGCCAGCCCTTCATGCCAGCGCGTTTCTTCATCTTATAAACCCTCGTCGTATCCCTCTCACTAAGGAACTCGAAAGTGCTTTCAATTTTGCGTGGGGGAGGACTGGCCGGTGGTGGTCGTTACAAAGGGTCAGTGATGGGATTTACCATGTCCAGTTCCCCACTGTCACAGAGGCGGAAAGCGCAATAGCGGACGGAATCTTCAGTTTCTCAGGTTTCACCGCTACTTTTTCTCCCTGGTCAATGGAGTTCGGGGCAAAACTCCGGCCTAAACCATCTTTCGTTTGGATCAACCTCCCCCTTCTGCCATTCCATTACTGGAACCAAGAAACCCTAGAGAAGCTTATCTCGCCATTTGCGAAGCTTGTGACTTTGAGCAGGGAAATGCTAGATGCTAAGTCCAGAGACCAGGCCCTTGTCCTCATAGAGGTGGCCGATATCACGCTCATTCCAAAGGTCCTCCGCATCCGATTTTCGGTACCATGGAGCCTTGAACGTCTTACCCATGAGGTACCAGTGCTGTTGCTAGGAGATCCAATCGCAGTTGAAGATGTTCAGAGTGGCAAAGTTCAACTCTTTACTACAGCAAACTCTTCGGGAGCATCCGTCATCCCAAGCTTTTGGCGTCCCAAGGCGCCGGAAGGAGCTATGGCGGTGGAGGTTGGTGGCCCCTCAAATGCGGCGAAAAATCCGGATTCAGTTCAGCATATCCCCACTGATTTGGGTGAACGTAATTCAGGGACAGTTCAGCCTGTTGGCGGAAATTTTGAATTATTTCCTAAGATATCCCCACAATTATCTCCTCCAAATGAGATTTGCATGCATGCACAAATCCCCGAAAATCTGACCCCACAATCCCCGCAGGTCCCTCCAAAGATTCCACACCCCATCTCTACTGCCCCACTGTTTATCCCAGTCAATGAATCCTCAGATAGCAACAACAAAGACCCTGCCCAGCTCCCAACTAAAACAACCGCCAACAAAACTACCTCCTCGGAGGAAGAGTCATACGAAGAAGTACGTGAGATACTTTGGAATGGCAGAATGGTCACACTCCCCCTCTCTTTATTCACCATGATTAAGCCTGCTGTCGAAGGTACCCTTCCTGAACCAATGCATGAAGAGCCTGGCAAATTGAAGGCAGAGGACCATGGGCTTTTCCGTGCCGGCACAACCAATTTGGGTCACGCAAGCTTTCGCACTCGCTCTCTACTGAGTAAACCCCACAGGCAATCATCCAACTCCTCTTCTGCAATCCCACCGGGCTTTTCGGCGGGGCCATCCAAGCGCCAGAAGCGTGCTAGATCAGCCTCCAAGCTACAGTGCACACGACCGTTCATGAAGCATCTTTCCTCAACCATCAAGAAGAAGGCCTCAGGTACAGCTTCTTCAGCTGCCTCTGTTACAAACATGCATCAAAATCCTTTTGCTCTACTTTCAAATGAAGACATATTAGAGGTAGCCGCATCTATTGGAGTGGAGGCTAAGGGGCCACACTCGATACAAACCATCACGAATGCTCAGAAGGCCCTTGCTGATCACACTGATCAGCCTGGACTCTCTGAATAGCCCTGTGTGGAAGCCTTGAGTGCTTCAAGTTTTTCCCCCTATTTTTTGTGTGCTGTTTGATTCCTGTTCACTCATGAAGATCATAAGCTGGAACGTTAGAGGTTTGGGCAACTCCACTAAATGTTCTTTTATAAAAGAAGGCATCCGCAGCTGTTCCCCCCATGTAGTATGCTTGCAGGAGACAAAACTGTGTAACCCAACATCCAACAAGCTCTCATCTATTGGCGGCACTATTATCACTAATTGGATCCAATTAGACTCCATACAACGCTGCGGTGGTATCCTGCTTGGTTGGAATGATAATGTACTCGAATGCTCCTACTCAGCCTGCGATATTTTCTCAATCTCAGCTTCCTTCAAGAGCCGGTGCTCTGATGCGAAATGGTCTATTACCACTGTCTATGCACCCTTTGAGCTAGATGATAGGGAACTATGCTTCTACGAAATCAAACAAAGAAGACAATTCCTCCATGATGCCTGGATCCTTTGTGGGGATTTCAATGTTACTATCTCTGACTCTGAAAGATCTTGCGGTCGAGGCTCCTCCAGAGACATGAAAAGCTTCCGTAATGTTATCCAAGACCTTGCTTTGATTGATCTTCCACTGTCAGGAAGGAAATACACTTGGACAAATCTGCGTGCAACGCCCTTAATGGCCAGACTTGATAGATTCCTCGTCTCCGCCACCTGGGATCTCTACTACCCAGCTAGCATACAATCCTCTCTACCAAGATATTCATCAGATCACTGCCCCATCGTCCTCGATACTCAGGCACTCCAACACTGCAATTTCTATTTTAAGTTTGAAAAGGCCTGGCTTATGCAGCCCTCTTTTATCCCTGCAGTTAATAATTGGTGGCAACATTTCCACTGCACAGGCAATCCAGTCGATGTTTTTTCACACAAGTTAGGCCTCCTCAGAAGGTGCATACGGAAGTGGCAATCAGAAACCTTGGGCACTCTACCAACACGCAAAAAGCAGCTCCAAGAACTACTCCTTAAGCTTGAGATTGAAGTTGAGACTCTGCCTTCCCCTCCAGCTTCCCTAAAAGCCACTCAGATTGAGCTTCAGAACTTGATCAAAGAAGAGTCAGTATATTGGAGGCAAAAATCCCGAGTGCAATGGATCAAAGAAGGCGACGCTAACTCCAAATTTTTTCACTCCATAGCAAATGGGAGAAGAAGGAGAAACTTTATCCACAGCCTCAACATTGACAACACCACCACAACCAACCCTGCAGCAATCCGGGGGGCTTTTGAGTCCCACTTTAAAGCCATCTGTGGGTCTACCTCCATCTCCGATTTCAACATCGACTGGCCATCTCTTTACCCCACCAACACTGTCAGCCTACATCACCTTGAAGAACCCATCACTATGGAAAAGCTACATAAGGCAGTGTTCGACATGAGTAGTGAAAAAGCTCCGGGCCCCGATGGTTTCTCAATGAGCTTCTATCACACATTTTGGGACACCGTTAAAGATGACCTACTAAGTATGATACAATCTGTCTATAGAGGTGACACAGATATTGGGCGCTTAAACTACTCTAACATCATCCTTATTCCTAAGTGTGACGGGGCCAGCTTAGTCACTGACTATAGACCAATTAGCCTTCTCAACTGCTTCCTGAAAATCTTCACAAAGATACTCGCCAACAGGCTCAGCCCTATCCTTCACTCCCTTGTGTCATCGTCCCAAAGTGCTTTCCTCAAAGGTAAGTCGACAGTCGACTGCTTTCTTGTAGCCCATGAGACTATTAACCTGTGTAGCAGGAGAAATTCAGACACTCTTCTCTTCAAAATTGATTTTACAAAAGCTTTTGATACAGTTAGCTGGGATTTCCTACTCCAATTGCTTAGAGCCAGGGGGTTCGGGACATCATGGTGTAAATGGATTGACATGATTCTCACCACAGCGAAATCCTTTGTTGTCATTAATGGAGAGAAGGGCAAACAAATCAACTCTAAACGTGGCCTCAAACAAGGTGACCCCCTCTCTCCGATGCTCTTCATCTTGGTGGTTGATGTCTTAGCAAAAATGTTACAGTATGGGAGGAGCAATGGCACTTTCTCACAGCTGCCGATAAGAGGCCAGTTATCTCACCTTTCAGTTCTCCAGTTCGCCGATGATACCCTGATATTCTGTAAAGGCGATGAATAAGAGATTTTGAACCTCAAGATTGCCCTTCAGCTATTTTGCAAACATCTCTGGATTAGCTATCAACTTTTCAAAATCCTCTGTCGTTTATTTTGGCCGTTCTCAAGCCAAGCTTCATGCTTTCTCCACTATCCTAGGATGCAAGGAGGACAGACTCCCAATCTCATATCTTGGCATGCCCCTATCCAAGGGCAAGTTGTACAAGCGACATTGGCAACCCCTTATTCTTAAAATAGAAAGACGTTTATCGGTTTGGAAAGGTAAACTGCTCTCTAAAGGAGGTCAACTGGTCCTCATCAATGCGGTGTTAAGTGCCCTGCCTGTATACTTCGCATCCTTCTTCCGTCTTCCCAAATGGGTCATCAAACGCATTGATCAAATTAGAAGCAGATTCTTCTGGTGCCGGGCTGACAAAGATTCGAGGGGCATTGCTTGCACTAATTGGCGCACCATCTACCAACCTAAGGATCAAGGAGGCCTTGGAGTCCTGGAGTTGCAAACTTTCAACGAAGCTTTACTTATGAAGTGGTGGTGGAACATTCTTGCAACTGACTCCCTTGTCAGTAAAACACTACATGATCTATATTACAAAAGATCTACTAAAGCTTTTGTTTGCCCACTGGCAGCATCCCACTTTTGGAAATGTATCTTCAATCTCCAAAACCAATTCCTTATAAATGTTCACTGGCAACTTGGCAATGGTGAGAGGATCTCCTTCTGGCGGTCTAGATGGATTAATGGGCACAGTATAGCCACTCTCTACCCCTCGCTAGCTGCTGCAGCTTGGAATCCCAAAGCTGAGGCTTCATCACAGGGTGCATGGGTACAGGGGGTCTGGCATTGGCAACCCAGACTCAACTGTATCACTTCGCAACATCTTCATGCAGAGAAACAAAGCCTTCTACTAGCACTTGCAGAATTTCGACCCTCAGAAGAGTACGATACCCCAACGTGGAGACTTACACCTACTGGAACGTACTCAGTACAGTCAGCCTACAAATTCTTCACTCTATCTGGATTGTGATCTCCCTTCTTCAAGGCTATTTGGACTTCATCAGCGCCACTGAAGTGTAAAATTTTCATTTGGCAACTGAGTCAGGGCCGAATCAACTCCAAGGAGTTTTTGAGCTCTAAGGGATGGCCGGGGGACACGGCATGTGCAGCTTGCGCATATCTTGTCGAGTCGGCATATCATATCTTCTTCTTATGCCCAGTGGCATTAGAAACCTGGCAATTCTTCACTGCACTTTTCCACATACAAACATTCCCTACTACCATGCATGATTGTTTTGCTTCATGGTGCCTTGGCACACAGACACACAGACACACTTGACACCTCCTCACTATTGCTATATGCTGGAGCATCTGGATAGCTAGAAATGACTGTACTTTCTCTGCAAAGTCTTCTTCCTCTCGTGGGATTATTTCTAATGCAATTTTTTGGTTTCGATCTTGGTTAGATGGGATCGGCAGTGCGAAGAAAAGGCAAAAGATGGTACAAGAAATGACAGATGCAAACGTGCAAGACCTTCTACTCCATGAGACACTAGTGCGCAGCGACCAGACTGTGAGTGATGAAGGAAGTTGTTCCTGGTGACTTCAAGACTGAACAGGGAGATTTTTTGACCCTATATGGGTACTGTGTCTGGTTTTGTGTTTTTGTCTGGATATACTTTTGGCCGTGATAACGGCCTCCATGTCGCCTTGTTGTCTCTCTAGTTGACTTATCTACAGACCATGACTTCAGTTTGCATACTGAAGTGGCTTGGTCTGCTTTTGTAATCATAACTTTATTTCAGTTTTTATATAAATCTTTTTGTGAGGTAGGGACTTACCCTACCTTTTTCCTTCAAAAAAAAAATTTATGTTAATGCAATGGTTGATATTGGTTTGCGGACGTTATAGAGATGTCATATATGTTCAATTTTTGTCTTAGATGAAACTAATTTGGGAAGCCAGAAAATCTCACTCCCTCTAATGTGGGCAGCTAAGGCTGAATGCAAAAAACAAAACCATAGTTTAATTAAATTTCAACCATATTTTTATAGGCCCAGTTTGGGAACAAAGCTAAGATAATCGAGGTATATGTTACGCTCTCAACTTAAAAATTAAAATTATCTTCCAAGTTAAGAAAAATTAGACACAATTGAGTTTAGACCGCGATAGTTTTCGCAGTTATTCTGACGAGATAATTGTCATTATCTTAACTTCAAAATGAGTTCCAAATATATTAAAGTTATGATAATTGTAGTTTTTTAAAAGTTATAAAAGACTAGATTTGCCCGTGGGCACGTGCCTACGGCACGTCTTCAGAATGATAATTAGCTTGTAAACAGTAAATCAACAATTATATAACTCAAGTTTGAATAGTATGACAATAATTAGATGTAAATAAAAGTCCATGTTTTCATTAGTATATGTTAAAAAATAATTATAAATTAGGGTAGAAGCACTTGGATTATTATTAATCTTTGTTTATGCTTATTGTTCTTCTTTGTTCCTAGTAATCCTGCGGTAGGAATTTTTGTTGCGAGGTTATTTTGGGTGTTGTTTTTTGTCGCCCTTGGAGGCTGTTCATTTTGTCGCTTTCTTCCTGTTGGAGCTTTGCTGGTGGTGTGCGTAGCATGCCCATCTTCTGCTCGGGGCTGCTCGGGTCGTCTTCTCCTTTGTTTGTTCTTGCGGTGTTGACGCACAGTTGGCCTCCCTGGTGCTCCTCTCGAGGGTGTTGCTGATGGCGACCGCTTTCTTCATCTGCGTTTGGCGCAGATGAACATGTTTTGTAAGGTTAGATCTGGGCCTTTAATTTTTGGGGGGATTGAAGGAGAGCCACTTGATAGCTTTCTTTGTATTTTATTATATAGATAACACAGTTTATTATAACTTAAATTTGTTCCTAAATATAGCCTAAAAGTCTGATTTCAATAGATCGAGTTTTCCCTTTTAAATTCAACAGCCAGAAACTTCTAATTTATAATTTTATGTGGACTATCATATAATTTTATGTGGACTATCATATTAAATTCTTTGTTACTATGTGATAATTCGGGACATTATTGGAATGTATTGTAGAGTAGGTGGAAGTGGGTTGTACACATCTCCAATGAGATTGAGCCACCTAAGGTTGTAAGGTTGTAAAGGTTGTAGGTGTAGGTTGTAAGGTTGTAAAAATGAAAATTTGGCTGATATATCCTTCTGTATATATGGAAATTACACATTTCCTCTTATCTTTTACATCTTAGCTTTATATATTCTTGTAATTTTTAATTAGGGCTAAAGCTAAGAATCTTAAGACATGCACGTTTAGTTAAGAAAGCCCCCATCGTTAGAAAATCACTTTACCTATGCTTTATTATCACATAGTAATATATTGTTTAAAAACCGAAAAATACTCTTATGATGTTTTATATGGATCGGATATATGTGTTGGTTAGTTGTGATATTAAGTTCATGGGTAAAGGAGAGTGCATGCATGCATGATGACATGGCCGGAGAGAGGGGTGAGGCGATTTTTCTCGCTGGCTTCGATCTTTCTTATTCCATCTTGGAATTCGATTTCCTCTCTTCCTATCTCTTTGTTTCTGCCTGGAATTTGTAATTCATCCTCCGAATTACTCTTTTTCTCATAATTTATGAGATTTCTAGGGTTATGTTCATGCTAAGGTAACTAATTATCCTACATGGAGAACTCAGAAAGATCCATCTCTTGACCCTCCTGTTGTTAATGAGATTTGTACAGAATCCTGATGTGAAAGATTTTGTTTAGTGTGAAAGATTTTGTTCAGTCTCCTCCTATTAAAAAAAATTGTTCAGCCTCCAGTGTCTGGTGACTGGGATCATGTAGACTTTGGTAACTAAGAGTATATGTAGTCTTTGGCAATTAATAATCCCAAATTTTGTAAATTGGGCAAAAAAACCTTTCGGGGCAGTAGTTCGCCAAATATCCAAAAATTTAAGAGATATAGGAATTTAAAAATTATAGCTAACGAAAGATCATATTTCGTCCGTTCAAAATTTTTTCCTAAAAGTTATCGGACGAGACATGATATCTCATCCCAATTTTTTTTTATAAAATAGAACGGATGGGGGGATTTGATATCCCGTCTGTGCTTTTTTTAATTAAAAAAAAAAATCGGACGCGATTTGATCTATCGTGCATTAATTTTTAAAAAAATAGGACGCGATTTGATCTACCGTGCATTTTTAATTATGTCTATAGAAGTTTTTATGCGTACATATTGTTCAAAACAGAATTGGGAAAAATAATTGTTATTCATCTTCTCTTTATTCTTTACAGTATACATATATATATAAGGATTACAATCTTGGAGAAGAAGAAAGGAGATTGAGAGAAGATTGAGGGGTGAGAGATTTGGAAAATCTGTTTCCTATAGATTAGGAAACAGAATAATATACATATTAGTACTTATTACATTTCAACACTCCCCCTCAAGTTGGTGCATAGATATTGAATATGCCCAACTTATCAACAAATTTCAAGAAGAGCCGACTTGAAACTGTCTTGGTCAGGACAGCTGCGAGTTGATCTTCTGACTTCACTTTAGATGTCTCAATGACTTTCTCATTCAATTTCTCATTGATGAAGAATCTATCAACTTCTACATGTTTCGTCCTATCATGTTGAACCGGATTGGCGACAATATCACATGCTGCTTGACTGTTGCAATACACGTTCATAGGTTCATTCGGACCACAGCCTAAGTCCTGCAACAAAAGTTTCAGCCATAAAACTTCTGCTATATATAGAGCTATTCCGCGATACTCAGCCTCTGCACTAGAGCGTGCAACAACATTCTCCTTCTTGCTTCTCCATGTAACTATATTTTCTCAAATAAAGGTGAAGTATCCTGAAGTGGAGCGCCTATCAATTATAGATCTTGCCAAATCAGCATTAGTATATGTCTCAACCTTCAAGTGACCATGTTTCGCAAATAGGATCCATTTTCCTGGAGCAGACTTAATATATCTCAGAATTCTCATTACTGTATCCATGTGATGTTCCTGAGGTGCATGCATAAATTGACTTACCACACTTAAAGCATATGATAAATCTGGCTGTGTATGCGCAAGATACATCAGTCGTCCAACTAATTTCTGATATCTTTCCTTATCAGAGGGCACATGATCAGGTTCGTTGCAAAATTTTAGTCCTTCTTCTAATGGTGTACCAATTGGCTGATAAGCAGACATTCCAGTTTCTTTCAATAAATCGAGAGCATACTTTCTTTGAGACAGAAATATACCATTTCTCGAGCGAGAAACTTCAATACCAAGAAAATATCTTAAAGAGCCAAGATCCTTCATTTCAAACTCTTGTGACAAGTAACTCTTCAATGCCATTCTCTCCTCAGGATCATTCCCAGTTACTATCATGTCATCCACATATATAATGAGAACAGTAATCTTACCTTCTTTCCTTTTCAGGAATAAGGTATGATCTGAATTACTCTCACAATATCCGAATGACCTCATTGATTTTGTAAACCTCCAAACCAAGCTCTTGGCGACTGTTTGAGACCATATAGCGCATTCCTCAATCGACATACTTTATTACTGTGTTGGACTGGTCTGTTCGACCCTGGTGGAAGATCCATATAAACATCCTCTGTCAATTTCCCATACAAAAATGCATTCTTCACATCAAATTGCTCCAACGGCCAGTCAAAATTTACAGCAAGTGACAGTAGGACTCGAACAGTATTGAATTTTTCCACAGGTGCGAATGTATCTTCATAATTTATTCCATACGTTTTAGTGTATCCTTTGGCAACCAGCATTGCTTTGTATCGCTCTATTGAACCATCAGACTTATATTTCACCGTATAAATCCATATGCATCCTACTGGCATCTTTCCTGCTGGCAGCTCGACTATCTCCCAAGTCTCATTCTTTTTCAAGGACTTCATCTCCTCATCCATAGATGCTTTCCATCTTGGATCAGTAAAGGCTTCCTGCACACTATTAGGAATAGATACAGTAGATAATTGATTTACAAATAACTTATTTGATTCCGACAAGCGGTAAGTGGATACATAATTACTCATAGGATATTTGACGTTACTAGTGGGATCAGGTTCATAAGTGGGTTTTAGAATACCTCTATTAGTACAGTGCAGGAGTTCTCTTCTAGGAGCTTCGGATAACGATGACGATTGATTTTGGGGTTCTGACGGTTCACTCTCACTGAAATTCGGTACTGGTTGCAATTCTTCAAGAGGGTCTTCTACAAGAGGGTCTTCTTCCCTTGGTTGCACTTCTTCATGAGGGTCTTCCTCCCTTGCTAGGTCTTCATTCAAGTGTTCGCCATTATTTGTATCCAGTTGTTCGTTCTGGCTGGTAATTACTTCATCATACCCAAGAGTCTAAACTTTACTAACCCCTTCATCATACCCAAGAGTTTGAACTTCACTTCGGTACTCCTCCTGAAGTTCAGTCGTAGAAGAAAAAAAATACATTTTATCTTCGTGGAACACAACTTTCATAGTCACAAACATCCTTTGAGTTGGTGGGTGATAGCACCGATACCCTTTCTTATTCTGTGCATATCCCACGAAAACATAGTGAACAGCTCAAAGAATTAACTTATTGCGTTCATGTTGATGAAGATGAACAAATGCAACACACCTAAACACACGAGGTGGCAAGTTGATGACTTTTGGTGTATTCAAAGCTTCTGTTAATGCTTAAAATGGTGTGAGGAAGTTTAGGATACTAGAGAAAACTCGGTTGATTAAGTATGCAGCAGAAGCAAGGGCTTTCTCCCAATAAATGAGTGGCATTTCCATGGATAAGAGAAGCACGGACCACCTCGAGTAAGTGTCTATTTTTTCTTTCTGCAACCCCATTCTGTTGAGGTGTATATGAGCATGTAGTCTGGTGAACAATGTCGTGTTCCTTCAAATATTATTGCAGATTCGAACTCAGGTACTCTCCGCCATTATCACTCCTAAGAACTTGAATCTGTGATTTATACTGAATCATAACATGCTTTTGAGATTTCTGAAACAAGCCACTAACTTCACTTTTCGACTTCATCAAACAAATCCAGGTCATACGAGTACAGTCATCAATAAATGTCACAAACCATTTGGCTCTTCCAAATGTAGTGATTTTAGATGGACCCCAAACATCAGAATGAATAATCACAAATGGAAGAGAACTTCTACTTGGATTTGGGGGAAAAGAGATACGGTGACCTTTTGCGAGTTCACACACATCACACCGAAAGGCAGAAATATCCAACTTTAAAAATAAACTTGGAAATAATTTCTTCAAATAACCAAAAGAAGCATGTCCTAGACGTCGATGTCATAGCCAAATATCTGATTTCTTCTTCTCATCTTCAGATCCTTCCACACTTAGAGCTTGAGTTAACTTGCTTGAACTTTCAGATTCTAAATCCAGGTAATAGAGCTTACCATGTCTAATCCCATAACAATTCTTCTTGTGAGTCCGAATATCCTTAAACACACAATGTGAAGGCCAAAAAAACTACAATACAATGTAAGGAGGTAGTTATTTGAGCAACAGATAAGAGGTTAAAATTCAAGGATGACACAACTAGGGCAGTATCTAAGGTTAGGTTATTTGTGAGAGGTATGGAATCCTCGCCAGTAACAGTGGCAGGATCACCATTGGCAGTGGACACAGTTGATTTGGTGGATGGTTGAAAATTTTGAACTTGTCTAGAATCAAAAGTCATTTGATCGGTAGCACCCGAATCAATTATCCATGCATTATTCATAACAAAGGCAGAAAAACCTTACCATCATTACCTGCAACAGCATGATCAGCAACTCCAACTGCGATACTGGGTTGATTGCAAGTCTTCTTCCTAATATCCCTGCTATGATCCCAGTTTTCCGGATAGCCGACAATCTTATAACAACGAGCTTTCGTGTAGCCAGTCTTGCCACAATGAATACACTTTCTTTACTCATACAGATATTGTCCCATAGCAACACAACAAGGAGAACAAGTTGTCGACCAAGCAGTGAGCAACAAACACCAATGGAGTACAACAACAAATCAACATAGGCATCGAACGGTGATTTCGATAGGGAAGAGGAGCCGGATGGCAAATCAACACAACAAATCAACACAACAATGGCAGCAAATCAACACAGGCATCGATCGTGAAGAGGGAAAACACCAACGGCAGCAAATCAACACAGGTTGGTTGCCGTTTTCGAACAGTGATCGACACAGGAATCGATGGCGGCACGCTAGAGGCATCCCATCGTCGATCTGGAACAGGAGCAGCCAAGAGGCGAGATCGATGGGCGTCGATGGGGATGCTACTGGGCAGAGGGGGTCGGTCGAGGAAGGCGGCTCGATCGTTGAGGGAGGTCGGCGGGGTGGTTTGCCGAAGGTGTTGACGAGGAGGGCGGCGCTACAGGAGGGCGCCGGAGGTCGAAAGGTCATCGGAGAAGACAAACAGTGGGTTGGGTCTAGCATCGACGAAAGGGGAGAGGTACATGAAGATGAGTCCGGCTATGGCGAAAGGGGAGAGCAGCGGGGTCAGCGATGGGATCTGTGGATGACGGCGAGGAGGTTTGGGGATCGGGTTTTGGTCGGGTTCGAATGGAGGCATCAGATCCGATTGCCTCCGTCTCTTCTTCTTCTTCAACTAGCCTAGATCTTGTTAGGCTTTGATACCATGTTTGAAACAGATTTGGGAAAAATAATTGTTATTCATCTTCTCTTTATTCTTTATAGTATACATCTATATATTAGGATTACAATCTTGGATGAGAAGAAAGGAGATTGAGGGGTGAGAGATTTGGGAAATCTGTTTCCTATAGATTAGGAAACAGAATATACATATTAGTACTTATTACATTTCAACACATATTAGCTTTGCAATTTGTGTGTTCTTTGGGTTCAGGGGATGAGATGAAATGGTTATGTAAAAATGGTTTTACAGGAATTTGAAGAAAATGTTTTTGTTTTTTTTAAAAATGTGTCGGACGAAATAACAAATTTTGTCTGATGCATATTTAGCCCACAATTTCGTCGGACGCAAAATCATCCTCCGTCCGAGAGCATAATAAATTTAAAAGATAATAATAATTTTAACGGGACCAAACTACATCTATTGTTCGTATGAAAAAAATTTTATAAAAAAAGCCAAATTTTAAATTTAACAGACTACAACTATAACTCTAACTTCCTATTTCTAATGCTAAATACACAGTTTTTGAATTCCAACGTCTACAGATACTCTAATGAGTTAGAGCCTGTAGTCGTTTAAGTTAAAAAATGGGTATATAAAAATTTTGGAAAGAGCAAATAGCGGAAAAGGTTGCAGTCGTCTATACTAAAAAAAATGGTTTTTTTTTTTTACGAAACGAAAGATGATATACCGTTTGAAGATCTGCGTAATATTTTTTAAAAAAATATTGTGAAGGACGGCAGATGATCTGTCGTCTCGAAATTATTAAAAAAAAATGTGAAGGACGGCACATCATGTGCCGTCCAACACAAAGATTTTTTTTTTCTTTCTATCTTCACATCATATTGTGTTTTTTTTTTTTTTAATAATTCAAACGGCAGATCATATGCCGTTCAACACTTTCCCAATTAAAAAATTTATCTCAGATGACAAATCATCTACCGTCTAACTATAAAACGGTAAATCATCTTCTGATTTCTAAAATATGGATAAAGTCATTTTCTCTGCCAAATATAGCCGTCTTCTGTTCATTCGAAATCCAAAAAATGAATATATAGATGACGAGTATACATGGTTTTTTTTTCCCTTCAAAATATCAATTTTTTTTTGGATATATAGCACTGCAGATGCTCTTAGGGCTGGCTTAGGGCTGGCAAATGGAGCAATACCAAATCTTCTCAGAGTACTTGAGTGGTTCAGACTGTTCTCTCTAATCTGAAAAGCACTAAGAACTACAAAATCTCTGATGCTGATTTATCTGGCAAATTTACTTTGGAAATTCCTCGATGATGATCTTCTTGAACCAGAGGAAGGTGAAATCTCTGAGCAGGAGTTTGGCAGTAATGCTTTGATTCTTAAATCTGATTACGACAAGTTATTGTGCAAGTTCATAAGAATTGTTTCTTTTTTAAGATTGATCATGAACAAACATGTATCAAAAACTATTTATGTTCATGATACATTCAAAGTTTGATCCTATTATATATCTTTCTATCAACTCTTTGGTTAATTTTTTGTTTACCAATTTTTCTCCTATTCAAAAATTATACTGGTCGTAAGTTGACTTTGTTTGATTTTGATGAAGAATATGAACTATTACATTCTCTGTCAGCTCCTCCTATTGCTTCTCTTGCCACCAATACTAGCACTGACGTCACATTTACCCGATATCTGGATCCGACCCGGATACGGTATTGGACCGGAATTGTCCCAATCTATATACATCCGGGTCCTAAAATAAGACCCGATGCACTTCCGGATCTGGGTCCTGATCAACTCAAAATAGAACCGACCCGGACCCGGACCTGGACACGCATCCGTTAGAAAATACCCTCCCAAAATATGGAATTAGAATAATAGGGTTATAGGGATATACATATAAAAATAATTGTTGAAGATAGATGTGTAAATATAATTTTTATTCATGTACTTAAGGGCAACAATTGTTGAAACTGTAGGGTATCGGGTGCTAAAATACTTAAGTGCAAAAATTTATTCCCTGCTATTGGACCCGACGGATAGAATTTTTTTAACTAGGACCCAGACTTGGTTTTTGCAAGTCCGGGTTCGGGTCCAATTTTTGGACCTGCGAGGTACCGGTCCGGGTCCAAGCCCGAGTAGTGGATGACCTGACCAGATAGGACCCGATACCAGCTCTAAGATCATTTGTATACACTTAAGAACATGCATAAAATATTAATAACAATCGAAAACATGTTTCCATGAATCTAGATCTTAATCACGTTACAAAAGTACATTAATATAAAATCCTAAATCATGAAACTATAGATCTTTGCTAAATCAAAAGAAGAACAAAATTAAAAGCGTAAGCACTAACCTGAAGCCATTGATGAAAATTGCGCAGAGGGTTTGGATCTTCCTATATAATACGCACTTCTATGAGAGGCCGTCTCTATATTCTTCTGTTGATGGGATGACAGATGGAATAAGAAGATGCGTATATATAGGGGACCATAACCCTAATTGATAATTATTGATTTCCAATTTTGTCCATCACAAAATAAGAAATTTATTTTACGGTCTCTACACGTGTTATATCACACTAACATTATATGCTTTTAACCCATTACTTAATCTTGATTAGATTACTTTAATTTGGGTTAGACTTTAGGATAGCAATCATACATTTAGTCACATATGTGAGCCCACATAGATTATTTTCCAACAATCTCCCACTTGGGCCACATATGTTACTCCTTATAAATGTACATACTTTATGAGCTCAAAATTTTGCTATCAAAAGCATAGCCAAACAATCTCGTCCATTAATCATGCAAATATAGGATCAAAGCAATTTTAGTTACATTTATCGTAACTAAATTCATCAATGATCACATATATTAACATAATCAAATGACATAGATCAAGTGCGAATGGGTAGCATGAAAATTTCATGTAATGTGATCTATACACATGCCTATTTCCAACTGGTCCTCTTTAAAACTTAAGTGAGGTCAGAACCAAAACATGACAAATGAGTGAGAAAACTGAATTCTTTATTTTTGATCAGAAAATAACCAAATGTATAAATGTCTCACACAAACATAATGCAAATAAAATACAAACTCCCACTAAATCATGATATCCTCAAATAATACAATACCCATATGAGCAGTGTGCTCATGAAAGACCTTGGGTGGTAATCCCTTTGTAAGCGGATCCGCTATCATGGAGTTTGTCCCAATGTGCTCTATGGATATCTGTCCACTTTACACTCTTTCTTTCACAACTAGGAACTTTATGTCAATATGCTTCGACTTTGTCGAACTCCTGTTGTTGTTGGAATACATCACGGCCGACTTATTGTCACAAAATAACTTGAGTGGTCTTTCTATATTCTCCAAAATGCGCAGCCCAGTGACAAAATTCCGCAGCCATATTTCGTGATTTGATGCCTCATAGCATGCTACATACTCTGCTGCCATAGTGGAAGAAGCTATGAGTGTCTGTTTGACACTTTTCCAGGATATAGCTCCTCCAGCTAACATGTAAATATAGCCTGATGTAGACTTTCTGCTATCTTGGCACCCAGCGAAATCAGAATCAGAATATCCTACGACCTCCAAATGATCTGATTTTCTATATGTGAGCATGTAATCCTTTGTTCTCTGAAGATACCTCATAACCCTCTTGGCTGCTATCCAATGGTCCATACCAGGTTTGCTTAAATACCTGCCTAACATCCCAACAATGTACGCAATATCCGGACGTGTACATACTTGAGCATACATTAGACTCCCAATAGCTGATGCATAGGGGATCTTTTGTATTTCCTGAATTTCAAGGTTACTTTTAGGACACTGATTGAGACTAAATTTGTCTCCTTTAGCGACAGGGGTATCCCTTGGTCTACAATCTTGCATGCCAAACCTTTTGAGTACTTTATCGATGTATCCCTTTTGCGATAATCCTAGAATACCTCAAGAACGATCTCGGTGTATCTGAATTCCTAATACAAAAGAGGCATCCCCAAGATCTTTCATCTCAAAATGCTTGGACAGAAACATTTTAGTTTCATGCAATAAATCTATATCATTAGTGGCAAGCAATATGTCATCGACATATAGAACTAAGAATATATGCTTGCTCCCACTGAACTTGTGATACACACAATCATCAACTATATTCATCTCGAAACAAAATGAGATAATTACTTGATGAAACTTGTGGTACCATTGACGAGAAACTTGCTTGAGTCCATAGATGGATTTTGTCAATTTACAAACCATATTCTTTGGATCTCCCGATACAAAGTTTTCTGGTTGCACCATATAAATTGTCTTGTCAATGTCACCATTGAGAAACGCCGTCTTGACATCCATCTGATGTAGCTCAAGATCAAGATGAGTAACAATTGCCATAATTATCCTAAACGAGTCTTTCGATGAAATTGGAGAGAAAGTCTCTGTAAAATCAATGCCTTCTTTCTGAGTATAGCCTTTAGCTACAAGACGTGCCTTATACCTCTCCACATTACCATTTGCATCCCTCTTGGTCTTAAATATCCATTTACAACCAATTGGTTTTGCACCTTCTGGTAATGGGACAAGTTCCCAAACTTTATTATCTTGCATAGACTTATACTCCTCATTCATGGCATTAATCCACTTTTGAGAGTTACAACCTTTCATGGCCTGATGAAATGTGATTGGATCATCTTCCATCATTCCATTGTCATCCTCATGTTCTTGGAGAAATGCAATATAATCATCCGGAATAGCATTCCTCCTTTCTCTCGTGGATCTCCTTAATGGCACTGGTTCTTGAGGTTGTTGAGTTTGTTCTTCTGAAACAATTACCTCATCTTGAATGGGGGGTTGTTCAACATTGTCTTGTTGAGGTTCCAGATTCACTTCTTGATCAATAATAGGTGTGGGAACCTGTATATTGTCAAAAGTGATTGTAGGAATTGGGCTTGTAATTGAATCCAATTCCTCCTCAAAAGCAATGTTCCTGACTTTATTTCTTCCCCCAAACTCAACTTCCTCAAAAAATGTTGCAGTTCCCGTCTCAAAAATATTCCTAAGCGTGGGATCATAAAACTTATAGCCCCTAGATCGTTCAGAATAACCAATAAAGTAGTTGCTTACTGTTTTGGAGTCCAGTTTCTTTTCATATGGCCTGTAAGGCCTTGCCTCAGCTGGACATCCCCAAATGTGAAAGTGCTTTAGACTAGGCTTTCGACCTGTCCAAAGCTCATAAGGTGTTTTGGCAGCTGCTTTAGTTGGTACTCTATTGAGAATGTAAGTTGCAGTCTTTAATGCTTCTTCCCAGAGGGACTCAAGTAAGGTGGAATGAGCAATCATACTCCTTACCATATCCTTAAGAGTCCTATTTCGTCTTTCAGCAACACCATTCATACTAGGTGATCCTGGCATTGTGTACTGTGGTACAATACCGCATTCCTCTAGGAATTTAGCAAACGGTCCTGGACGTTGTTCACCTGAGCCATCATATCTGTCGTAGTACTCACCACCACGATCAGATCTGACAATTTTAATCCTTTTGTTGAGTTGATTCTCAACTTCAGCTTTATATGCTTTGAACACGTCCATAGACTGTGATTTTTCATGAATGAGATATAGATACCCATAACGTGAGTAATCGTCTATGAATGATATAAAATATTGTTGACCATTCCAAGATCCCGTAGGGAATGGCCCACAAATATCTGTATGAATCAATTCTAAGACGCCTGAAGATCTATTGGCACCTAATCTCTTAGTTTTGGTCTGTTTTCCCTTTATGCAGTCTACACAGATATCAAAGTCTGTGAAGTCCAGGGACTCCAAAATGCCATCAGACACAAGACGCTCAACTCTACCTTTTGAGATATGACCTAAGCGATTATGCCATAATGACGCTGAATTTTCTTTATTTAATTTACGTTTAGTACCATGTGACTCTACATGCAAGGTTTCATTATAGGATGCAATTGTTTCAAGCAAATAAAGGTTGTCATAAACATTCAAGTAACCAGTTCCAACAACATTTGAATTTAAAGACAAACTGAATTGATTGTTTCCAAATGAACAATAATAACCAGATTTGTCCAACAAGGAAACAGAAATTAAATTTCGTCTAAAAGACGGAATAACAAAAGTTTCTTTTAAATCCAAATAAAAACCAGTTCCTAATAACAACCTAAAATGCCCAACTGTTTCCACTTCTACCGATTTTCCATCGCCCACAAAGATGTATCTTTCACCATCATTTGGCTTTCGGCAGCTCAAGCAACCATGCATAGAAACACTTATGTGAGTAGTAGCACCAGAATCTATCCACCAAGTGTTTCTAGGTACTGAAGATAAATTAACTTCAGAACAGATCAAAGTCATTTCAACCTTATTGTTTTTAGCAAAACGTTTCTCAATTTGATCTAGAAAATCTATGGCTTTAGTAATCCTATCGGATTCTGTGCCCCTAAAGGCTTCTGGAATGCTGTGTTTCATAATCATTAGACTCATGCGATTTGAACGATCCCATCTCTCAAATACCCTTTTATCATCAGGAGTGCTTTCTGTAGTGAGAGATGGAGGTTGTTCTTCCCTTAATGCATGGTCTAATTCCATACAGCCAAGAGTTATCAGTAGGGTCCCTTTCCATTCCTTGAAATTTGTCCCATTAAACATGGGAATAGAATTGATGTTAGCAGTTATTGAGGCAGTAGATGATAAACTAGCTGAATATAGAACAAAAAAATAAACAAAATAAGCTCACATGAGAATCCATATAAAACAATAAATTCAAATAATGGTTAATCCCATCTCAAGATATCAGGCACAACGTTAATATCAAGTCTTTAGACAGTAACATTAACTGTAAGCGGTACTCTTGTTGTAGTAATCAAATATTGACAATAAATCCTGTCAAATAATAAGTCATTCTTTGGACTGACTTATTGTTCACATGGAATACCTTATAATTGTCACATATTTATTACCACAGATGTGTATGAAATTCGGCCAAATATCAACTTACCTTTGGGTCAGTTAATAAACGCATGAATTTCAAACACACAATTATCTTGATATTTTAAATAAATTAATCTACACAAAAGAGGTCACTTTGGCAACATTTTGTTTCAATTAGACTATTCAAAATATTAGACATTCATAAGAAAATCCAAAACCATAATTTAAATTTAATTGTTTACCAAAAATTTATCTTTTCCTTAACTTCATAATTTTACTTTATTTGTAGATAGATAATATCAGGGTAATATCTATTGATTTTTATTTATCCGATTATAGGACAAATATCTTTACAATTTTGATAATCATAATTAGTCATTAGGATTAAACAGAATATTAATCTAATATCCTAGATCCGAATTTCAAAATATCGCAGATCGATTAACAAAACACAATATTAACCAAAATTGATAAGAGAAACCAGAATTAATTAATCCATTTCTTGCCCGATGTCTCTCTTTCACCGCGAAAGAAGCACAGTCGAAGGCGGTGGGCCCCCATGCACGTGACATCAACCACGCGCCCAGGCAAGCAGCAAATGCTGCTGCCCCTTCTTCAACCGGGTGGGTGGGTCCCTTCTTCATCTCAACGTCACCATGTGGTGACAGCAGCCCAGCAACAATTGCTGCCTTCTTTGAGTCTCGGGCCCCACCACCAACGGAATCCCATAGAAAAGCCCCATAGGAAACTTTATAGACAAATCTATATTAATTATCTATAACATCATCATCACATGCAACGTATTTAAAGTTTGACCCAGTGACATAATTAATATGTATAAACATCATCTATATTAATTATCTATAACATCATCAGTGGGAACTGCTGCACAGTTGGTTTATCAAAAAACCCAAAACCATGTTTTAAAACAAAGCTTACGATTTTTTATTTTTTATTTTTTTGATTCCAGATAAGAAGCGATTAATCCAATTATTTCATCAATTGAATTTCTTAAACAGGAAGATCAAAATACCAAGAAAAAGAATATCAAAAGAAACCCTGAATTCTTAAATTTCTTTAAACAAGAAACCCTAAATTTCTTCAACTAATTCAGCAAAGATAGGCTCTGATACCAATTGTTGGGATTTTATATACATTTAAGAACATGCATAAAATATTAATAACAATCGAAAACATGTTTCCATGAATCTAGATCTTAATCACGTTACAAAAGTGCTTTAATATAAAATCCTAAATCACGAAACTATAGATCTTTGCTAAATCAAAAGAAGAACAAAATTAAAAGCGGAAGCACTAACCTGAAGCCATTGATGGAGATTGCGCAGAGGGTTTGGATCTTCCTATATAATACGCACTTCTATGAGAGGCCGTCTCTATATTCTTCTGTTGATGGGATGACAGATGGAATAAGAAGATGCGTATATATAGGGGACCATAACCCTAATTGATAATTATTGATTTCCAATTTTGCCCATCACAAAATAAGAAATCTACTTTACGGTCTCTACACGTGTTATATCACACTTAACATTATATGCTTTTAACCCATTACTTAATCTTGATTACATCACTTTAATTTGGGTTAGACTTTAGGATAGCAATCATACATTTAGTCACATATGTGAGCCCACATAGATTATTTTTCAATAACCCGGACCCGGACCTGGACACGGATCCGTTAGAAAATACCCGCCCAAAATATGGAATTAGAATAATAGGGTTATAGGGACATACATATAAAAATAATTGTTGAAGATAGATGTGTAAATATAATTTTTATTCATGTACTTAAGGGCAACAATTGTTGAAACTGTAGGGTATCGGGTGCTAAAATACTTAAGTGCAAAAATTTATTCCCTGCTATTGGACCCGACGGATAGACTTTTTTTAACTAGGACCTAGACTTGGTTTTTGCAAGTCCGGGTTCGGGTCCAATTTTTGGACCCGCGAGGTACCGGTCCGGGTCCAAGCCCGAGTAGTGGATGACCTGACCAGATAGGACCCGATACCAGCTCTAACCAATGCTATCAAGCACTTTTCTGATTTTGAGGTTGAGGAAGTTGTCTCTTTGGGTGAAGTTGCTCCCTTCTGGTCCTGTGTCTAAGAAGAAAATGAGAAAAGCATATTCTACTACTATCCTTGTTAGAAAATATGTGGTAGAATTGCATGAACAATTTAGAAAGACATATATATATATATATATATATATATATATATATATATATATATATATATATATATATCAATCACTACAACACAAACAGGATACGCCGACGTTTATTTTGACCTACCCGGCGTTTTTAAATGCCGGTGTAGATCATACCGGCATTCTTAAAAACGCCCGGAAGAAATGCCGGGGAAGAAGGCGTCGCAGTAGAAATAGGGTCTACACCGGTGTTTTTATAAACCGCCGGTATATCCTACTACCTACAGCGTCTTTTGGAAAACGCCGAGGTAGGTCCCTTTTTGTTTGGCCTTTTTTCCAATATAATAGCTATACCGGCGTTTTACAAACTGCAGGAATTTTTTTTTTAATTTTTTTGCACTTATATATATATATATATATATATATATATATATATATATATATATATATATATATATGCACAAATATCAGAAGATTCAAAGATATAACATATCAACCACTCGGAATTGAAGAAACAACGCATTATATAACTCCCTACCTCCTACTGTGGTAGGGATTCACCCTTATCCTGAAAAAGATCTCCATGGCGACTATAAAACCCCCCTACCTCCTACTGTGGAAGGTGATCACTCTTTGCACACTAAAGCTCTTTCTCTTCACTTTTTCTGTTTATTGACTTGACCGTCGGAGGGTTCGTCGCCGGGATCCATCCCGGGGTCTCGAACGTTTGTGCAGGTTCAAGGGAGCACCAAGGAGTCAACTAGTCAAGAAGGAAGAAGAAGGGTTCCGCCTATTCGAGTTCCTCACGAACCTACAAATCTCATCTATTGCCCCCACACTAGAATCCAGCGGCAACACACACACACACACACACACACACACACACACACACACACACACACACACACACACATATATATATATATATGAGGAATGCTCCATTGAAAACGTACTGTAGCGATGAAAACGTGGAAAACCACCTAGGCCGTTGTTGGATATAATGCATTATAACCTAGGCCGTTGTTTCCAACAACGGCCTAGGTGGTTTTCACGTGTTTTCACAACATTTGCGTTTTCAGTAGAGCATTTTCCTATATATATATATATATATATATAGGGGCCGGTTCGGGTGAGAACCAGCCCTGGGGTGAGAACCTAAGGGCCTCTCTCTACCACTCATCAAATCATTTTGAATGGCTGAGATTATGCAACTACAAAAATGGTAATAGATCCTAATGTATAGACTTTTTTTGGTGTGTGACGGTTTAGGTAAATCTTTCAAATTGGAGAGAGAAAATATTTGGTTCCCGAAAAATATGGAACGTGATTTTGTATCCCATTAATAGCAAATGCAGAATAAATCACCATTTTTTATCCCTTAACCCTAGTAATAACACAACAAAAAAAGTCCAGAGTTTTTTTCCCGCACGATTTCATTCCTTCATCATCGAAAATTACTAAACACTCGCGACAAGACCTAGGAGATCGTAGTTTAGGCGATTTCAATTTGGTTAGACATGTCACCGAAAAAGAACATGAAGAGGCTCATTTGCGACGGCGCCGGCGCCGGTGAGGTTTTTTTTTTTATAAAATTATTCCGATGTCGCCTTTTATTATTTTATTTTCTTGCAATTCGTTCTACTTTATTGAATCCCCGAACAATTTGTTCTTTTAATTATAAATTTCTGAATCTTTTTCGTGATAATTTTTCCTGTAAAATGATTTTTGAAATGCTTTAAAAGTTTGGCTATTTAGGGCAAAACTTTCGAATTAAGGGGTTGTATAGGGCCTAAAAAAATAATAACAATACAGGCAGTTGCTATTTAGGGCCTAAAAAAAATAGTTTTTGCATTCAACAGTTGCTATTGAAATGCATTCAACAGTTGCTACTATGTTATTGATGGTTTTTGCATTCAACAGTTGCTATTAATTACTATGCAGTTGCTATTTACTTGAAAAATTGATTTTCTAAATAGTTGCTATCCAGTTGCTATGAAATTGCTAATTAATTGCTATGCAGTTGCTATTTTGTTTTGAGTTTCTATGCAGTTGATATGCAGTTGCTATTTATAATTATCACAGTTGCTATTTATAGTTATTACAGTTGCAATTTATATTTATTTCAGTTGCTATTTATACTTATTACAGTTGCTATTTATAGTTATTACAGTTACTATTTACAGTTGCTATTACAGTTGCTATTTTGTTTTGAGTTTTTAATTATTACAGTTGCTATTTATAATTATTACAGTTGCTATTGAAATTGATTCAACAGTTGCTACTATGTTATTGATGGTTTTTGCATTCAACAGTTGCTATTAATTACTATGCAGTTGCTATTTACTTGAAAAATTGATTTTCTAAATAGTTGCTATCCAGTTGCTATGCAATTGCTAATTAATTGCTATGCAGTTGCTATTTTGTTTTGAGTTTCTATGCAGTTGATATGCAGTTGCTATTTATAGTTATCACAGTTGCTATTTATAGTTATTACAGTTGCTATTTATATTTATTTCAGTTGCTATTTATAGTTATTACAGTTGCTATTTATAGTTATTACAGTTGTTATTACAGTTGCTATTACAGTTGCTATATTGTTTTGAGTTTTTATGCAGTTGATATGCAATTGCTAATTAACTGCTATGCAGTTGCTATTTATAGTTATTACAGTTGCTATTTATAATTATTACAGTTGCTATTTATAGTTATTTATAATTATTACAGTTGCTATTTCTAACATTAATTGCTATGCAGTTGCTATTTTGTTTTGAGAGTCTATGCAGTTGCTAATCAATTGCTATGCAGTTGCTATTTACATGAAAGATTTTGTTTCTAATTTGATATTATTCAGTTGCAATCTAGTTCTTATGCAATTGCTCATTACATTTAAAAACTTGTTGTAATTGATGTCTTTGTGTTATTTATTTCAAAGGTGAAAGTACTTCGAAAAGAAGTTCAAGTTGCGCACTTAATGTTAGAAATGAAGCAAATATTGATAGTTGTCAGAAGAATGTAAACGACGACTTTGTCGAAGTAGATGCTGGAAATAAAAGGGATAATGAGAAGCCAGCTGAGAGCGTCGCCGATGAGCCAGTTGTACTTAGTAGGACATGCTCCCGTATTCTGGTGAATGCTATCAAAGACATGAAGGATGCACAGCGACGTGCTGTTGTTGAAATGGGATTTGGTAACATCCTGTATTTGAAAACCACGAAGGTACCAGCTTCTTTGGCGTATTGGGTTCTTGATCACTTTGATCCTAGGAGCTGCGAATTGAAGATGGAAAATGGACGGTCACTTCATGTGGAATCCGATGACGCTGCACTAATTTTTGGACTGCCGAGAGGTAAGCTCCAATTAGATAGAAAGTGGAGAAGGGCAGTATGTCCAAAGGTTTTGGAGTGGAAACAGCATATTGGGAAAGATAGAGTATTAATCAATACTCTGAAGGACAAGATGCTTGCCGAGGTTGATGGTGGCGTATGGTTCAAGCGTCATTTCGTGGTTTTATTAGGAGCTTGCCTATTTGAAAATCCGGGCAATGGGTATGTGAATCCCCAAATACTGAGCAACTTGGAATGTATGTCGACGCTAAGGGAGTACGACTGGGGTGATTACATGGTGAGATGCCTCGTAGAATGGAAGCTGAAATGGGAGGGAAAAAAAACAAAAAACTTCATGGGCCCGACCTTGTTCATTGTGGTGAGTTTTTTCGTACTTCATAAATATATATTTTGTGTACTATAATTAGCAATATGAATATCTATAAGTTGCAACTAATAAAATATTGGGTTAATTGATTTTTTCAGCTCTTTATCTCGATCGAGTCTTGTTTTTGATATTATTTTTCATTGTATTATTTTTTCATATCTTTTGTAGGCTCTTTACCTCGATCGTGTCGTGTTCTTGAGAAGAACCGTCCCAAGATGTTATCCGTTAATAAAGGTTTGGACGTTTGGTGAGATGTTGAAGCGGGAGAAGGATGAAAAGAAACACGGAGGTTTTGGGACAGGACATCTTTGCAACCGAATCGAATGGTCGGGTTAGGAACTTGAAGAAGATAAAGATGCTGAAGTTCTTGAAAAAGGATCTGAGAAGCCTACGGGAATGTCAACCGATGGTGAAAGTAGTGAAGCCGGAGGCGCTGTTCGCTTGTTTGCGGATAAATTCCTTACCAAGGCGAAAATATTGGCTGATACGATGGTTGATCTAATGTCAATGGTTCGAGATGCGTCGGCAGAGATCATGTCAGATCCGAATGTCAAGAATATGGTTGACAAGGCTCAAGTACTATTGGGTTGTACAGCCAATGTACCAGTAGAAAATGAAAATTTGGCAGATCAGCAAGCTGGTAGCACACAGAACATGTACGATTCATTCTGGGCTCAGGATGATGTATTTGATCAGTTGAAGGTGCTTGAGGAAGCAGCTGTTAAACGTTTCGCGTTTAATAAAGAAGTGGGCGCTAAAACAGATCGGCCAGACATGAGTGTATTGGGACATAATGAGCCAAGTTTCAGCCTTGGATTAACACAACTGAAAGGTGACGAAGATACGGGAGCTGAGCAGGTTCAAGATCCCTTGTTGCAGGTTGATAAATAATGAATTATATTTTTTTCCTTTTCAACTTTCCCTATACGAAAAGTTATTTTAATTGAAAGACTTGTGTATTTTGTAGGCACACAATAAGAGCACTGAGAAGAAGGAAGGAAGAACAGCACAGGTCATACCTTACAAATGTTATCTTTTTTGCTACGTTTAATGTATATACTTGCTAATTAATTGCTATGCAGTTGCTATTTTGTTTTGATTTTCTATCCAGTTGCTATGCAATTGCTAATTACTTGCTAAGCAGTTGCTATTTTGTTTTGAGTTTTTATGCAGTTGATATGCAGTTGCTAATTAACTGCCCTGCAGTTGCTATTTATAGTTATTACAGTTGCTATTTATAATTATTACAGTTGCTATTTATAGTTATTACAGTTGCTATTTATAGTTATTACAGTTGCTATTTTGTTTTGATTTTGTTTACTATGCAGTTGCTATTTATAACTATTAATTACTATGCAGTTGCTATTTACTTTAAAAATTGAGTTTCTAAATAATTGCTATGCAGTTGCTATTTTGTTTTGATTTTCTATCAAGTTGTTATGCAACTGCCAATTAATTGCTATGCAGTTGCTATTTTGTTTTGAGTTTTTATGCAGTTGATATGCAGTTGCTAATTAACTGCTATGCAGTTGCTATTTATAGTTATTATAGTTGCTATTTATATTTATTACAGTTGCTATTTATAGTTATTACAGTTGCTATTTATAGTTATTACAGTTGCTATTTACAGTTATGCAGTTGCTAATTAACTGCTATGCAGTTGCTATTTATAGTTATGCAGTTGCCATTTATAGTTATTATAGTTGCTATTTATAGTTATTACAGTTGCTATTTATAGTTATTACAGTTGCTATTTACTTGAAATATAGTTATTACAGTTGCTATTTACTTGAAATAGTTATTACACTTTTTTAGAGTCTATGCAGTTGCTAATTAATTGCTATGCACTTGCTATTTACTTGAAATATTGAGTTTCTAATTTGATAATATTCAGTTGCAGTCTAATTCTTATGCAATTGCTCATTACATTAAAATGTCATAGATTAAAGTGATGATAATGTATGTTTGTCAATATTAAAAATATTCTTATTCTGGAATAAAATTTAATTTTTTTATTATGAAAATACAAAAAAATATATAATGAATGTTTTTCATTAGTATACAAAAGAACCGTAATGTTTTTTCCTTTTTTTTGTGTTTAGGAATTGATGGAGGAGAAAACAAATTATTGTCAACAAAATGTTGAATGGGCGAAAAAAGCTGTTAGAAAACCTCGAAATCCTGTTAGAAAACGTCGATTTCCTAGTCAGGTATTGGTATTGCAGTTGCTATTTATAATCATTACAGTTGCTGTATAATCATGCTGCATTTGCTTATGGGAGTAGTATTTATGTTTAAAGGTTGATCGAGATGCGGATCTAGAAAATAAAAAGCGTCAGATAAACATGGGAAGTGGCAAGGTATTTGGATTGTTGTTTTTAAGATTTAATTCAATTGTTGTGCAATTTTTTGAATGATGTTAACTAGAATATTTGTTACCAACACTTCATAGGAGACCGAGACGCATACTCCGACTGATATAGGGGAATACTTGATTGTGAAAGGTCCAGAAGAGGGTGTGGAGATCAATAAGGCGAAGAAGAATTCTGATATTTTGAAAGGCAAAAACCCTATTGAGACTGCACACCACATGGTACGCCGGAAACAAACAGAAAAAAAAAGAAGACTGAAAAATTAATTTCCCCGTACGTCCGTAGGGAAGTGGCGTTAACCGAAGGATGGACTGATGCTGAAAAGAAGATTGGGTACTGGGTGATGAACAATGCTGATGCTGATATGTAAGTTTTTCTTTGTTTTGCTAATTAATTGCTAAGCAGTTGCTATTTTGTTTTGAGTTTCTATGCAGTTGATATGCAGTTGCTAATTAATTGCTATGCAATTGCTAATTAATTAGTTGCAAGGCAGTTGCTATTTTGTTTTGAGTTTCTATGCAGTTGATATGTAATTGCTTATTAATCGCTATGCAATTGCTATTTACTTGAAAATTGAGTTTCTAAATAGTTGCTATGCAGTTGCTAATTAATTGCTATGCAGTTGCTGTTTTGTTTTGAGAGTCTATGCAGTTGCTAATTAATTGCTAAGCAGTTTCTAAATAGTTTTTATGCAATTCTAAGGATTTTTATAGCTGACTTATTATTTATTGATGTAGGATGGAGATCTTATTTTACACCGGACAGTATCAGCTCAGTAGAGAACAAATGATTTCACTTTTGCCATCTGTTTATGTGGAAGCATCGGTTATTGATATTTGGAGTATAATACTCAATCAAAAGGAGATGTCTCGGTCGAAAGGTTCACCATGTAGATTCTTCGCATCTACATACCTAACTGTGAGTCTGACTAAAATTATTTATTTATTTATTTATTTATTTATTTTTATTTTTCATTTATTATTAATTTTTTTTTTTGCATTCTTTTGTTTGTTTCACAACTATTTTCGGCCTAACATAATTTACGGTTAGGCATACACTGCTATGAACCCTGTTAAAGAATGGAGTATGAATAGACGATGCGAGAAGTTCTTCGAGCGACTTGATGAGGAAATCGTTGATACGAAGTGGATGAAATTGGGCAGTATTGACATCGTAAGTTTGATGGTTATTAATTTTTTTAATGTTAGGCATATCTTACAGTTTGTGACGTAAAAAGAATGTGTTGCTATTTAGTTAATTTGAAATTGCTAATTTGCGTATGCAATTTGTGTTTTCAATAATACATGCAAGTCATTTTTACATGATGGTATATGACTTGAAGAATATGTCCATTGATCTTATTGATAACTCCTCGGCGATGGATACTGGTGAATTGAAGACGAAATATGGCGATGTTCCAGGATCACTGGTACGGACATTATGATAATTGCAACATCAAATTTATAACTTTGTGAGTACAGCCTACATTTAGTTAATATTGTTTTTAAACATTCTTGCAGAGCCAATTGTTTAATCTATTTTTGGAGTCAAAAGGAAAAAATAAGGAGTCCATGGAACTGCAGAATGTAAATATACGGAGGCTGAATATGCCTTGGAGGGACGACAAAAACAAGGAGGATTGTGGAGTGTTTCTGATGCGCCACATGGAGACATATCATGGCGGGGGAGAAAAAAATTGGAATAGTGGCTTGAAGAAGAACAATAAGAGACAGCTTAATGTATTGAGGATTAAGTACTGTGCTGCCATATTGAAATCTGACGTTAATACCTTAAAACATCAAGTTGATGCAGCTTCAAACCTCCACTATCAGCAACAATGTGTGGATGGGCCAATAGATTTGGTGCCCATTCTGCTTAATTACAAGCCGCCAACGGTCTGAGTGTTGTTAGATTATAGTAGTCAGATATATGATTCTTTTGTATGCTAATGAATGATTCTTTTGTATACTACTGAATGATATTGAAATTGCAAAACAGTATGATTCTTTTGTATACTAATGAATGATGTTGTTTTTGATCGATATACTTCATAATTACTTTAATTGTTTTGTATACTTCATAATTACTTTAATTTTAAATAGCAACTATAATAACTATAAATAGCAACTGTAATAACTATAAGTAGCAACTGTAATAACTATAAAATAGCAACTGTGATAACTATAAATAGCAACTGTAATAACTATAAATAGCAACTGAAATAATTATACAGCATTCTTGGCCACTAAAACAGCAACTGTAATAATTATAAATAGCAACTGTATAGAACGAAATGGTGAATGATTCTGCAGTTGCTATTATTTTTACAAACCTACATCATAATTACTTTAATTTTAAATAGCAACTATAATAACTATAAATAGCAACTGTAATAGCTATAAATAGCAACTGTAATAACTATAAATAGCAACTGTAATAACTATAAATAGCAACTGTGATAACTATAAATAGCAACTGTAATAACTATAAATAGCAACTGAAAAAATTATACAACAATACCTGGCCACTTAAACAGCAACTGTAACAATTACAAATAGCAACTGTAATAAACAGTAACTGTATGGAACGAAATAGTGAATGAATGATTCTGCATTTGCTATTATTTTGGGAATAAATATTTTCAATTCAAAAATAGCAACTGCATAGAAACTCAAAATCAAAATAGCAACTGCATAGCAATTGCATAGCAACTGCATATCAATTAATTAGAAACTCAATATTTCAAGTAAATAACAACTGCATAGCAATTAATTAGCAACTGCATAGCAACTACATAGAAACTTATGTTGTTTATTTCGAACTTAAAAAGAAACTGTAATAATTATAAATAGTAACTGTAATAAACAGTAACTGCAACTGTAATAACTATATTTCAAGTAAATAGCAACTGTACTAACTATAAATAGCAACTGTAATAACTATAAATAGCAACTGTAATATTTATACAGCAATACATGACCACTTAAGCAGCAACTGTAATAATTATAAATAGCAACTGTAATAAACAGTAACTGTGTATAGCAACTGCATAGCAACTACAAACTCAAAACTGTGTAGCAATTAATTAAAACTGTATAAACTCAAAACTATAAACTCAAAACTGAATATAGCAACTGTAAACTCAAAACAAAATAGCAACTACATAGCAATTAGACGAACTTATGTTGTTTATTTCGAACCCAAAGTAACTATATAATTAACGTTACAAATTTGATATTAAAATAACAACACCATAGAAACAAAATATCAAATAATTAACAGTAACCTATTAACATAGATTGAATTCAAAATAGCAACTGCATAAAATCATTCGACTCCGATGTCTTCTTCAACGACAACTGTTCGGCCAGGACAATTTCTAGCATCATGTCTAACTTTTTTCATGCATATGCTGCACGTACGCAACGGTTTCTTGTTGCGCTCAATCGCAGCTTCTTGACGAGAAACAAGTCTACTACCACTTCTTTTGGTGCTGACCTTGGTTGGTGGATGCACAGAGACTTGTTCAGGAGCAGGAGCTCCGAAATGCGTTTCGCACATCCTATTCTTGGTAGACGGACCAGCTTGTGTCTCTTCGGTGGAATTAAGCAGGGCCATTTGTTCTTTGATGCAGCGGTGGAAACTCGACATCTTTGCAATGTTACCATCAATAAGACCAATACACGAGTAAAAATTTGAAATTAAATTATTCATGATAGACTTTTGCTCATCAATGCTTGCGCAGTCGTTAAGGACATTGTTGTCAAGTTGGTGTATTGGCTTCGATTCAGCTGTTTTAGTCCATCGGTCGATAACATACTTATCAGGTATAGCTTCAAGTTTTTGATCTTTGAACACCCAGAAAATATGCCGACATAGTAAGCCCATCATTGTAAACTTCTTGCAGGTGCATGTCACATCCTCAGCAGTGTTGTTGTGTGTGACAGTTGCTATATCGCTACTGTCACTACTTATTTCATATGTAGAACTTAGGGAGCCTTTTGTGATACTGACAATGCTACAATCATAACATGCAGAGACGATCTCCTTTTGCGTTTCTTTGAAAATTGTTGACGTGTATACCTTGCTAGCATGCCTCTTGATCAACAACTGGGTGATGGGAATGGAGACAGATAAGGTGTTCTTGTTGTTCAACTTGTCGTATTCATTTCGCTGTTTTTCTAAAGCCCCTTCAAAAAATATGAAAAACTCAATCAAGTTTGATCGAGGGTTGAAGTGTATTTTGAAGAAATTGTTTTCGCTCTCAGACATTGATGTAGTTCGTAGCAAGCCGCTCATAGGGCAGTCCCTAAAATATGTTGGGATCCAAAACTCTCGTATCTGAAACATTGACTTCAACCAATTGTCGTCTTGAACTCCATATTCGGTCATTAATGTAACCCACTTATCTTCAAATTCTGGTGGCTCAATGAGGCTTGTCCAAACAATCGACCTCAACATCGATTTGAAAGTGTCGTCATCTTTCACTTTATTTGGTAGCCTCAAAGGCAACTTCTGCATGATGTGCCACATGCACAGGCGTCGCCTGACACCAGGAAATACGCGTTCAAGTGCAATCTTCAATGCAGGGTCTTGGTCTGTAATAATCATTGAGGGGCAATGACCCATGCAATCTTTAAATTTCTCAAGTACCCAAGTGTAAGAATCGACATCTTCCTTAGTGAGCAACGCAGCAGCAAAAGTTATACATCCGCCGTGGTTGTCTTTTCCCGTGAACGGAGTGAAGATCATGTTATACCTATGGATATATAAAAATTAGCATAAACTTGATTGTGGACATATTTTTTTTAAAAAAATCTACAAGTATCCTGTTTTGTTTGACATAAATAACTATAAATAGCAACTGTAACAACTATAAATAGCAACCGTAATAACTATAAATAGCAACTGTAATAACTATAAATAGCAACTGTAATAACTATAAATAGCAACTGAAATAGTTATACGGCAATACCTGACCACTTAAACAGCAACTGTAATAATTATAAATAGCAACTGTAATAAACAGTAATTGCAACGAACGAAATGGTGAATGATTCTGCAGTTGCTATTAATTTGGGAATAAATATTTTCAATTCAAAATAGCAACTGCATAGAAGCTCAAACACAGAAGAGCAACTGCATAGCAATTAATTAGCAACTGCAAAGCAACTGCATAGCAACTGCATAATACATTCAGTTGATATATAGTGAATTCACATCATGTAGTACATAAATTTGCGAAATGAGAAACAAGCAATAATAATATTGTTTCCAACTAATATATGTAATATTTGTGGCTACTTAAAATCAGAAAACAAACGCATGCTCGTACCTATTAGTTGAATAAGTAGCATCAAAGCTCAGAACATCACCGAAAACGGCATAATTTCTGCGGCATATTGAGTCAGCCCAAAAGACACGTGTCAGCTGGTCTTTCTCATTGACATCGTACTCCAAAACAAAGGCTGGACTTATTTCTTTTTTCCTGAAAAGCCTATCCAAAGCCATTTGAGCATCAACACCAAGCGCATATGCCTTAAGGTCGCGCGAGAAATTTTTGAACTCAACACTTGTCAATCTGATATTGGAATAAGATCCAACAACCTCTTTGAACAACCTGTAAGACTTCATCAGACCTATATTTTCTCTAGCACAATTAAGAATGAAATTCTAATGACCAGGATTTAATGTTTTATTCGCGTCGAGGAATTGTCTCTGAACCAATGGAACTAACGGGTGAGAATGATGCTCGACGAATTTAGAGACAATGTAGTTCGAATTTGTTTCGTGTTTTAAAAGCATAAGAGCCTTGCAGTCTAGCCGTTTCGACACCCGACGCCTCTTGATTTTTGGCTTATCAATCGGATCATTCTCCTCTATAATATTCTCCTCGACAATATCATTATTGAGATGGTTGTTTGAAACATCGGACTTAACGGTATTCTTATTTTCCTGCCTGTTACAATAAAGCCACTTGTGTGTAATTAAACCACGTTTTCTCTTGTCGCCACCCCGCCGAACATCAAAACCACAAGCTGCGGCATATTCTGCATAAAACTTTATCCCGTCATTCATATTAGCAAATTGCTTGCCGACAAAAGGCTTCAAGTCACTGTCGCAATGAGGTATATGGCGTTCAGTTAATCCGGGCGATATCGACAAGGTACAACCCTGGACTGGAATAATTTTATTTCCAACTACAAAATCAATAAAAACGTTGTTATGACATTTATATCAAATAAGATTTTAAAACAAAATTATAAATCTTGCTAATAAGTATTTACGAATTTTCATTATTTGCTATGTATCTTGCTGTTCAGTATTTGCTATTTTCAATTCCAGTATTTTTTTTGTTTTCTAATAAAAGAGTTGCTATGCAGTTGCTAGTTACTAATCAATTGCTATGCAGTTGCTATTTTCAATTCCACTTAAACAGCAACTGTAATAATTATAAATAGCAACTGTAATAACTCTAAATAGCAACTGTAATAACTATAAATAGCAACTGTAATAACTATAAATAGCAACTGTGATAACTATAAATAGCAACTGTAAATAGCAACTGCAAATATTGATAGTTTCGAAGATGGATGTGTTATTTCTAATAAAAGAGTTGCTATGCAGTTGCTAGTTACTAATCAATTGCTATGCAGTTGTTATTTTCAATTCCACTTAAACAGCAACTGTAATAATTATAAATAGGAACTGTAATAACTCTAAATAGCAACTGTAATAACTATAAATAGCAACTATAATAACTATAAATAGCAACTGTGATAACTATAAATAGCAACTGTAAATAGCAACTGCAAATATTGATAGTTTCGAAGATGGATGTGTTATTTCTTTCGAATATAAACGATTTCATGAATTAAAATAACTATAACACATTGCTTTGTTTATTATCTTGTAATTGATGATTCTTATACAGTACTGTATATTATGTTTCTATTTATAATAACTCTAGCAATTGTGGATACACCAGGAAAAAAAGGAATTGTAATAGTTATAAATAGCAATTGTAATAACCCTAAATAGCAACTGTAATAACTCTAAATAGCAACTGTAATAACTATAAATAGCAACTGTGATAACTATAAATAGCAACTGTAAATAGCAACTGCAAATATTGATAGTTTCGAAGATGGATGTGTTATTTCTTTCGAATATAAACGATTTCATGAATTATCTTAATAGTTTCGAATATAACACATTGCTTTGTTTATTATCTTGTAATTGATGATTCTTATACAGTACTGTATATTATGTTTCTATTTATAAAATATAAATCTGCAAACAACAAGAAAAAAAAGGAGGTATATAATGACCTGATCGACATTCTATAGAACAAGAAATACAATAATCAGAAACATTAAAACATAGTAGAATGAAAACCTGGTGTATCCACATTCTTCGGATTCATTGGAGGAGACGGGAACGGTGTTTGGATATTATTCGGATTGTCTACACCGAAAGTTTGGGCAGTAGGGTTAACATCGTCGTAATCGGACATGTTCATCATCCTGATGAAGAATGTGGTTCGGTTGCAAATATAATAAAAACGGCAAAAAATATTGATCGAAAAATCTGTCTAATATTGACCGCATAATATCTTCATTCCTTTTATTATGCGGTCCCCAATGCTTAATTAAAGGGATTGACATCTAAAATCAAAAATTAATTAATCTAATTAATTATAACGGATAAGATCCAGACCGTTAATATTAGTCAGATGAATGGCTGGGATAGGCCCTTAGGTTCTCACCCCAGGGAATGGTTCTCACCCGAACCTCTCTCTCTCTCTCTCTCTCTCTCTCTCTCTCTCTCTCTCTCTCTATATATATATATATATATATATATATATATATATATATATAAGCTTTGCTCCATTGCAAATGGGTTTGTTTGCACAGAACCCGTTGCAAACTCATATCTCAGTCGTTGGATCAACTTGATCATATATAGAACCCGTTGCAAACTCATATCTCAGTCGTTGGATCGACTTGATCATATATATATATATATATATATATATATATATATATATATATATATATATATATATATATATATATATATATAAGCTTTGCTCCATTGCAAACGGGTCTATTTGCACAGAACCCGTTGCAAACTCATATCTCAGTCGTTAGATCGACTTGATCATGATCCAACGGCTCAAATCGAGCCCACCCAAACTCCTCCCATCTCACTTTAAAAATAAGGAGTATTTTGGGATTTTCTCCCCAAATATTCTTTCACCTCTAACACACTTACTTTCTCTATCTCCCTGCTATTTCTCTCTCTCTCTCTCTCTCTCTCTCTCTCTCTCTCTCTCCCGATTGAAACCCAAAACCCTAACTCATATCTCTCTCTTGTTGCTCTCTCCTCCTCCTCATCATCTTCCTCCTCCAATTCAATAGCCCAAGCCTCCCTCTTTCTCTCTCACACTCTCTTCCTTGTTGCCTCTCTCTCACTCCCGATCGAAACCCGACAAACCGACACCTGTTAATGAAGTTTTTTTAATTAATTAATTAATTTTTAACTTAGGCCTTTTTTTAACAGTTTGAAGCTAAGTAAAATTTGAGCAAAAAACTCTTGCTCTCTGACATGAATTTGTCTATTTGAATCAACTGAAGTTGTTGTCTTAAACAACAAATTATTATAACCTAGGTCGTTGTTTGAAACAACGGCTTAAGGCTAAGCAAAATTTGAGCAAGTTGAAGTTGTTGTTTCAATCAACGACTTTTTATAACTTGTCGTTGTGAAACAGAGGCTTAAGACTAAACAAAATTTGAGCTAATTGAAGTTGTTGTTTCAAACAACGACTGCTTATAACCTAGGTCCTTATTTGAAACAGAGGCTTCAGTTTAAACAAAATTTGAGGAAAAAACATGCCCTTTGTAATTTTGTTGTTGTTGTTGTGTGTGTGTGTGTGGTGGGGGGGGGGGGGGGGGGGGGGGGGGGGGGGGGGGGGGGAGATACTGTAATAAGCGGAGATCAATACAATGAAAATAAAAAAAATTGCAAAAAAATAAATAAATTATTGTTTCACCGTCTACATAAAAATCCCCTGCCACCCTTAAAAAAATATTTTTAAAAAATAAAATTCGAAAAATCTGAAAAAAGAAAAAAAATTATTTGCAAATCGTAGTGCTATTTTCCCTAATTTATTCTAACCTATAGCCGTTGTTTCAAACAATGACTTAGGTTATAGTAGGTCGTTGTTTAAAACAACAAATATAGTTTTCTTTGTTTTACTAGTAAAATGTAGGATAAGGTCCTACCTCACAAAATCATATTATAGATATAAAGAAAACGATAGTACATATACACAAAAGATTGAGCACGATCCGATACGGCTACAAAAAGTAATTCTATTTGAAGCATTCGCACCTTGAGTTAAGGTGAAGAGAGGACAGCGTACGTCTGTCATACACCTCAACTTGCCTTAAAATCTTGGTGTTCAGCCTTAATAGAATTCAAACAGCCAAGCCGAAGGACCGCTCAACTCAAAACAGAAATATCCTTAATACAGATTATGCAGGAAAGTAAAAGACACATAACAACAGCCTCTGGCTAAAAAAAGGAGACAAAATCATATCAGTTCACCATTATAGGGTTATTAAATCACCCTGAATTACTATCTTCCCCATTGCTTGCAAGATCGACACCATGAACTCCTTTGAATAGGACTTCCTTAGCTCCTACATTCTCCACCTCCTGCATAAGCTTCTCCTTCTTCTTGTCACTATTGCAACCATCTATCCAAGAATGAAATCAAAATATTACATTAGAAATAACTGATTCAGCTGGAACTAGTTTTGAAGAAAAAATGTGATCATTTCTAGCTAGCCAAATGCTCCAACAATAACAATTGTGAGAAGGTGTCATGCGTGTCTGTGTGAGTGTGATCCAAAACACCATGATGCAAAGCATTCGTGTATGTTCAGGGGCATTGAGTGTATGTGGAAAAGCGTTATGAAGAAGGTTCAGGTGGTTGCGGCGATGGGACATTCAAAGAAAATATGGAAGGTTGTTTCAACCGGACATGCACAACTTGGAACGCAAAAAAGCTTTGGAGTTAATCTTTTCCCAACTCAGCTGCCAGATGAAGACTTTGCATTTCAGAGGTGTTACGGATGCCCAAGTTGCTTTTTGGAATGGTGATCTGAGACCAGAGTAGATAAAGAGGTTGTAAGCTGACTTGATAGTGAACATGCCTGATGCAGTATGCCTCCATGAAGGACTATCTTTGGATTCTGATGGATGACTGTCAGCTATGAGTTCTAACAGTCTCTCTCTTTCTTCTCTAAGGATAGGGGTAGAGATGCAGTGAATATGTGGCCTCCAATGCCAAATGTTGTTGATCCATACTCCTTGGGATAGGATAGTTGCTTCGAGGTTCCATGGAACAGTTGTTAAAGCCGGGAACAGAGAGGAGATATTGTTACCATCAATCCATTTAGATGTCCAGAATTTGATCAGGTCACCATTTCCAAGCTTCCAATCAATATTTTGCACGAACTGGTCCTTGAGCTGAAAGACTCACTTACAGAAATTTGAGGCTTGAGCAGAGCATCCAAAGCTATATGAATTGGCACTGTAATAAGGATCTAAGGGTCTGACTTACAAGAGAGTGAGAAGAGACGAGCTTCCATCACCGTTTGAGGAGAAGAGCCTCGTTAAAGACCTTTAAATCAAGAATTCCAAGTCTCCCCTGCTGCTTAGGTTGGATTATCTTCTTCCAGTGCATACATGTTGTCCCTCGTGCATCTGCATCTGTCCCACTCCAGAAAAATTTGCTTCTAATTTGATCGATTCTTTTAATCACCCAAAGTGGAAGCTTGAAAAAGGAGGCAAAGTAAACTAGCAGGGCACTGAGCACTGAAATTATAAAAACAAGCATTCCTCCTTTGGACAACATTTTGTCTTTCCACACTGAGATTCATCTTTCAATCTTGAGAATGAGTGTAACACCTCGTACTTAAGCGGGTATATATAATATTATATAGAGATATATAATAATATGTATATATATAAATAAATTATAAAGAAGATGAGTTGTTGGTTGGTTGTGGCCTATAGAAGGATCCTATGGGCTTAGAATCAAAGGAATTGATGATAGAGCCTATAGGATGGTCTATGGAGCTATGCATGCATTAAATGGATGAATGGAAAAAAATGAGAGTATGCATGCATGGAGTGTGACGTGGCTTGGCTTGGGATAAAAGTCCCATATCAGAAATGGGTGTGTGAGTGTGTATGTATATTAGGTTGCCTATGAACAAGGGTCACCCAATGGTTAACCACCTTTTTGTGAGGCACGCCTGTGGTGGGCAGTTGTTAGGATTTTATTTATTCGAGTATTGCGTGCACGTGTAGCTGCGTGCGCAGCTGAGCCGGGCTCGGGGCGTTACAATGAGTGGCTGCCAATCTCTTTTTCTCAACTTACCTCTAGTCAACAGCAGTCCAAGATAGCTCATGGGTAGCTTCTCTTGCTTGCAGCCCAGAATTCTTGAGAATGCATGGAGCTTTGCCCTAGACCTACCGAATTAAATTAAAGAAGACTTGTTGAAGTTGGTAGCCAAACCAGAAACATATGCGAATATATGGAGAAGAACTTTGAGATTAAGGACTTCTTGTTCATCTCCTTTACAGAATAGAAGGGTATCATCAGCAAATTTGAGCACTGCCAGATTGGATAGGGATCCCTTCAGGGGGAGTGGAGAGAAGGAACCGTTTCTTCGACCATAAAAATAGCAAATTGGCTAGAACATCGACAACTAAAATATAAAGCATTGGTGAGAGAGGGTCACCTTGCTTGAGACCTCGCTTGGAGTTTATGAACTTTCCCCCCTACTCCATTTATAAGTACAATTGATTTCGCCGTTCTAAGAATCATGTGCATCCATAGGCACCATGCTGGTCCAAATCCTCTGGCAACCATCATCTGATCAAGAAATTCCCATCTAATTGTGTCAAATGCCTTTGTAAATTCAATATTGAACAAGATTATGTCTGAATGGCAATTACTGCAGAGGTTAATAGCCTCATGTGCCACTAAGAAGCAATCAACAATAGACTTTCCTCTTAGAAAAGTACTCTGGGATGAAGAAACAAGAGAATCCAAAATTGGGCCAAGCATGTTGGCCAGGATCTTGGTAAAGATCTTGAAAGAGCAGTTTAAAAGGCTAATAGACTGATATTCAGAGACAACATTTGCTCCCTCACATTTGGGGATGAGTATTATGTTGGAGTAGTTCAGTCTACCCAAGTCACTGTCTCCTCTTTGCACTGACAGAAGCATTTCAAAGAGGTCGTCTTTTATAGTATCCCAGATGCTACGGTAGAAGCTCATTGAGAAGTCATCCGGTCCCGGGGTTTTGTCACTACTCATATCAAAGAAAACTTTGCACACCTCTTCAAGCGAGAATGGGGAGTCTAAGTGGTCCAAGTTAACATCCTGCGAGGGATAGAGGGATCTCTAGTCAATGTTAAAATCAGATTGGGAGCTAGTACCACAGATCTCCTGAAAGTGATTCTCAAAACTTGATCGAATAACTTGAGGTGAGGTTCAAAGATTCTCATCCACTAAGAGTGAATGAATAAAATTCCTCTTTATCCTGCCATTTGCAATGGAGTGGAAATTTTTTGAACTGGCATCTCACGTCTTAATCCATTGCACCCTTGATCTTTGCTTCAAGTACACTGCCTCTTCTTTGATGAGGTTTAAGGGAATCATCAATGAGGGGTTTCTGTTCTGCTTCAATCTCCAATCTGAGCAACAACGGCTATAGTTATTATTATTATTATTATTTTGATTTAGACTTTATTTTTTAATTGGTGGTTGTGTTTAATAAGAATTTTTTTATTTAATTTGATGTTGATTTTTTATAAAATTTAAGCGGAGAAAGCAATGTTTTATATTGTTATCAGATTTATGTAGGGTTAGGGTTAGGGTTTAGGGTTATGGTAAGGGTTGGGTAGGGGTTAGGGTTAGGGTTAGTGTTAATTCTCTGTTTGACTTCTTCTTTCTGAAAGAGTCTAAATTATTAAAGACAACAGGTATTCGCTAACGCACATCATTGGAGACTTCAGTAATTAAAATAAGACGTAATTGAATATTAAAAATAATTAGAAAAGCAAAAAATTAAAGAGTTTTCCATCTTCATAATGGCTAGTTGAAATTTATTTAAAAACACTTGCTCTCTTTAAAAGAGTTTTTTCTTAGGATTTACATGATCACAATAGATCTGTTCATAACATTGCTCAGAGATGACATCACATTTTAAAATATAAAAAATTGGAAAAAAAATATATATCTTTACTGTCTACATAAATACCCCACAAAAAATAAACAGATTATATATGACCAAAAAAAAAAAAAAAAAAAAAAAAAAGGGTAATATGGTAGGGTCAAGTGAGAGTGCAAGGCTCAATTTTTTTATGTAGACTGTGAAAAGATATTATTTTGCTTTTTTTTTTAATTTTCACGGTATTTATCTCCGCTTATTGCAGTATCCAAATACGGGGGCTAGAGTTACTGAACCCATCGTCTCCAGTAGTGCGGAACGGAGATTTGAATTCAGAGTATTAACCCTACATCTAACCCTAACCGTTAACTCAGAGTATTAAAAAGACATAATAATAAAGTCAAAATTCAGTGTGCATCATAGATAATTAAAAAAAAAGTTAGTCCAAACAAAAATAGGAGAAAGAAAAGACTAGTTCATTTTTTTACCCTACCTAAGTCGTTGAACCATAACCCTAACCCTAACCCTAACCCTACCTTACCCCTAGCAATCAATAAGCATGGTTATAAAAAGGCATAAAGGACAAAATTTCATCTCGCATTATGGAAGGAAAGACTTTGCAAGAAATCAGAAGCGCCTAAAAGACTCTGTTTGGGTTAGGCTTGCCTGTTGTAGGGTGACGTCTTCGTTTGAATTCTTCAACCGAAAGACTCTGATTTACTGGAGATAAAGCCTTAAGTAACTCTATCACCCATTATTGGAGACTGCAATAAGCGAAGATAACCAAATTGAAGAGAGAGTTAACTGGAAATTGATAAATTAAGATGTCTTCACATTTTATAAATATAAAAAATTCAACCCCCCTCCCCCCCCCCCCCCCCCCCCAATATATATATATATATATCACAAGCAACAATTGGAAAGAAAAAAACTATTATATATATATATATATATATATATATATATATATATATATATATATATATATATATATATCTCACAAGCAACAATTTGAAAAAAAACTATCAAGTGGCTCTCCTTCAATTGAAACTAAATCATGACTCACATTTACCCTCTCCAAAGACATTTCCCCCCCCAAAACAAAAATTCTCCTAACTTTATTACTCTCTCTCTCTCTCTCTCTCTCTCTCTCTCTCTCTCTGTCTCTCTCTGTCTCTCTGTCTCTCTCTCTCTTTCTCTCACCCCCCATAAATTTAGATTTTCATACTTCAGGTTTGAAAGTTTTCAGAGTTTTCATATTTTTTATGCTTCTTTTGATTGCTCATGTAGAAAATTTCACTGAGTTTCCTGATTGATTTCAAATGCAATAAAAGATTTAAATGGATATATATATATATACACACACACCCAGAATTTTAGATTTTCATATTTCAAATTTGTAAATTTTCGGATTTTAAAATTTTTTTATGATTCTTTTGATTCCTCATGTAGAAAATTTCACCAAGTGCTCTGATTGATTTCAAATGCATTGGAAGATTTAAATGGATATTCACTTGGGTAAATTTCACCCTCTAAAGTTACAATGAAAGTAGCAAAATCTCCCCAAAGTTAAATTTCATCATTTTGCACCTTCAAAGTTCTAAAAAGTTGGATTTTACAACCCATTTATAATTGTTTTTTAACATATGATAATGGAAACATGGACTTTTACTTAATGCTAATTGTTGTCTTATTATTCAAACTTGAGCTATATAAACTCCACGATGAAAGTTTCAGATTCATGCATCTGAAATGTTGAAAAGTAAATGTATCCCCCACTATTTAAAACTGTCAAGAATTGTATGGTATATCTTACTATTTATAGGGCTTTTCATATGCTGCATCATTCCGAAGACGTGCCGTAGGCATGGGCCCACGGTAAACCTGGTATATATTACAAAGGGCATGTTTTTGGCTCAAATTTTGCTTATCCTTAAGCATCTGTTTCAAACAGTGACCTAGGTTATAAGAAGTCGTTATTTAAAATAACGACTTTATTTGGCTGAAATTTTGCTTAGCCTTAAACCTCTGTTTCAAACAACGTTATTTTGCTTAGCCTTTAGCCTTTGTTTCAAACAACGACCTAGATTATAAGAAGTCTTTGTTTGAAACAATGACTTCAATTGACTCAAATTTTACTTAGCTTTAAGCCTCTATTTTGAAACAACGACTTAGGTTATAAAAAGTCGTTGTTTGAAACAACAGCTTCAAGTGGCTCAAAATTTTCTTAGTCTTATGTCGTTGTTTCAAACAACAATCTAGGTTATCAAAAGTCGTTGTTTGAAATAACACCTTCAATGGACTCAAATTTTTCTTAGCTTTAGGCCTTTGTTTCAAACAATAATCTAGGTTATAAAAGGTCGTTGATTGAAACAATAGCTTCAATTAGCTCAAATTTTGCTTAGTCTTAAGCCGTTGTTTCAAACAATGACCTGGGCTATAAGAAGTCGTTGTGTGAGAGAACGGCTTTAGTTGGTTCAAATAGATAAATTCAAGTCAGAGAACAAGAATTTTTGGCTCAAATTTTGCTAGCATTAAGTAGTTGTTTCAAACAACGACATAAGTTAAAAAGTTCAAAAAAACTAAAACAAAGCAAAAAGCAGGTGTCAGGTTGTTGGGTTTTGGTCGGGAGTGAGAGAGAGAGGGGCAGCAAGGGACAGAGAAAGAGGGAGGCTTAGGCTGTTGGATTGGAGGAGGAGGAGAGAGAGCAGCAAGAGAGAGATAGGAGTTAGGGTTTTGGGTTTCGGTCGGGAGAGAGAGAGAGAGCAAGGAGATATAGAAAGTGAGAGAGTGAGAGTGTTAGAGGTGAAGGAGTATTTAGGGTGAAAACCCTAAAATACCCCCCCCCCCCCCCCCCCCCCCTTCATTTTTTAAGTGAGATGGGAAGGGTTTGGGCGGGCTCGTTCTGAGCTGTTGGATCATGATCAAGTCGATCCAACGACTGAATCTGAGTTTGCAATGGGTCTGTAATCTTTAAAGGACACTCACAATTCTTTAAATTCTAAATAAGACACTCAAAATTTACTATTTCCATATATAACACTTACAATGTTAGGCTCACTCCAAAAACAAAACTTGAGTTATCTGATGTTAAAATGAGCGTGAATATTATGTTAACTCTAACAGGAGTAGAGTAGACAGTCTATATTACACACATCTCCCTCACTTAATCAGATGTCTCATACATCAAACGGCTGAGAAATTTCATCCTTTCCTATCCAATGACTGATAATCCCTCTCATTTTCTATTAAAAAAAACTCATATGTATTATTCTTCAACCTTACCGATTCTCATCTCCATTACTTTAATGTTTCTCCAACTTGTTCCTCCAGATTTGCCTAATTTGCTTTTGATTAGTATAAAGTCAAATTTATCTCAAACTCCTTATTTCATATCTTTAGATTGGCAAATGACCAAGATGTCCTTCAATTAAATATACTCCAACTATGTTATATGGTTGGCTTTTAACTAGAAATAAACTAACACATCAAAAATAGAGTGTTATTGTTTTGGAGTATATGAAATTTTTTGAGTTGTGAGTGTTTATTTAAAATGTAAATAATTTTGAATGTCTTATCTGAAAGAAAAAAAAAAACCCAAAAAAAGTGAATTGAGGCTTTTCATTTTGAATGAAAGACGGTAAGTGGAGATTTAATCAATCAATATGGGGTTGCCTTTCCTCCCTGATTGATATCCGTATTCGAAAGAGAGAGATACCCTTTTGCCTCTTCACTCCAGTGTGCCTCCACTCTTGATCTACTGTGATATATCTTTTTTGTCACCCCTTTGGGTATCCTCCCTGCTTCAATGTGTTGTATCACTTATCAAAGTCATTTAATGAAAGGACTTTGACAGGCTGGATATTTTAGTTTGGCTTGTCAAACTAGTGTTAGGTACCAACCACAAGTGACAGCAAAAAATGCCAATTGAGATAATCAAATAAAAATAAATAAATACATGTTGGGAAAGAGGACAGAAACTTGAAGAGAATGCATTTATTACTGACCTTGGTAAAGAAGTTACTGGATTGACACACAATTCAGTCTCCGTAAAAGGGGATAATACAGAGATCACAAAAGTTTTGTGTATATACTAGATTTGTCTATGGACACGTGGCTACGACATATCTTCAGAACGATATATTATATGAAAAATCTTGTAAACAGTAAAATAATAATTATATAGCTCAAGTTTGAATAGTATGACAATAATTAGTTATAAATAAAAATTCATGTTTTCATTAGTATATGTTCAAAAAAATAATTATAAATAGGGTATAAAATCCAAATTCTTAGAACTTTTAGGGTGGAAAATGATGAAATTTAACTATTGAGGAGATATTCGCAATTATCAATATAACATGAGCAATAAAAAAACATAAAAAATCTGAATATTCACAAACCTGAGATCTGAATATTTAAACCTCTGAGAAAATAGAGAGAGAATGAGAGAGAGAGAAAGAGGGGAGAGAGAAAGAGAAATGATTAAATGAATAAATGAGTTGTTTTGGGAGATTTGAATTTGAGTTTCGGGGAAAACTTTTGGGAGGAAAAATGTGTTTTGGGAGCTTAGATCTAGAACATTGATTTTCTTACTATTGAAGGAGAGTCATTTGATAGCTTTCTTTGTGTTTTATTACATATATATATATATATATATATATATATATATATATATATATATATGTAATAAAACACAAAGAAAGCTATCAAATGGCTCTCCTTCAATCTCTTCAAAATCAAAGGCCCAGATCTAACCTCACAAAACACATTTTTTTTTCAAAATTTCAAACTCCAAAACCAAAATTCCCTCCCCTCCCCCTAAAAAAACTAAAAAAACTCATTACTTTATTACTGTCTCTCTCTTCTCTCTTCACTTTTTCATATTTCTCTCTTCTCTCTTCACTTTTTCATATAATACAATACTATTCGAGGAGATATGACTTGCCTTTAGAACGACGTTAGATCCAATATGCGAAGAATAACGGGACCGGAATTCCGGCGATATGGCGACGAGCAACGACCACGAAATCACGATCGGGCATGGATCTCGATGATCAAGATGGTGACCGAGATGAAGATCAAGCGAATCCAACGACCGAGATCGAATATAAACATATAAGAATTAGAAGAGTACCAAAAGAGTAAATATACCATAATTGACAATTTGATAAATGAGAACACAAGTGGATCAAATGTTTAACTCACCAAGTAGAAGACGGACGAGACGATCAAGGGCCGAGATCAAGTGTGATCGGTCGATCGGACGGCTGAGATTGAAGATCAAGATGATGATCACAATCGCGATGATCAAAAGAGATTCGACGATCGAGATCAAGATCTTGATGATGATGATGATCAATGCAAATCCAACGGCCAAGATCAATGGATCAAGATGATGATCATCAAGATCGTGATGATCAACGATCGGACGGCTCACATTCACTCTGATCAAACAGCAAAAGCCAATGGGTCTGCCTTGGCTTCGACGGCGGATGGCGGCACGGCGGGGACCGGTGGCGCTGCGCTGGCTGTGGTAAGACGGAGGATGGTGGCTCCGGCTACTGTCATTGTCGGAGAGGAAGCACAGGGAAAGGCGCTTCGCTGTGGCTGCTGCTAGTCGACGTCAGAACACAGCGCACGGGGCGACCGAGCAGGAGCCGAAGTCGACTAGGGGCACCGGCGCTGCTGACTGGAGGGCATCGCAACTGGGTGGCACCAGCGATGCTGACAAGAGGTGCACTGGACAAGGGGGCTGGCGTCGAGACTGAGCTGCACATGGACGAGGAGATGCGGGAGCGTCACAGGAGGCTATTGCTGGTCGACACAGGGAAACAGGGACCAGGGGGTCGCGACAGCAGGCTGCTACTTCGCGGTGCTACATGAGGCGCGACAGGGGTCGCTGGTTGTGCGCGAGGGCGGTGCAGGAGGAGAAACACGCCGACTGGTGTTGATGTCGCTACTGTTCTCTGGCATGGTGTCGCTCTGGCTGTCTTGCGGTGCTGGGGCTGCAGGGTGGCTGTTGGTCAGGACGCTGTGGAGGTTGCGATAGCCTGGAGCGTGGAGAGGAGCACAGGGTGAACGGGGACGACGAGCTGGGAGGTTGAAGGTGTGGGGAAGACGAATAGGGGAACGAAGGGAGGGTTGGCGGCTGGTTGGGGTTTGTACAGTGAATAGGGGGGTAGGGTTAGGGTTAGGTTATTAGGGTATTATATAAATAGGGTTACGGGTATGGGTTTAGATGATATAGGATCAAATAAGAGAATGGGTATTGGGTTGTAAATCAATTAATAGGTTTAAATCCAATAGGGGAAAATAATATGCGGATGTTAGGATACGAATGTTAGGAGGGAACATCCGGATCTAGTTATACCCAGAGAAGGCATCCATGAATCTTAGGAGTTCATGGCCGGAGGTCGCATTGATTAGAGCATTAATGCTCGAGAGGGGGAATGGATCCTTCGGACACGCTTTGTTGAGGTCAGTGAAGTCGATACATATTCTCTAGCTCCCGTTGGCCTTTTTAACCATTACCACATTGGATAGCCATTCGGGGTAATTTACCTTCTAGATGAACCGAGCGTTTAAGAGCTTCTCGACCTCTTCTTTGATAGCTTGCTGGCGCTTGGGAGCGAATTTACGTCGCTTCTGCTGGATAGGCTTAACTCCCGGAGCAACGCTGAGGTGATGCATCGGGAGTTCTTCTGAGATTCCGGGCATATCAGCTGCAGTCTAGGTGAAAAGATTGCGGTTCTCCCTTATACATTGGGAGATTTCTTCTTTAATGGTAGGAGGAACGACCTTGCTGATCTGAAATGTCTTGGTAGCATCTCCTTCTGAGAAGGCAACTTCTTCCAGCTCATCGACCGGCTCGGAGATGGTCTGGCTACTTCCTTATGGGAGTTCGAGGGCTTCAAGGGAGAGGACCGGCCCTCCCATCGAGGTCATGTAACATTTATGAGCTGCTTCCTAGCTCCCTCTTACTTCTTCCACTCCTGTCGAGGTGGGGAACTTCATTTTCATATGATAGGCCGATGGTATGGCCTGGAGAGCGGTCAGACCTAGTCGACCCAGGATGACTTTGTAGGCGGCTTTTACGTCTACCACCATGAAATTCATCGGCTCCATCCGGGTGACCGGGGTTTTGCCAACGGTCACGTCGAAGGTTATAACTCCCTCGATCGTCACCAGCACCCCGGTGAATCCGTGAAGAGTGTAACCAGCTGGCTTGAGTCGATCTCTTGACAGCTGAAGGCCTTGGAATGCCTCCAAGAAGAGAATATTGACCAAACTGCCATTGTCAACTAGGACCCGGCATACGTCGAAATTGGCCATTCGGAGGTTTATAACAAGGGCATCGCAATGGGGCGTCCGGATGCCCTCCAAGTCCCTATCAGAAAATGTAACAGGAACCCCAAGGCCCCTGGGGGGAGGATGGTTCTGTACGGAATTCATTTCTCGGACGAAGGCTTTTCGGGAGGAGTTGGAATCTCCCCCAATTGGGCCTCCGTGTATGAGGTGCAGGACGACTTCGGTTTCGAGGTCCGGGGTCCCCGCACGTTGTTTGGTTTGCCTGTTAGCCCCCCTGGGGGGGCGGAGGTGGATCTGCCCTGTCTTTCCTGACGAACTGGGAGAGTTGCCCCCACTGGATGAGGGCTTCTATCTCGTCTTTGAGGGCCCGACAGTCATCCGTGTCATGGCCATGATCCCGGTGATAGCGGCACCACTTCTCCATGTTTCTCTTCTTTCCTGGGGTATTCATTTTCGGAGGAGGGGGAAGGATTCCCTCCTTCCCGACCTCCATCAAAATGGCCGAGACACTAGCATTAAGAGGAGTGAACCTCTCAAAGCGGGGAGGAGGGCGACGCTGGCCTCCGTTATCTTTCTGGAGCTTCTTAGCTCTTTCATCTTCAGCATTCTTCCATTTGTTCCCGAAAGATGATCCTTCAAGAGTGGGGCGGTTGAGAGCTTCTTCAGCTCGGATGTACTTCTCACTCCTGAGCAGGAGTTCAGAGAAGTCCCGATGAGACTTCTTGGCGAGGGACGCCCTGAGATCGGGGTTAATGACGTTGGACTGGAAAGCAGTCGAGGCTACGGACTGATCCAGAGAGGCGATAGATCTGGCCTCTGCGGTGAACCACTTAACGAAGTCCCTCAGCCGCTTGCCCTTCGTCTAGAATACCACTCCCAAGTGGGCCCCTTGAGCGTGGCTGGGAAGGTTTTGCAGAGAAGGGCATCAGAGGCATGGTAGATCATCATGACAGTTTTGAAACTCTCGATGTGATCAGTGGGGTCCGACTCCCCGGTATACGACTCAAAATGCGGAGGCTTGAAGTTCTCCGAGATGGGGACCTCCATGATGGTACGGGCAAATAAATTTCAAATGATTTAATTTTACTTATTTAGTCTAATTTTATGTGTAGATCAATGTAAACGGTTCGGATCGTCGATACGAAGGCGGAAAGGCCGAGTGCACACGGAAGGGTGGTGCACAATGGAATATTTCTATATATATATATATATATATATATATATAGGGAAATGCTCCATTGAAAACGCAAATGTTGTGAAAACCCATGAAAACAACTTAGGCCGTTGTTGGGAACAACGGCCTAGGTTATAATGCAATATAACCTAGGCCGTTGTTCCCAACAACGGCCTAGGCTTGTTTTTCACGTTTTCCACGCTAAAGTACGTTTTCAATGGAGCATTTCCCATATATATATATATATATATATATATATATATATATATATATATATATATATATATATATATATATGGGAAATGCTCAGTTGAAAATGCAAATGTCTGTGAAAACGTGGGAAAAAACCTAGGCCGTTGTTTCTAACAACGACCTAAGTGGTTTTCCACGTTTTCACAGACATTTGCGTTTTTAACTGATCATTTCCCTATATATATATATATATATATATATATATATATATATATATATAGGGAGAGAGAGAGAGAGAGAGAGAGAGAGAGAGAGAGAGAGAGGTGAGCACTCACGAAATAGAGCACTTATGATAAATTAAAACCATTTATATTGTTCTATGTACCTAAGATAGCCTAACAATAAAAAATTAATTAATTTGAAATTTATTTGTCCATAATTTACATCATCACAAAATTGTATGGCTAAAAATTCTAACAACATGATGGATGGGCAAATGAACTTCAAATTACTTGATTTTTTATTGTTAGGATATCTTAGGCATATTGAACAATATGTGCGGTTCAGATTTTTCATAGGGTCTTTATTTCATGAGTGCTCGCGGAGTGCTCACCAAAAGTAGTGAGTAGCCCTTTTCTACTAGTGTACCACCTATGAGTCCCCTTCGAAGTGCTCACTAATATTATATGGGTAATGCTATACCAACTACCAAATTTACTACTTTTCTCTTTATTATCGTAGGTGGTACACTATTAGTGGAGGATATTGTTGAGTAGGTTGTATAAACATCTAATAGTAGCGTGTCACCTAAGGTAGCATAGAAAAAAATAGTAGATTTGGTAGTAGGTGTAGCATTACCCATATAATATTAGGGTTAATTCCACACGTGTCACTAACAAATATGGAAATTCTATATACCTCACTAACAAATTGATATTTCCATATAACTCACTAACTTGCTATTCTCACTCTTCTTATATTAAATTTTACCGCAAGTTTAAAAATAACTATTTTGTCCTCTTTTAAATTAAGGGTTAGAACTATTTTTAAAATTAAGGGTTAAAAAAGGCTATTTTGCCCTATTTTAAAATTTTAACCCTAAATCTAACCATAACATAATCCTAACCCTAAACCCTAAACCCCTAACCTCAAACCCTAAACCCTAAATCTAAAAGGAGGGAAAAATAGTCATTTTTAAACTCAAGGTAAGATTCAATATAAGTAGAGTGACAATAACAAAAAAAATACTTTTTTGGTATTGGTGAATATTGTGGGTGAGTTTTTTTTTGATAAATATTGTGGGTGAGTTATATGGAAATATCAATTTTTTAGTGAGGTAAATGAAATTTCCATATTTGTTAGTGACCCATGTGGGAAAAACCCATAATATTATTGTCTATAATATTGCATAAAATAACACATGAGGTGCACGTGTTATCTGTGAATTAGTTAACCAGGTTGAGTGGGCCAAGAGCCCAGTACCAAAAACTCAGCTTTATCTCTAATCTCTACTATTTTAATGGGAGAGTTTGTTACCAAACAAACTTCATTTGTAATCAAACAAACACGTGCATTGTAACACAACAAACACGTGCAATGCACATGCATAATTAATATAAATTATGTCTTAGATTCGATGCCAGACAACGTCTGAATATTGATAATAAAATATATATTTATAAAGACGTGCATCGCACGTGTAAAATACTTGTAATCTCTAATATTATAATGGGAGAGTTGGGGTTGTCATTTGTAGACAACATGTAATTTGTAGATATTCAACCATCTAATCTCAACCATTCAATTTTAAGTGGGTATTATATCAACCATTCATTTACTTAACTTGTTATTGCTGATTTTGGTGTGAGAGCAAACAGATGAATTTGTGGGTTCGTTGGAAATTGAATGGGTCAAACCTAAACACTTCCACCGTTGTTTGACTGGCTTCTTGCTGCTGTCGTTGACCTGCACAAAGTTCGAAACACCGGGGTTGATCCCGGCGACGAACCCTCCGACGCACTTGTCAGTAATCAGAAAAGATTATGAAAGAGCTTTAGGTTGGCAAAAAGTGATCACCTTGTAACGGTAGGAGGAGGGGGGTATTTATAGTCGCCGTGGAGATCTGTTTCGAGATAAGAACAAATCTCTACTCCCCGGTGTGGATTGATAGAAGTGGTTAGAACCACCTCCTAGGGATAAGGACGAATTCGGATTTCTCCATATCCTTTTGGACTGGCTTGTAACGGATTGGGACCCGTATCCAGTAGGGCGGATCCGTTCGTGGACTGTTGGGCTTTAAAGAAGAGACCCGGTTCCTATTTCGGACCCATTTGCAGATGAAATTACCGTTTTGCCCCTGTAAGCTTCAAGATCCGTGCCCGATTTGAACGGTCCCGATTTAATCCCATTTTTAGTCATATCACAACTGTTGTTAGTTACCATTATACACTCAAAGTTCAAATTTATTTACAACATAATTATTTACAAAAGTATCACTCATATAAAATAAAAGTTTATGCCACTATGGGTAATTTGTAAAGAGTATGTATGAGTAAAGGGAGGTCTCAGGTTCGATGTCAAATTACATCTTATTATATACTTTATAAAATAAAATAAAAAATTGATTAGAACATGCATCACACGTGTAAAATATTTGTAATATCTAATATTATAATGAGAGAGTTGAGGTTGTCATCTATAGACATTCAACCATCTAATCCAATCTCAACCATTCATTTTTATATGGAGGTATTTAAACCATTCATTTACTCATTTACTCAACTGTTTTTGAGAAACTGTTGTTAGTTACCATAATAGCTTCAAAGTTCAAATTTATTTACGACATAATTATTTACAAAAGTGTCACGTATATAAAATAAAAATTTGTGCCATTAGGGATAATTTGTAAAAAGTATGTGATGAATAAAAGAATGTCTCAGGTTCGATGCCAGATTACATCTTATTATTTACTATATAAAAAAAATTGAATTGGAACGTGCATTGCATGTGCAGATTACTAGTCCCATATATGTTGGTGTTGAGTAGTGCCTGAAATTATTCCAATTCTGATAATCAAGGTATAATATCTGAAGCAGTAGAGATATTAAACCCTAATCTTAATTTCTCTTTTCTTATTATCTCACAATTATCAACAACATTTTTTTTTTTTTTTTAAGTACAGGAAGACATTTCTGCACAGTGGATATGTAGAAACAACGGAAATTCTCTTATCTAAATACACTCTAACAAAACAATACCAATTAATCATGATCAAATTCGGTTGACTGCATATTCAATGTATATTGTTTTTAGCAACCTTAGTAGTATTTCTGGTAACATTACTCATATCATGCATCTTATTTCTTTTTGGGCTACAGATGCCGCCACAGGAGCGAGAGGGAGGATTGCCAGAGTCTTCCAGGTGGATGATTTTGATGATGAGGAGGTAGAGTTTGGGCCGACTCTGGACTGAGGGGCAGCACCATCCTTACTCAACAGGGTCTCAATAGGTGCAGTCTCTGCTAGTTTGTTTTTGGTCTACTGTACTTTTGATTGTTTTTTATGTATGGAGGATTAGACCCACCCCCCAGTGTTTTGTTGGGGACTTATATTTTATTTCCTACACTGCATTTTATTTCCTGCTTTGTACTTTTGTATCTCTCCCGGTACACCAGGGTTGTTTTATTAATTTCTTATTAATGAAACAGAGTGGCATTATTCCACCTTTTACTTCAAAAAAAAAAATGTATATCGTTTTTCAAGCTATTTTCTTCCCCTCCTTTTGTTGAATGCATGCAGAGCCACCTCAATGTTCAATTCATATGCATAAGAGCATCCACAGTCGATTGCATATTATCCATATTTTAGCAAATACCCTTCTGCAGTCGTTGACTATTTATTCATTTTGACAAAATCGACGGAGAAGAATGCTATATTTGAGAGGCAATTTGAGAAAATACATATTATAGAGGACGGATCTTAAAGGTCCGTCCCAGATAAAAAATGAGATCGTCCGATGAAATTAGATCTTTAAAAAAAAAATAGGTTAGAATTTTTTTTAAAAAAAACCCTTGGACAGAAGAACTCGAAGTTCCGTCCCATTCAAAAAAATGCATTGGAAGGCACCTGAGGTGCCGTCAAGTGCCGTCTCATGAGAAAAATGTGCCGGAAGTGTCGTCCGATGTATTTTTAATATCCTTTTTTTTTCTCCGACGGAGCTTCAAGTTTCTTACCGAAATATTTTATGTCTCATTGCTATATTATAGCATTTCACCACTGTGGCAAACTTCACTTTGCTATTTTTATAATATGTATTTTGCTATTTTTTAGCAATCACGACTATGGATGCTCTAAGAGGTTAATTAACTGTACAGATCGCCCTTTGCAAAAGAAGACCAAAGAGGATAGACTCTGCCATGGTAATTTTGTTGACTTCTCTTACATAGATGACTTCCTCGTTCTCAAATGCCCTTTGCAAAAGAAGACCATTACCTTTGTTGACTTCTCTTACATAGATGACTTCCTCGTTCTAAAATGCAGGTCGTTTTGACAAATATTTTCAAAAATGGATCAGCCTGATAATTAGCTCCGGGGCCGGGCCGGTGAGGCGGCCGCCTCAACCCCCAATTTTTTACACTTTTAGGTCCCCAATTTTTTTTACACTTTTAGCCTCCTAAATTTGTATTCTCTTTGTAAATATAGACACATATTTTACGCGTAAAAAATTATACTGTAATTAGGAGTCCAAAAATAATTATTTAGGTTTTTCGCCTTGGGCCTCGGGGAACACAGGGCCGGCCTGATTAGTTCGCAAGTTGGCTATGAGGAGAGGTCCGAGCAAAATATCTTTCTAGGTTTTTGGTTGACCTGCAGTAGTTGACAAATATTTAGTTGACCTGCATTAACTTTTTTCGTGATTAATCACCCCCAAAACCTATAAATTCATTATAAGATGACTTCCTCGATCGTTCTCAAATTTCTAAACAAAAACACTTATGCAAGCTTAATTTTTCTAACATCTAATTTACTAGTAAATCCCTACTAGTATGATGATACTGACAATAATAAAGAAAGTTCTTCTGTTGATTCATTTGAAAACTGAAATCTCAAAATTAAATTTTATCCCACTCCACGACTTTATCATGACATTCAATTGTTTTCTTCCTTTTCTTTCGCTCTCCCAGAAGTTGTTCACTCTTAATTCCTTTTATCAGTTAAGTCCGCATTACACACAGCAATCTTGGTTAGGAATCAGCATTCAGCATAATCGAAATTTGCATGCAATTCACATATCTTCAGTCTTGACCAAGTATATCGTCTAATCAATCATTCAAGATATGCATTTAACCTAGATGTATATAACCTAGTTACGTACTATTACCAAACATGATCTAACATCAACAACAATTTTCATCTGTGCCAAGTAACCATCCATATCACTAATATCAACATTATAACAAAATATATAACCTCTCATAATCCACTGTAATATAGAATTTGATTTGAAAATTCTTGCTAGTTCTGTTCTTATCAGGGTAGTCACTCTTAAATACGATACGATGCAAATTCAAAATCAAAATAGCTTTATTTGACATATCCCTTGTATCCATACATCCGTGTTATACATTAACCTTCAAATAATCGTAGTTCTCTTTGTGACTTTGTGACATCGTATGAACATAATCTAGGAATCAGTCTTTGCATCTTAGCTTAAGCAAGTTACTATAGGAGCCATGAAGCTTAGTAAGACATGATCAACCATGACAATGATAACACAGAACTAATTAACTCACAACACAATGTGTATAATTATGACTTCAAGCAAAATTTTTATTCGAATTTTCTGACATAACACTAGTACAAGAATAAATAATCAGCAAAAAGAAAGAAGAGAATAGGAGACAAAAGAAGGATTTTCAAATCAACAAAAGAGTTGTGTAGAGGATAGGGGGTCATTCACACGGTGAAGCACCAATAAATCCATTCTACAACTGATAGAGAAGTAAAAAAAAAATTAAACTGGTAAGCACGATACACATACAGTAGAAGAATCAAAGAACTCACTTTCTTGATGCTTCTTAGTTAGAGAGCAGACTCCTCATCTCCCACTTCTACGCGAGGGAGACTTATAGAATTGTCCATGGATTCAAGTCCATCCATCAGAGGGTCAACCTCTCCACTCTGCAGATAGTCATGCAACCGAAGGACATCCTCAAGGTGCCATAAAACTTCGCCCATTGTAGGTCGGTTCCTCCCCTCATCAGCTAGGCATTTCTCTGCGATCTCACCAAACTTCTTCAACGACTCCAACGAGTAATCCCCATTGAGATTAGGATCAACAATCTTCTCCAGTGACTGCCGCCGCTGCCATGACAGAGCCCATTCTGCAAGACTAATTTGATCTTTCGGCAAACTTGGATTTATGACGGGTCGGGCACAAATCACTTCAAAAAGCACCACACCAAAAGAATAGACATCAGATTTTTGAGTAAGCTGTTGCCTCCTAAAGTACTCAGGGTCAAGGTATCCGAAGCTTCCTTTCACTGCAGTAGTCACGTGGGTTTTGTCTAAATCCGGGGCATCTTTTGACAACCCAAAGTCAGCTACTTTGGCGGTAAAAGATTCATCTAATAAGATATTAGTAGTCTTGACATCACGGTGGATTATACCCCTCTCTGCGCCAGTGTGAAGATAGTGCAGCCCGCGTGCAGCACCAATGCAAACTTCCAGCCGCTGCTTCCATGTAAGTGGTGGGAGGTCACTTCCAAAAAGATGGCTCCTTAATGTTCCATTAGCCATGTATTCATAAACCAAAATCATCTCACCCTGCTCATCACAATAACCAATCATTGAGACTAGGTGTCGATGGCGAAGTTTGGAGAGCATCTCAATCTCCGTCTCGAACTCCTTCAAGCCTTGAGCAGAGTGAGGGTGGGCCCGCTTAATTGCCATTAGGTCCCCTTTGATCTCTCCCTTGAAGACCGTGCCAAAGCCTCCAGTTCCAATGACCAAGGATTCATCAAAATTTTTAGTCGCGGTTCTAATTTCCTCTAACATGAACATCTTTCCCATCCTAACAGTAGCCATTGACCCATTTGCTTGGTAAGGTGATTTGAGAGCTCGCGCATTAGTCGGGCTTCCTAACATAGTATGATGAAAGAGCGAACGCCAACCAGGAGGGTTCTCCCCAAGTTGGTCTTCTTTCTTCTTACGAATAAAGAAACCAGTGATACAACAAGCACATATAACTATAATAGTTAACACTCCAACAACTCCAATAACAATGGCCCTCAAAAGAGACTTGCTATTTGGCTTACTACCACCACCACCCTGTCCTCCATTTACATCGATCTTACTCAAAACATGAGCAAGATTCCCATTGTGACCAAGCTTAAATATCTCCAACCCATTAAGAAGTGCATCAGAATCACTGTTTGTTGAATCAGCAGGCCCAAGCTGAAGCCAAAGACTGTCGGTTTGTTGTGAAATCGGGTCCACAAAATCCTCATGGTAGGCTTTGTTCATCCCCTTAGCATGAACAAACAAGTCATAATTTCCCGCCGCTGTCTTGTTGTTTATGTAGATCTTGAAAACTCTTTCGTTAGGTTTGGTGTAGGCAAACTCGCAGAAGTGAAGCCGAACTAAGTAATCAAAGTTTGGGTCTACATCAAACCTCCAAGAAATGTTGAACTTTTTCTCAGCAACTTGAGTATTGGTCATTGTTCTTGCTGTTTCATAGACTTGTAGAGGTGCAACGGAGGAACCATTAATGGAAGCATAGCTAATATTTGAAGTATTGTGAATTGCAACGGAAGCTTCAACAGAGAACATATACCTTTCATCAGTTTCCCATCTCCTTGACACATTTAAGTCTTTACTGGATTCTAATTCAGGGCCGCCAACATTTAATCGGTACATTGTCTCAATCCCTCGGTTCATTAAATTCAGTGGAGCATTTGCATTACTCCCACTTTCAAGTACTCTGTTGACGACTGAATCCACATATATTTCATCAGAAACCGGGATGACTTCAATGGCATTCACGAATGCAAATGACCCTTTACCAGGAGTAAACATGATTTCTAAAATATCACCATTGATACTGATGAAATACTCTTTCACCAGAGAGGTTAAATTAGAGTTCCTTCTCGTATTCTTCCACAAAATCTCACCGGGCACATTGAACTTGGAGACTAGAGTCAGATTATTAGCTCTCACTTCGAATGAAGAATCAGTGGCATTGAAGATATCGAAGGAGAAAGGGTAGAAATGGAGCCTGAGAAAATAAGATCCGGGGATTGCAGTGAAATTGTAGCTCGAAGTGGTGTTGAAAATTCGGGCAGTCTGATACAAACTTCTGTAGGTTGACTCTCTATCAGATGAATTAGTTGGAGCAATAATTCCAGGAGAAGTGAGTGTGAAATTATTATTTCCAGGGACAAAATCACCAACCCATTTTCTACCATCTAAATTGGTGGTAGAATTCGAACCACAGCTGATAAATATTGGTTTGATTTGAGCATCCCCAGTACTTATCGAAACACAAATGACAACCAATACAAGAATCCAATACAACCCCCCCATCCTCATGTGGAAAAAAAATTTTAGAAATCACAAAACCATGTATCAAAAGCAGCAAAGCCAGTGCCTTTCAACAAACAAAGCAAAATATCCAGTATCTAACAGTTTGGGGAGACTTCAGTTCTGATCAAGATCCAATTTTGATTACAGGTATCAACTTTTCTCAACAAAAAAACACATGGGTCATCTTCAACATACCTTACTGCTCACAAAACAAAGAAGATCAACAGGAAAAATTAACATCCGTTTATACTCTGTACACAAACATCATAAAATAAAAATAAATTAGTAAAAAGAAACTGAACAAAAGGGGATGAAGAACAAATTCTTAAATCTAAAATAAATAAATAAAAGAATCAATGGTAAAAGAATGTACCTGTAGAGAATGAAGAGAGTAGCTAGGCTAGAACAAATATTGTGATGTACTACTATGTTGTTTACTAATGATGTTAGATTTTTGGACGGAAGAGGAAGTGGATTTGGCGTGAGGAAATTTCTGAGATGCCTTCTTTTCTTTGGTTTCAGTCGGTTTTCGTTGTGGAAAGGAGCATTAGAGAGGAGCTGGCATATGGCAGTCACAGTTTGTCGTTACTCTTCTTTAATAAGTTCCATAAATTTATATTTATATTTTTTGGGAGATTCTCTTTGGATCCAATATTTGACCCTAAATTCCAGTTAGCTCCTCAAAATATTAAATTGTACTGTACTACATTGGACCCGCGTACATAGATATGTACATCGAGTGACTTCATCACATCTGTACGTACATGTTCAATGTTAATGAGTGGAGTCTAGTCAAAAGAGTATCACAGTTATGCACTGCAGCACATGTCTTGATCTGCGCCAAACTTGTCCTTATTTAACATTCAAATATGCACAGCAGCATAGGAAATGAACAAGGCAAGTGATACATTGTCTCTGTCCTTCTCCCTGCACAGACCACGCTTAGAACATATCTAGTCGTTAGCTAAATATCCTTAAAAAAGAATAATTTGGCCAAAATACAGCTACAGTCTTTGGCCACATTTTCATTTTTTGGATATCTGTGAGTGAACAGTAGTCAGCCATATTTGAGAGAAAAAATGAGTATATGGATAATTTGGCATTCGGAAGATAATGTGCCGTCTGTTCAAAAATTTCTCTCTCGCACATCTTCTGTCTTTATTTATTTATTTATTTATTTAATTGAGCTCGGACGGGCCAAAAACTCCAATTTCTTCGTCAGAAATGAGCTTGGATGGGAGATGATATCTCGTCCAACTCATTTTCTGGCTTAAAATTTGTATAGATATAGATAAACTATGGGCCCATATTAGAATTTAATATACTTTTTAATTAAGATTTATCATTTATTTAAGATTAAAATATAATTAAATTAACATTTAATTTAGAATCTTAATCGAAATCCATTTTTTGGGTTTAAACGACTACAGGCTATCTCCAAATTTTCTATATCTATATGCCAAATATTCATATTTTGGCTATGAACGACTAGTTGCTCTTAAGACACAAATGTTATACATAACTCAAATTTTACTTCAAATATATTCAAAATGCTAAAAAGATGAACCCTAAACCATTAAAAGACAAACAAAAAATAATTCAAATATTACTCAAACCTTGTCTTTTAGTTGTTGAGAAATATTTGAGGCAAAATTTGCAGTAGGTATAGTCCTCCTCCGCTTAAGGGGACCTTTCCAATTTCTCCCAGCGAGGTTATCCATTGTCAGAATAACAATCATAGATGCAAGTCAGCTTTGTTAAAGCTCCGGAACTTTACGGGCACCTTGGCCTTCAACACACAATCCTTGACCTTAATCCTCCCAACGATGTGCATATTGTATGCATGCCTGACTGGGAGCTACCAGTCCTATCTAATTATTATTTTATCTGGCACGAGTTTGTTTCCTTTTCTTACTCTTTTAGTTGAAGTTATCTTTGAGGTGAATGTAGAGGTATGCTGAGAATGTAGAGGTATGCTGAGAATGGATTGCTCAATTTAGGCAACTTTCTCTTTAGGATTTATTGATAGTGCCCTTTATTTTGTATTAGGTGAATATTAACAACCAATATAACCTCTTACTTCCGCCCTTCTCCCTCCCTCCCTCCCTCCCTCCCCCCCCCCCCCCCCCCCCCCGTCCCCCCCCCCCCCAACACCAAACGCTGCCGTGTTCCATTAACCAAAAACCTCCCCTCCCTCCCTCCCTCCTCCTCCTCCTCCTCCTCCTCCTCCTCTCTCTCTCTCTCTCTCTCTCTCTCTCTCTCTCTCTCTCTCTCTTTCTTCCTTACTGGAGTGAGTCCTAACCAAGACATAATGTGGATAAAATTTTTATTTAGTACTGCACGTTAAGGACTAGCCACAAAATTTATTTTTATCAATCCAGATTGCTCAAATATTTGTAGTTACACAGGTATCTCATGCATTCCTTGTTAGGAATTATGGGGATCTTGTTGAGTATTTGACACAATCAACACAAACTACCAAGCAAGACTAGATCACACCAATCACACAAAGCACACAAGAATTATTCCGGTTTGGGCTTTTGCCTTAATCCGGAGGAGGAAGAACCGAGATATTATTTCAACTAGAGAAGATACAAAAATATTACAATTCTCACCACGACCCTCTCTCAAGCCTAATGGAACTTGGTGTTGCGTACAATAGAAAAACTCTCACACCCTCTCAGATGAAGTACTCTCTTCTTCTATTCGCCACTCAATAGAATCATCATAGATCTATGAGCCGTTACAATTGTTTATATAGATCTAGAGACAAACCGAAAGTTGATATCTTGTTCCAATAGCCATTGGATAGTACATAAGAGATAACCCTACGATAGGAGCCATACGATCTAACTTGAAGAGCAAGTTGGGCTTTTCACGAATCAGCCAGACTCAAGCCCGAAACCCATTAGCGCCGCGAACAACCGCCTGCACCAACAAGTCGGTCGAATCTCCTCCTCTCTGGAAGACTTCGTGCAGAGGACGGTCGACTGCACAAGAGGGACGGTCGACCGCAACTTCTGCTGTTGCTGCCACTGACTATTTCTTCTCGCCTCCATTCCGTCTCCAATTGTCTCGATCGTCTTATCGTCTTCTTATCTAACATCGTATGCAAAACATAAACCCAACAATCTCCACCTTGGATTGCATACGCATGAATCCATACCTGTGTGATTTAAAACTCTTCTAGACCTTTCATCTCCGCTTAGTAAACATGTTTCTATGGCTTCTCCTGCTAGTTGAACAAACCTCCACCTGTTTCCTTCAGCTGTATGCCCCCTTCAAGGGCACACTCATGTAGATGTAATCATGGAGGTGTCACCCTCCATACGAACTCCACCTACATCAAGGCTCTCTCCACCTTCTAACGGCATTCGAACATTGCAGTCTCGCTTTGATAATTCTAGTAACGGCTTACTAGATGATGCTTTAGGAACAATGTGCTTCCATACACTCGGCCGAGGTTTTCTGCTCCCATAAAGTTGGTAGAGGTTGTGCTGACCCTGCCCAATCCCCCTCTTATCCTTCATTACTTTACGACGACTATCCCAAACTGTTAAAAATCCACCTCAAGCTGTGTAAATGTAGCCACGAGCATCAAGAGTACCCAAGGATATAAGATTCTGCTATATCGAAAGAATATGCATGACCTCTTCTAGTGTGAACGATTTACCATCTGGCGTCTTCAATTCAATTGTTCCCTCATTCACCACTTCACAAATCTCACCACTCCCCGTTCTCACACTACGGCTTGTTGATGACTTGTAATTAGAAAACATCTCCCTCTCGGAGCAAATATGAGAAGAACTTCCGAATCAAGATACCAATTTGAATCCACATCTGAAGAACTTGAAACGAGAAGACAATAATCGTCATTAATACCTAACTTAGTTGCGCTGACTATATGAGCTTGTTCCCCTTCTTTAGTAGCACTTTTCTGACTCAACCACTTACGACAATCTCTCTTGTAATGCCCAACTCCTCTACAGTAATGGCAATAAATCTTACCCTTGTGTGTCGCATCCCTTCCAATTGAAGAATCACCATCCACCGCAAAACGCCCTAAAGAAGTAGACCCTCCTTTATGAGTTTCCTTTCTTAGTTCATCTTCCTTCAGACCCTTAATCACCCCGGCTACAGTAAGTGTCTCCTTGGCTGGTTTCCCATGTAGCATGGTAGTTATCAAGTGATCATAAGAAGTTGGCAGTGAATAAATTAAGTTGAAAGCTTTATCCTCTTCACTAAGATCATCAGCGTTAATCGTCTTCAGTTCAGATATTACCTTATTGAACTCTACAATATGATCTTGAAGATGGGTACCTTCTTTCATTGAAAACCTAAATAACTTTCTCTTCTAATACATCCGATCTAGCAACGACAATCCCAAGTAGTCAGATTTGAGTCTCGCCCATAGACTCGCCGCACTTTTCTCCTCAAGAATATTACACTTGACTTCGTTCACCAATTGCAACCGGATTAAACTCAAGGCCTTCAAACAAATCTCATCCCACTTCTCCTGCTTCACGTCGGTTGGTTTCTTCTCTTCTAGGACAAAGTGCAAGTCCTTCTGAACCAAAACATCATACATGTCCACCATCCATTGATTGAAGTTGATCTTACCGTCAAACTGCTTGATCTTCGTCTTTTGATCTGCCATCTCTAAGGAACTCGAACAAACCCATGAATCTAATTGCTCTGATACCACTTGTTAGAAATTATGAGGATCTTGTTGAGTCTTTGACACAATCAACACAAACCACCAAGCAAGACTAGATCACACCAATCACACAAAGCACACAAGAATTATTCCGGTTGGGACTTTTGCCTTAATCCGGGGGAGGAAGAACCGAGATATTATTTCAACTAGAGAAGATACAAGAATATTATAATTCTCACCACGATCCTCTCTCAAGCCTAATGGAACTTGATGCTGCTTACAATGGAGAAACTCTCTCACCCTCTCAGATGAAGTACTCTCTTCTTCTATTCGGCACTCAAAAGAATCATCATAGATCTATGAGCCATTACAATTGTTTATATAGATTTAGAGACAAACCCAAAGTTGATATCTTGTTACAATAGCCATTAGATAGTACATAAGAGATAACCCTATGATAGGCGCCACACAATCTAACTTGAAGAGTAAGTTGGGCTTTTCACGAATCAGCCAGACTTAAGCCCAAAACCCATCAGTGCCGCAAACAGTCGATCGAATGTCCTACTCTCTGGAAGACTTCGTGCAGGGGACGGTCGACCGCACAAGAGGGAAGGTCGACCGCAACTTCTGTTGTTGTTGCCGCTGACTATTTCTTCTCTCCACCATTCCGTTTTCAATCGTCTCGATCCCTCCATCGTCTTATCGTCTTCTTATCCATCATCGTATGCAAGACATAAACCCAATATTCCTATTATCTTTCCTAACATTTAATTTTCTACACCCAATCCATAAATCTCTCATAGATGTAGGCATACTCTTCAAATTGAAGCTCGCTGACATCATATCCCAAATCCTTTTTCTACATTCACAGTAAAAAAATAAGTGATTAATGAACTCAACTTATGTATGACATCTCCCACAAGTAGTGTCAACTAAAATATATCTTTGTAACATATTTTCTCTTGTTAAAATATAATTATGGGACAATGACCTATTGGCACCTGAAGTTACTACTAATACCCTAAACACACCTAAAGTTTTTTTAATACCCCAAAAGTACCCAAAGTCCGATTATTTGGACCTGCAATCCCCTTCCGTCTATCTCTCTGTTAAGTTAGTGGAATATTCTGGGTATATTCCACTTAATGGGTTTAGACCCATTAAGAAACCAATGAAATGACGAAAATACCCTCACTTTGTTCTTCTTAACCCGATCTGTGAAGATTTTCCCCCCTTTCATGGTACTACCTTTCTCTCCTTTCTAAACCCTAACCCCTCAATCCGAAAATTTCGAAATCCCAAATCGATACCCTAAGTACTGAATATCTTTCATCTCTAATCTTCGATTCCTCGTACATCCTCAATCTCTTCCTCTTTTTGTTGTGAGCACCGATGTCGATTACTCATCTGCCTCTAATGTCAAAATCCCATCTGAATTTGAGGAGTGGAGTTTGGTTATTGAAGTAGCGTATGCCATTTGACATTATGATATCAGAGGGATTTTTGATTTGCAATTTTATCATGCAATATTGTTTAAGTTTTTGCAAATTATTTTGGATTCTTAGTAGGCAGTGATGAGTCACAGATAGTAGTCTTGTTTGTTTATTTTTCTAATACTTTGTTGCTTGTTCTTGATTGTGGATTATAATCATACAATATTGATGATCCATAATATGGGTTAGAAATTATCTTGATTGTAGGCATGGGTGAACTGATCATATACTTCATCTTAGGCTTTTGCCCTAGCTGCATCTCATATTTGGTGTTGATGCTGAACTATTGAAACCATTTTTGCCTAGGGACAATGACTAATTGGCACCCAAAGTTACTCATGATAGCATATACTGATCAGCTGCTGCTGGTTGCTTCTGATATTTGAGTGTTGTTGTTGTGGCTATTGCTTTTGATATTTAATTTAATGCTGCTGCTATGGCTATTGCTTCTTTCTTTTCTTACGGATGTTTTAAGTGGATTTGGAGATGTAGCCCAAAGTTACTCATAATACCCTAACTAGTTGACATGGCATTAGAATGCAGCCCTAGTAAAATCATTTTTGAGCTGATACCACTTACTTTTCTGATGTTGAGTGTGGATAGAAATCATACAATGCTGGGATGGAAATCATACAATAGCTGCTTCTAAACTAATTTGTGTTTACCTTTTGCTGCTGCTGCTTCTCATACTAGCTGTTGCTGTTGGTTGTTTTAGATTATGTTCTTGCTGTTGTTTTATCTGATTTTTTGGTGTTGCTGAAGTAGTTGGCATGGTATTAGAATGCAGCCCTACTAAAGAGAGTTTTTAATATATTTGAAGAACTCATACTACTTTAGTGGGCAATTTAGATGTGTCCATGCTGATTATTGTATTCTGAGCCTACTAGTAATTGTTTATTAGTCTGTTCAGCATCATGTTCATACACGTACATGAATAATGTTACTAAACTCCTTTTTATTGTGCCGCAGGCAGAAGACGAAGATAAAGCTGGGTTTATGGATTTTTTCCTTTGGTTGGCAGAAGACAAAGATAAATAAGAAGCAGATACTACTACTGAAGATGAAGATATTGAAGAAGTAGCAGCTAAATTGTACACAACATTTATCAGTTAGGCTGAGTGCAAAAAGTTGTTTAGCTGGCAAACTAATGTACAAGAAGTGGATTAGGGAAAAATTAATATAGATTGTAATTTGTTTTATATTGGGTTTATAATATTTGGTTTATCAACAGAGAATTTGGATGTTCTTCATATTGTAATGGTTCTTTAATATTGCAATAAAATACGAAGATTTAGAATTGTTTCAAGTATCGTTGTCTTCAATCATACATTCAGTTACTTTTCCCGAACTTGTAGAATTTTTTTGGAATGCAAGAGTACTGAAATTTAAGTTGGATGTGCACATTTGAACTGATCATACGCAATAAAATATACAGTTCAACTAATCATGCACATTTGTATCAGAAGCAGCAGCTATAGTAACAGCACTCAAATATCATAAACAACCAGCAGCAGCTGGTCAGTATGAAAGCAAAAGAAATCAAGAAGCAGCTCCAGCAACAGCATTAACTAGAGAAGAAACCAGCATCAATAACCAACTAGATAATTTCAAAATATGAGCATATAGAATTTTCAAGCTGTTTATGATTTATTGATGTTACATACACATACAAAATTTGAGTACACATACAAAACTGCGTACTAACACATACGCATACAAAATTTTCGTACAAATACAAATTTGACATACACATACCCATACAAAATTGACTAACACATACAAAATTTGTTGCTGAAATAACTTTGCCACATTCAGATTTCACTATAAATATCATATACATATTGACATAAACAAAATTGGACATTTAGAGCTGCTGATATACATTTGAGTATCTGATCATACATACTGATATTGATTTTTTTTCAGTTTTCTGCTGCAAAATTAGACGTGTACAAACAAAAATGGACATTTGGTACTACTTTTGAGAAGCATAAGCTATCACTCCTTTTGCTGCTTTTGAGAAGCATAAGATATCACTCCTTTTGATGAGCTGATACTATTATTGCCATTGATGCTGGTTTCTTCTCAAGTTAGTGTTGTTGCTGGAGCAGCTTCTTGATTTCTTTTGCTTTAATACTGATCAGCTGCATTGTTGTTGCTGTAGCTGCTTATGATAAAGGCTGAATGCTGTTGTTGTAGTTGCTGCTTCTGATATTTAATTTACTGCTGCTGCTGCTGTGGCTGTTGCTTCTTTGTTTTCTTGCGGATGTTTTAAGTGGATTTTGAGATGTGTGTCACTACTTTTCAGAAATGTATCACTGTAGTGATGAAGAGTCATACAGCATTCAAAGCAGGGGTGCCTTCTTCATTTTCCCATAAATACCCCATTCATGTTTTCATTGAGCAGAATAGGAAAAAAAAGAGACTGAAGATGAAGAAAAAAAAGAAAATTCAGTTTTTAGAAAGAATATACCCAGCCTGAGTTCACTGACTGTCTCCGTGCTTCTATACATACCCAATTCAAAGAGAGTCTCCTTCATCATTCTGCATAACATTTTTTGCTGGAATATGAAGGGGGAAAAAATACTAGAAAAGAAGATCAAGATGCAGAAGTAGGAAGACAGATGCATGTCTACGTTAGCGTACAAGTCATGCTGGGTTTCTCTCAATGGGTAAAGAAGTGGGTTTCTCTCAATGGGTAAAGAAGTGCCGACTCTGCCTTTTTTTTTTTTTTTTAAAGTTCTTCTTTTGGGCCTTTCTTTATGAATGCAGAAGTAGCATTTCTCCTCCCTTTATACACATTCGTTCCCTATTGTTACACAGAGTGCAACAATTCTCTGGCTTCGTAGGACGGAGTAGTAGTGAGTGTCACAATGTATTCATGGTACTTTTCAACTTCTTGGCATGCACACCTCACAATCATGCAACAAATAGTATGAATATGAGGAGTGTGTGTCAAGAAGTTGTTAAGTGCTTTGAATATACAGTTACACCCACTACTTCTCCATCCCACGAACCGGAGAATTGTTGCCCCTGTGTAATGGTGGTGAATGAGAGTGTATGCAAGGGGGATAACTGCTACTTATGCACTCAAAATGAGGCAGAGTCAGTAGTCCTTCCTACCCGTTGAGAAGAAACCCAGCATGTACTTATATACTAAATTAATTGCAAATTTTACTCAAGTCTGGTGAAAGTGTCAAAGAATGAGTTTATGTATGCATTCTATGTATGTTCAATTTATATGTATTTGCCAGTTTCTATTGTATGAAGTAGAAAGCTATTATAATTTGTTCAATATATAGTTCTCCATCAACCCCAAATTCCAATCTTAAAGCTATTTGCCCAAATTTCAAACCCAAATTCCAATGCCCAAATCGGAACCCCTCAAAAAATTCACAAATTCCTAATTCGGAAACGGAAATACAATCCCAAATCCCTACTTGCAACAAATCGGAACCCTAACTCAACCTTGACAACATTCCCGAATTCATTTTCTCCTAATTTGAAGGAAAGAATAATCAACAATCAAGAGTAGTTCTAGAATTATAAGCGAAATTAATCTATAAATAATACATAAACACTACTACACAAGTTCATCAAAAGCAAAGACGAGAGAATCCCCACCTATTCATGGATCTGCTGCTTCTACGCCACCGCCGACCACCTGCGGCGCTGCCTACCACCTACAGCAACGCCACCGTCTGCAGCGACGATCAACGCTGGCCCTATCCAACGCCATCACCACTCAAATCCTTCATTTCAAAATAAAGGGAAGAAGAGAGCAAACATAAGGACAAGAGAGTAGCAGGTAAGGGTAAAAACGTAAATTCACGGTGAATCTGTTAATAACTTAACAGATTCAAACGGCGGGTGCCGATAGGTCCAATTATGAGTAACTTTGGGTGTGATTGAGGTATTAATGTAACTTCAAGTGTGTATAGGATATTATGAGTAACTTTAGGTGCAAACTGGTCATTGTCCCTATAATTATTAAGGCTCATCAACATAAAGATTTTGATTTTATAGTTGCATATGTCTTCCATACAAGGCACTCCTTAATCCTCCGTCACTCACAATATCATACAGAGATCTAACAGAATAAATCCCTAATTTTTTTAGAATTCTCTTCGTGAGAACCTACTCCTCATTTTTGGTTAAGTATTTTACAAACTCTTTCTTATCTCTTTTAGAGCCACTATCCCCCCCCCCCCCCCCCCCCGGAAATAGATTTTTTTGCGGTACTAAGCCACTTTTTGAAACTATTTGCAATTTTAGGCTAGTTCACAAACTATTAGCACTTTTGGATAGCCAGTGCCGCGTCAGCAGCGACCGTTATTGGGAATAGCGACCTCTTCATAGCGACTTCCCACACTTGTCAGCTTATAGAGAGGATATTGTATATTGGACATGACTTGACGTAACTGAGGTCGCTATTGTCAATAGCGGCCTTGTATAACCAAGGTAGCTATTCCCAATAGCGACCGCAGGTCGACCCAATCGCTTTTAGGCCCACCTGAGGTCTCTATTGGGAATAACGACCTTAGTTAGACGAGGCCGCTATTGACAATAGCGATCTCAGTTACATCAAGTAGTTTGCAATTATACAATACCCTCTATAATCTGCGAAATGTAGGAGTACAATGTGTTGGTCGCTATGAAGAAGTCGCAATTCTCAATAGCGGCTGCTGCTGAATTGGCACTGGCTAGCCAAAAATGCTAATAGTTTGGGAAGTGGCCTAAAATTGCAAATAGTTTCAAAAAGTGGCCTAGTATGGCAAAAAATTCTCGAAAATGTTGGAGCCCACTATCCTCTTGCCAAATATCCCTCACTAAAGGATTAGGCTGGGACATTCTTTGATAGTATGTCGGAAACCTCACTGCTAAGGTATCCACCCCACACCATGTGTTATGCCAAAAACTCACTGAATCTCCCTTTTCCAACATACATTTTGAGTTCCTATTAAGTGACTCACCCATTTTGGTGATTCCTCTCCACATATGCGAGACTCCACTTACAGTTTCCCCAAATAACAGCTTTCCTCTCACCCTATACTTTTTCGTTTCTCTTAGGGTCTGTTTGGTTCAAAAGAGGGGAGGGGAGGGATTTTAATCAAGACTTTGTTTGGTTCAAAATAGTGGAGGGGAGGGGAGGGGAGGGGAGGAAAAATAATTCTCTTCTTGTTTGGTTCACAAGGGGAGGGAAGTAATTTTATAATTAAATTACTTTTATACCCTTTTATATTTTAGGAGAGCCTATGTATTATTGTTTCTAATTCCAATTTGGTAATATAAACAAAATAATGAAGACCAATAAACAATTAGTTCAAATTCTACAAAATTTTAGTAATGAAGACCAATAAACAAAATAATGAATACTAATAAACAAAATAATGAATACCCATACTACAAAATTTTAGTCCAAATTCTCAAGTCTTTGGAACTCGACCAATTATTACCTAAAAAATAATCCAGAAAGTTGATGAATAAAGGAGAAAAAATGTGAAGCCCTTCATAGTAAAAACGAATAAAGGGTTGCCACAACATAAAATTAAAATTAAATACTGATTAGATGTATTAAAAAAATATCACATTCATATTGGAACGAAAAGATGACAAAAATAACTCTGAGAGTGCCTCTGATCAACACCATTTAGATATGTGAACATTGAGCAAGAAATGAAAATGGTGCTTCAATCTAAAAAATGTTAGATATCTAAACCATGTTACAGGGACTAATATATGTCACAAGCTTGACTTACTTGCAATCTAACCATCTTAGAAAGAGAGAGAGTCGGGGATCTGTTTTTTATTTTAGAAAGAGAGATCTTAGGGATTTAGATATAAAAAGGGTAATTTAGTCCAATCATTTAAAAAAATTAGACCTACTTTCTCTTCCCTCCAAATCTCCCCAATATTAAAGGGAAACCAAAATTGGTTTAGGAGGGATTTTGCTATTCCCCTCCCCTCCCCTCCTAAAAAATGAACCAAACAAGAAATATTTAAAAAAATCCCTCCCCTCCCATCCCTTCCATTCCCCTCCAACCAAACAAACCCTTACCCGAACCCCATTAAGCTTTCCATAGATCTTCCACCACCATTTTGATAATAAATCCCTCTTCATATCCCACAAAGTTAACCAAAGGCCACCATTTTTTTTCTTTTTCTTTTTCTTACATGCTCGACCCCAACTAATAAGTGGAATACCCTTCCCTCCCTCTTTATTTCATCCCCACAGAAAATTCTTTCTGATCCAATCAATTTTCTTCAAAACCAAATTAGGTATCCCACAAATTGACATCTTATGTGCCGGCATACTCGATAAGGTAGAATTAATTAAAGTCACCCTGTCCTTAGTAACAAAAACTTCTCTTTTCAGCTTGCTAAATTTTTTTCAAACCACTCAATAAGTGGAGCCCAATCTTCTTTGATCATTTTTTTTATTTATAAAAAAGTATCATCCTACTTTTCTTCATGTAAAAATAAAATAAATAATAAAATAAAATAATTAGTCATTCTATCTTCATCTAAAACAACGGCCAAAGTCAATATATGAGACTACTTTTTTCCCTCACACACTAAACTTCATACTCTTATGAGTCACATATAGAAGAACAGTAAGCATCATACCCAGTGAGTTTCATCTCGAAGTGGGTGTGGATTTGGGGGAGAAGGACCGAAAGGGAAGCATCAAGATGAGGTGGAGCAGGACTTGTGTGTTTTTAAAAAAAAAAGTGGAGTCTGGCCACCATATTTCATTAATAAGTGATTAATAAAACAAACTCAGAGTACTGAGCTTACAACAAAATCCTACAAACAAAACAGAAGAACATAACTCCACCCCGAACATGAGGGGTGGGACAAAAGACAAAATATAAAGTAGCCACAAAGTAATACATCATACCCCCAACAAACCCTGCCCAGCATAGATCGTGCTGGCTATCAGTCAATCGTCGAAACGATCTCAATCTCATCGTCATCAAACTTCTGTACCTGGAATACAATCGCAATCCTTCCCCTAGGACATGCTGCTACCACATTAGCCCAAAATAAAATTAAATGCATAATATGAGTCAAATTGCCAGAAATACTATTGCAAGTTCTACGAAAGTAAAGATTATTTCTGTCTAGCTAGAGAACCGAGATCATTGCGGCGATAGCGATATACCACGCTTCTCTCATAGCACCCCTCTCCGTCACGAACTTAGGTCTTACCCACAGGTCCTCGTGTGTAGCAGGGTATTGAGATTTTCCTAGGGCGCTGAGAACCTCTACGATAACCGCTTTACTCCTAGGACAGTGAAGGAAAAGATGGTCTCTAGTCTCCAGGGTAGCGTGGCAAAACCCGCATTGAGAGTCTACATTTGGTTGGCGCTTAGCGAGGTTTTCTCTAGTCAGGATCGCATCGTTTAGCACCAACCATAGGAAATTTTTGGTTTTTAGCGGTGCTTTCATTCTCCAGACAATGGCAGACCACTTTGGTGAACATCCCCTAAAATGGATACGATTGTACATGGAGCGAACCATGAACTTGCCGTTCTTCTCCAATTCCTAGGTTTTCTTATCGGGCCCCTGAGAATAGCCAATTCCAGCGTTGGTGATGTAGGCCTGAAGTTCCGTAAATCTGAGCTGGGAGCCTATGTCAAGAGGTTGTTTGAAGGATGGATTCCAGGAATCTCTTTTCCAGGCTGCTGCCACCGTGCAGTGTGGTTGTGTCGCTTGCTCGTATAAATCGGGGAACAGGGATCTGAGTGTGTGATCAGCACACCACTTATCCCACCAAAATCTGGTAAGTCTACCGTTACCTATAGCTGATTTGACACAGCTATTGAAGGGTTCGTATGCCTTAGTGATACCTTTCCAGAAGCAGGATACCCGAGGGCCTATCCTGAAGCCTAGATTTCTCATTTCATTCCCATGCATGTATCCCTGAACAAACTGTTGCCACCCTTCTCTATTATGGTGGAAAACTTTCCACCACCATTTACCCAGTAGCGCCAGATTCATGTCTCGAAGATCAATTATACCTAGGCCCCTATGAATCTTTTTCATGCACGCATTCTCCCATCTAATGAGGTGATATCCTCCTCAGTCCAGGTCTGCCGCTTTCCATAAGAAATGCTTCCTAGTCCGGTCAATTCTTTGATCTATCCATCACGGCATTTCAAAGAAAGAGAGATAATAGGTAGGAAGGTTTGAGAGGACTGCATTAATGAGCGTGACTCTCTCTCCCAAAGAAAGGGCTTTCCCTTTCCAACCTGCTAGCCGTTTCTCAACCCGGTCAATGATGGGTAGGCAATCCGCCTTTTTGAGTTTCCCAGGTCTTAGCGGTAATCCAAGGTATTGAATGGGGAACCTCTAGATGGAGCAATTGAGGATTGTGGCATGATCCAGCGTCTCTTCTAGAGTCAGAGCAATGGGAATGAGAGCACTTTTGTAAAAATTAATTCTGAGTCCAGACCAAGCTTCAAAGCAATATAGAATTCTTTTGAAGACGGTAGTTTCCCCTGGGTTTCCATTGCCAAATAGGAGGGTGTCATCTGCATATTGTAGTATAGAGCATCCTTGACGATGGACTCCTTTAGCCACTGGTACAATTCAACCTGCTCTACTGCATTTGGTCATCATGGATCTTAGAACGTCTGCCACGATAATAAAGAGGAGGGGTGATAGCGGATCTCCTTGTCTGAACCCCCGTTTGCAGGAGAATGGGTGGCCTGCTATCCTATTTACCAAAATAGTCGTCCTGCTGGTGGTAAGACAAGTGTGGATCCATCTGATCCATCTGTCCCCGAACCCCCATCCAGCAAGCGCTTCCAGTAAACAGTCTCATTCCACGGAATCATAAGCTTTCTCAAAATTCAGCTTCAGGAGGTAGCTCTTAGCGTTCGAAGCGTGGCATTGATGGATAGTCTCTTCAGCCGTAGCGATACTGTCCTGAATACATCTTCCCTTGATGAAGCTCGTCTGGTCCTGACTAATGAGGCCGCCCATTATCCTCCCCAGTCTATTAGCGAGAGTCTTGGTAATGATCTTCACAGAACAGTTAAGGAGGCTTATAGGGCGTAAGTCTCCAACTCGTCGTGAATCTTCTTGCTTAGGAATCAGCACCACCTCCGTGTAGTTGAATCTCCCTAATTTGAGTTTATGCTCATAGAAGTTTTCGAACAGCTTCAGCAGGTCACCTTTGATTTCCTCCCAGAATATCTGATAGAACATGATCGGGAAACCATCTGGACTTGGAGCTTTATCTTTACCCAGTTGCTGGACTGCCTTCCAGACCTCCTTTACGGTGAAGGGTGCTTCGAGGGATTGCAGCCTAGGATCTGAAGTGCTTGCTTGGTCTTGCTAGAAGTTGTGTTGGAGAGGGACTCTCAAGTCAGCTTTGTGCCCAAAGAGGCACTTGAAGGGGGACTGGAAAGCCAGCTTAATAGCATCGTCTCCTTGTACTAGTCCAGAATCCGAGTTAATTGAGTGGATGAGGTTAGTTCTACGCCGGGCATTGGCAACTCGGTGGAAAAATACTGTGTTCGCGTACCCTTTTTTCAGTCACGAAATTCTAGACCGTTGTTGCCATCTGATTTCCTCAATCCTGTAGAGTTAGTCAATATCTTGTCTGAGTTAGAGCAATCGATTCCGCTGTTCCTGTAATAGATCCCTAGCTTCTTCCGTCTTCTCAAGTTCTTCAATTCCTTCAAGAAGGGACTCCTTTGCTCTCCATATTAGCGCAAATCAGGTCCGGTTTCACTTCCTCAGTTTGCCCCTGAGCCTGCTAATTTTTCACACCATATAGCGGACACCTCAGTCCCCTTGGTCGGGCGCGACCAACTCTCGTTGACCATATGGTGGAAGCCTTGGATTTCTAACCAAGCTTTCTCGAACCAAAATTTTGATGGCTTTCTGGGTTGGTCCTCCCTAGAAGATAAGAAAATAGGCACGTAATCAGAGGTTGGTTTAGGGTGTGATTTAGCTGATGACAAAGAAAATTTGGTCTCCCAGTCCGTGGAGACCAAGATCCTATCTAACTTAGCTAGAATGGGCACCGCCTGCATGTTCGACCAGGTGAAAAGCCTATCCGAGATGGGGATGTCAACCAATTCCAGGTCTGTGATGACCTCATTGAACGCTTCTCTGTCTAGGTCACTGGAACCTCTGCCTCTGTGTTCTGTGGCGAATCTTGTGATGTTAAAATCGCCCTCCCCACCACCCAATGGTGTGGCCAGTGTGCTTGGATAGCTCTAAGTTCTGTCCAGAATGCTGTTCTAGCGACAGAAGTGTGCGGCCCATAGACCACCGTGACCGATTGAGTCCACCGGTCGGATTTACACTGTAGCAATACCGATAAAGAAAATTGCCTGTGGAGTTCGTCAATACAACAGAGGATGTTGGGGTTAAACCCTAGGGCAGTCCCCAGACGCCTTAACTGATGGTGACATCCTCCATTCGAAGATTCGGCTACCCCCTACTCTACTAAGTCTAGACATGTGAGACAGTTTGGTCTCTTGGAGACCCACGATGTTAGCCTTAGATCTGGCTACGACTTTTTTAACCATTTCTCGCTTACCCCACCCACCGAGGCCTCTAACATTCCAGAATTGGGCCTCCATTAACTACTGCTAGGGGGCACGTGACTCGTTTTGGCAGTCGAGTTCAAAATAAGACTAACCATATCGGTCTCCCATCCTCTAATTTGATTAAGGAGTAGGGTGTTCCTTTAATTTCATGACTGATACTGAGATTTTTTATCTAGCTGAAACCTGTGGTCTTGCGATTAACGATATTGGCAGGACTTGTGTGTTGCAGGTCATAATATACATGAAAATCAGGTTGTGCGCGTATTTTTAGAATACATTTCAGTAAACTATATTCTTAAAGAATAATTTTTTTCAATCCTCTTACACTTTTTTGGAATTTTATATAATTTTATGAGTCTCTCAAAATTATTTTAGTCTGTGCAATTAGGACCGAAAGAAGAGGGGAAGGAAAGAGATGAGGGGAAGGAAAGAGATGTTGAGTTTTTGCTAATTAACCCATTTCCCTCAATAAATTAAATATAGGTCCCAATCTACTCAAGTGGGTTAGTCTCCACCATTGGATGTAGTCCAACGGCCGGACATAAAACTTTTCTATCATTGCAAAGAAAAGTTAGGGCTGACGATCCGGATCTCTTATTTTGTTTCCAAAATTTTAAACCATGAATCCAACCAATCCTGCAACCCTATGTCAACTCATTTGAATTAAACTAACTGGACCCTAACAAAATAATTATACTGTAAAATGTTAAACGCTAGGTTATCATATATTAATTTCTTTATCTTTTTAATACAACTTTTAACTTTAAAAAAAAATCCTTCAAATTTCCTTCTTTTAGTAGATAAAATGTGTTTTTAATCTTAACTTAGAGGTTTGCAGTCAAATTAACACTCAAAGTAGAACTTCTATTAAAATTTGACTGTAGTTTTGTATTTTATAGTTGATCATATGATAAGATGGTGATGATGATGGTTCCGATACTCTTACTTGTTATAGTCGTATGCATTATCACGGAGATATTATTTAAGAATACCTTACTTAATCTTCATGTATTTCTCTAATTTATAGTTTTATGTATTATATTTATAACTAAGGTGTAAATTAAGTTGTTAGTTGATGTGGGTAAATAATCGAGCACAAGCGGAGCCGTCTGATCACCTCTCGATCCGCTCATCCCTGATGATCAGGCCTGTGGATCCAACAAACCTTCCATCAACTCAGGCCCACAAAGAAGCTGGTCAACCCGGCCCATTAGGATTAAGGCACCCACTTTCTTTGCCTATAAATACCAGACCCTTCATTCTCTCTACCCGAACCCTAGCTTTCATATATCCCACTGACTAACTAGATCTTTGGAGGACCTGTCATCAGGACCACCCTTGATGTCTATAGGCGTTTTGCAGGTACTCAGTGCGACCAGCCACCAGCGGCGCACCCTCTCCTGCTCCTCACCAAATTCACATCTTAGATCCAGATCTGTGGCTGAGATCTGTCTCAGATTTGTCCCTTCCACTATAAATAATTAGAACTCACACTTGGTGCCCCCACACTAAAAGAAGCAGCATCAGATTGGTGCCGTCTGTGGGATACGACAGACTGATTCAATCTCAGGGTCGGATCTGACCCCGAGACTGTACCCTTCCATTGACTAAAGGCCAAGAAAGTGCCAGCAGCGGGACGTCAAGCCGACGCTCCTCATCACTTACGAAGTCATGCCATCACGCACCCAACTGTTCCCCCGATCCCAACTTTTCCCCGTCACTCCTTGTCTCTCCCGTTGTGCCCTGTCAACCACCGCAGCTCCGACGAACCCCTGCAGTCGCCACCCTCGTTGTCGTCGGCCTTCCGGCTTTTTCAACAAGTCTTGGGGCTCGGAGCTCGGTTGTAACCTCGAGCCAAACCCAGAATTTTCCAACAAGTGTTGGGGCTTGGCGCTCGGTTGTAACCTCGAGTCATACCAAGGCTTTTCCAACAAGTCTTGGGGCTCGGAGCTCAGTTGTAACCTCGAGCCATACCCAGACTTTTCCAACAAGTCTTGGGGCGCGGCGCTCGGTTGTAACCTCAAGCCATACCAAGGCTTTTCCAACAAGTCTTGGGGCTCGAAGCTCGGTGGTGATCTCGAGCCACCCCCAGCTTTTCCAACTAGTGAAGGGGGCTCGGCGCTCGGTGGTGACCTCGAGCCACCCCCCCAAACTTTTCCAACAAGTGGGGGGGCTTGACGCTCGGTGGTAACCTCGAACCACCCCTAGCTTCCATCACAAGCAGGGGGGCTCATCTCCCAACCCTCGACGCTCGGCTAAGCGGACCCTTATTCTTCGGCTCTCGACATCCCCCAGCTTTTTCAACAAGTGAGGGGGGGCTTGACGCTCGGTAGTGACCTCGAGCCACCCCTTAGATTTTCCAACGAGTATGGAGGCTCGTCTCCCGACTCTCGATGCTCGGCTAAGCGAGCCCCCACTCTTCGGCTCTCGATGTCCCCATAGCTTTTCCAACAAGTATGGGGCTCGTCTCCCGACCCTCGATGCTCGGCTAAGCGAGCCCCTGCTCTTTCGCTCTCGACATCCCCATAGCTTTTTCCAACAAGTGAGAGGGGCTCGGCGCTCGGTGCTGACCTCGAGCCACCCCCCAGCTTTTTCAACGAGGGGGGCTCGGCGCTCGGTGGTGACCTTGAGCCACCCTCAGCTTTTCTCAATGAGTGAGGGGGGCTCGGCGCTTGGTGATAACCTCGAACCACCCCTAGCTTTCATCACAAGCAGGGGGCTCGTCTTCCGACCCTCAACACTCGGTAAGCGAGCCCCAACTCTTCAACTCTCGACGTCCCCCAGCAAGTGAGGGGGGCTCGGCGCTCGGTGGTGACCTCGAGCCGCCCCCTGGCTTTTCCAACGAGTATGGGGGCTCTTCCCGACCCTCGACGCTCGGCTAAGCAAGCCCCTACTCTTCGGCTCTCGATGTCCCCATAGCTTTTCCAACAAGTATGGGGCTCGTCTCCCGACCCTCGACGCTCGGCTAAGCGAGCCCCTACTCTTCGGCTCTCGACGTCTCCATAGCTTTTCCAACAAGTATGCGGCTCGTCTCCCGACCCTAGACGCTCGGCTAAGCGAGCCCCCACTCTTCGGCTCTCAACGTCTCCATAGCTTTTTCCAACAAGTGAGGGGGGCTCGGCGCTCGGTGGTGACCTCAAGCCACCCCCCAGCTTTTCCAACGAGTGAGGGAGGCTCGGCGTTCGGTGGTGACCTCGAGCCACACCCTAGCTTTTCCAACAAGTGAATGGGGGCTCAGCGCTCGGTAGTGACCTTGAGCCATCACCCAGCTTTTCCAACAAGTAAGGGGGCTCAGTGCTCGGTGGTGACCTCGAGCCACCCCCCAGCTTTTCTAACAAGTGGGGTGGGGTGGGGGTGGGGGGGGGGGGGGGGGGGGCTCGGTGCTCGGTGGTAACCTCGAACCATCCCTAGCTTTCATCATAAGCAGGGCGAGCTCATCTTCCGACCCTCAACGCTCGGCTAAGCGAGCCCCACTCTTTGGCTCTTAACGTCCCCCAACTTTTCCAACAAGTGAGGGGGGGCTCAGTGCTCGGTGGTAACCTCGAGCCACCCCCTAGCTTTTCCAACGAGTATGGGGCTCGTCTTCCGACCCTCGACACTCGGCTAAGCGAGCCCCTACCCTTCGGCTCTCAATGTCTCCATAGCTTTTCCAACAAGTATGGGGCTCGTCTCCCGACTCTCAACGCTCGGCTAAGCGAGCCCCAACTCTTCGGCTCTCGACATCCCCATAGCTTTTCCAACAAGTATGGGGCTCGTCTCCCGACCCTCGACGCTCGGCTAAGCGAGCCCCTACTCTTCGGCTCTCGACGTCCTCATAGCTTTTCCAACAAGTATGGGGCTCGTCTCCCGACCCTCGACGCTCGGCTAAGCGAGCCCCTACTCTTCGGCTCTCGACGCTCCCTAGCTTTCATCACGAGCAGAGGGCTCGTCTCCCAACCCTCGACGCTTGGCTAAGCAAGCCCCTGTTTTCGGCTCTCAACGCCCCTTATACCTCCAAAGAGATCCTTTCCATCCTACCCCGCTGGCCTCTCCAGAAATATACAAACCACGTTCTCACCGTATGTAACACCTCGAATTTTTAAAATATCGAAAATGTCTGTTTTTATATATTTTGAGTGGTGAAAAATATTTTTGATATATTTTATTTAAATATTGATATCGGTATGGATATTTATGGTAGATTGGTATTATTGATATATATTGAAGCCATGAGTTGAGATTTTATGTGAATAAATATTGTTTATTTTATTTTATAATTTTGAAGGATTATTGCGAGATAATTGCAATGTATTTTGTATTGTTGGTGCTATTAAAGAAAAGAGTTGGGGTTTACTTGAAATATTTTGGAGGTCTAGGGGTCTATTTGTAAATATCCATTTATAAAAAATATTATTATTATTATAATTTTATCTCTACTACTATAATGGGAGAACATCTTAGTGTAATTTGTCCTCAACCCAAATATTTTCGAAAGTGGACCAGTTATGGACTAACTTTGGTAAATATTTTCGAAAGTGGACCAGTTTGGTAAATATTTTCACAGTGGATCAGTTTGAAAATTATTTTCTTATAACCCCCGTCCCCAATCCCGATTCCTTCTTTCTTCTTTCTTCCTGTTCTTTTTCCCCGACCGAACGAACCCAATCGCCCGATCCCTTCCCCGCTCGAATCCTTCTAATTTCTTCGACATCTTCAAATTAATTCGGAGGGTATGCTAATTGAAGGGTGCTCTAGCTCATGGCAGAGTCGATTTGGAGAAAGGAATTAGTGGAGGTATATCCTTTTGAATTTATTTGTGTATTTTTATGTGCTTTTAATTTATTTTGCTTAGTAATGGAATATGAAGTTGGTTAGGGGTTTATTTTGATGTTAGGGTTAAGAAATGGGGAAATTATTGAGGAATTTGTAAGTTGCTAATAAATTAGGATTTTGGGTTTGTAAAAGAAAATTTTATGGGTGAGAATTATCTTCTTCACAGTAGTAGAATTTTAGTAGAGCTATTAGAAAAGTTGGGGGTGATTTTAGTAATTGTTAGGGGATAAAAACCCCCGTAGAAATTTATCTATTACGTGCAATGCACGTGTGTATTCCAGGCGTTCAATGAACGCTTGTGTGATGTTTGGAATAGGGTTATTGGCCTTGTGATTGATTTGGATGATTTGAGTTTTAATTGTGTTGAAATTTGATAATAGGACATATTGGCGACTTGGATGCGAGATGGCGCTTCGAGTCTTCGCAGGATGCTATGTGAGTATGAATATATTTACATATTTGTTGTTTTAAGTGAATCTTAATCTAATACGAATGATTGATATGAATTACGGAATAAGGGGTAATGATATAAACTTATAGATGATGGATTAGTATGTATATATATACGGGGATAAGTTATATTTATATAAGATGTCGGTGTGTGGTGAATTGTTGTGATTTTGAATATCTAGTGTGATGGTAAAGTAATTGGTGTATTAATATATATATGATGTTGTGATGTGTTGATCTATTGGGCGTATGCAATCATGTAATATTGAGATAATAAATAGTATGATATATTCATGATGTGTGAGGTAATGATCAAATAAATAATACAGTACAGATGTAATGTGTAATATTATGATGTGATGATTTTATATATTAATTACAGTGATATTTTCCTTGGTGTGATGCATTGAAAGGGAGGTGTTAATATGAAAAGAAAATGTTAATGGCAATAAGTTCGGTTGGCTTGAGTTGATACCCCAGGATGGACCTGGGAGTGTAGATACCTCCGGATAGACCGGAGAGAGATATGATACCCCAGGATAGACCTGGGAGTGCAGATACCTTCGGATAGACCGGAGAGAGTAGATACCTCAGGGTTGACCTGAGAGAGAGTTGATACCCCAGGATGGACCTGGGAGTGCAGATACCTCCGGATAGACCGGAGAGAGTAGATACCTCAGGGTTGACCTGAGAGAGAGTTGATACCCCAGGATGGACCTGGGAGTGCAGATACCTCCGGATAGACCGGAGAGAGTAGATACCTCAGGGTTGACCTGAGAGAGAGTTGATACCCCAGGATGGACCTGGGAGTGCAGATACCTCCGGATAGACCGGAGAGAGATATGATACCTCAGGGTTGACCTGAGAGAGAGTTGATACCCCAGGATGGACCTGGGAGTGCAGATACCTCCGGATAGACCGGAGAGAGATATGATACCTCAGGGTTGACCTGAGAGAGAGTTGATTCCCCAGGATGGACCTGGGAGAGTAGCTATCTCCGGATAGACCGGAGAGAGAGTTGATACCTCAGGGTAGACCTGAGAGAGAATTGGTACTCTGGGATAGACCTGGGGTAAAATGAATATGATATGAAATGTGAATGAGAAAGAAAAGTGTTTGGTATAAGCTGAAATGAAATAGTAAAGTAAGTGTATTATGAGTTGAGAATAAAGAATAAATAAGTGTTAATAATAAATGGGGTAGTAAAGAAAGGGAATAGCAAAATGTGAATTGTGTGTGGGAAAGAAAGTGAATAGTGAAATGTGAATTGTGGATGAGTAAGAAAATGAGTTATGAGTTAGTGGATGAAAAGAAATGATAAATGCAGTACGTGGTCAATTTAAAATGGAATAATAAAAGAGGCATGTGTTTTTATGAATGGTACGAAGTAATTATATTATGTATGTGATCATTGAAGTAAAATACAGTATGATATGAGTGGTTCCACCTTGGGATTGTGTCAAGGAACTACCTGCCCGCTGTTTCTGTGGAAATAATGGGAACTACCTGCCTTGGCATAATTCGCAGGGTGAGTGGGCATGATAGGGCTATGATCAATGGAAGTGAAGAATTAAATGAGTAAAGATAAATAATGATATGAAGTAATTGTATTATGTATGGGGTTATTAAAGTAAAATACAGATTGATATGAGTCGTACCTTGGAATTGTGTCAAGGAACTACCTGCCTGCTATTTCTGTGGAAATAGTAGGAACTACCTGCCTTGGCTCAATTTGCAGGGGGAGTTGGTAAGAAAGTGATAACGATTGATGGAAATGAGAAATAAAGCAAAGTGAAGATGAAAGTAAGTTAGTCATAAATTAACTTGAATAATAGCGAAGTGATATAACGGGATGAGAATGAGTTATAAAATATATTTTCGATGTGATAAGTGTAATACCCCGATTTTTCTTAAATACTTAAAGATTATTTATTTCTCTTTTATAGTATGTTTGTGTAGCATGTGACCATTATTTTCTCCATGAAGAATAAAGTATATTGTTTCCTATAAAATATTTTCCTTAAAGCCCAATGTTTTTTGATGAAACGGATAGAGTCCGAAGACTCCAGCCATAATATATCATATAATAAATCAGAATTCGGGTCTTACAAGTCGTAAAACAATAAGAGATAAAACAATATACTACAAGACAGATCCTACAATACATAAATCCACAGAAGAGCAAAGACAGCGCTGATAAAAGCACGCCAACCTCCTCCTAGAAGCAAACAGAAAGAGAAAACAGAACCACACTAGGATAATGAATCAGCTCGAACTGCAGAAGGGAAGGAAGACAAGCGAGGAGTCCACCGAATCCGTCTCTCTAGGAAGCTGTCGCGCCTGCGAAAAATCGACCGCCTAAAGATCAGCATCTCACGAAATTGAGTGTCGTGATATAGCAGATCTCCTATGATGTTGCGATGAGACAATCAGCCAAAGGAAGAAGATCGCCATCACAGAGACCCAACAGCAGCTGGAGATCACTCCACCCAAATCACAGATCTCCAAAACAACAGAAAAAAACCTCAAGAATCTAATCCACCAGAACCAAGATCTCATAGTTAATAAACCACGAGACCCACAAAACATATGAAGTCACGTAACAACAAAACACTGATAAACCATGGATCACAGCATAAACATTATAATAAGATAGAGCAAAGAGAAGATTGAAACCAATCCTTACAGCCAAACATCTACTGCTAGAACCGGATGCATCCACATAGGATCAGCCAAGTAACTAAACCAACAAAAAAGCTCTAAACATATGAGCTCAGAAAGCATCAATAAAAACAGAACGAAACATCCATCTATTAGCCAGATCCATGATCATCACAGCAGGCCAAACCTCAAAAAACTGATGAGAGCAGTAGTAAACCCGGAACAAAAGAACTGGGCAAGACATCCCAACCAGGGAAGCCTCAGAACGGGTAAGCAAAAGCCTTAACCCCGAACAAAATATGATAGGCCACACTGCCCATCAAGCCTGCAAAAGAACATAATCAAAGAGTAAATAAAAGATCTCACTGGACTAATAGAGAGCTGAACTGCAAAAGCGCCATCAAAGAAACAGTATCGAAATAGTGTGTGAGCAAAACAGCAGAACTCTCCTTAAGCTAAAGAGGAGAAAATAAACATAGATCATAAGATAGAGAATTAGAACATTAAATAGCATTGAGATTGATAAGACAATAGTAAGCCTTCTCCAACCTATCACCTTTCAAATTATCTCTTACTTCCAATTTTAACGAAGAAGACCAAAAATTGAATAACTGAAGAAACTCTTTAGCTAAAAACCGCGATGGAGTGAGAATATGCCGGAAAATTCTGAGATTTCTTTCTTTCCAGATAATCCAAATGATAATCTGGAAAGAGAGGATCCAAGAGTTGTGGAGATTACGGTTCGGGGGTCGTTTAGACCAGCAATCGACAAGACTGATCGGAAAGTCAGACATTTCCCAGGCCAGAACGGTAATTTTCCACAGAGACCGAGTGTAGTCGCAGCTAACAAACAAGTGATTCACGTCCTCGGAAAACAACTCGCAAAGAGGACACAACTGACCCATCGCAATATTTCTTTTGTTGAGAAGTTCGACGATAAGAAGCTTATTGTTGAGCGCTAACCACACTAAAATCTTAACTTTCAACGGAGCACAAGAACCCCAAACCAACTCGTAAAAAGGCGATTTGATCCCTCTAAAATTGAGGAAAAGATAGAAAGAACGGACCGAGAAGTTTTTAGACGAGTTCCATCGCCAGAGAAAATCCTCTTTATCATGCCAATCCACATTGTTAATGATCTCGATTAATTTATCAAACTCGGGAGCCAAATGGGGTGACAGAATTGATAAGAGGGGAATCGTCCAAACCCTATGGTCGTCGATGATGCTATAGGAATCAGCTACTAAAGCCAGGGGGTCGGCAGCCATCCTAAAAATCGCGGGAAAAGCAGTAGCTAAAGAAGAGCTACCGATCCAGATATCCGACCAGAATTTGGTCATGGTACCATCCTTACAAACGTGGTATAAGCCACATTGGAACGCCGCTGCCGCTTTCCAAATACCTTTCCAAAAAGGGGATGAATTCCTGTGAGGACGAAGCGGAAAACTCCACCATGGATTAGTTACAAAGTAATTAGCTTTGATGCATCTAATCCAGGGGAGGTCCTCCTTTTTAAGGAATCTCCAGATCCATTTGCCTAGCAAGGCTAAGTTTTGGTGCCTAAGGTCTAATACACCTAATCCACCCGCCAATTTAGAAGAACAGACGAGTTTCCAATTACAAAGATGAGAACCGGGGTTGTAAATAGGAGAACCCGACCAAAGAAAATTACTTCTAATACGATCAATTCTTTTGATGACCCAAGACGGAATAAAGTAGAATGACATCATGTACAGGGGAATAGATGAAAGAACCGAGTTGAGAAGGATAAGTCTACCGCCTCGAGACAGTAGTCTCCCCGACCACACCGACAGTCTGGATTCGACTTTGTCAATCATCGGAGACCAATCTGATCTATGGAGTTTTCCCCATCTCAGTGGGATCCCAAGGTACGTAATGGGAAAGGAAGCGACCGGGCAGTTAAAGAACGCGGATATTTCATCCTGTCTATTGGGAGTACCTCCCAACCAGACTACAGATGATTTATTAAAATTGATGGAAAGACCAGACGCTAATTCGAAGCAATAGAGGAGTAGTTTAAGGTTTCTGAGAGTATGTCGATTAGGTTTGGCCAGAATAATGGTGTCGTCGGCGTACTGCAGGTTCAGTACGCCATTGAAGGAACGAGATTCACCCAGTCCTTCGATGACCTGGGCGTCCCAAGCATTGCGAAGAAGTTTACTAAAAACGTCTGCAACAAGAGAGAACAATAAGGAAGAAAGCGGATCTCCTTGCCTGAGCCCGCATTTGATTTTAAATTTATGACCTTCCGAACCATTAATGAGGATGGAGGAAGTCCCCGCAAACAAGCTAGACTTGATCCAAGCAATCCACTTGGGGCCAAAACCCCTGTTGCTTAAGATATCGAAGAGGAATTCCCAAGAAACGTTATCATAAGCTTTTTGGAAATCAAGTTTAAGAAGAATCCCTTCAGATTTAGAGTTGTGACAATAGGAGATGATTTCCTGGGCCGATGCCACGCTATCAAGAATGAAACGGTCTTTAATAAAACCTGATTGAGCCGGATCAATGAGAGGAGGAATAACCTCTCCTAGTCTATTCGAAAGAACTTTCATGATAATTTTGAACGTCGTATTGATCAGACTGATCGGCCTAAAATTAGCCACGGTATTCGCACCGATCAGTTTAGGAATAAGAACAATGTGAGCGTAGTTGATGCGATCAAAGGAAAAAGAGCCTAGATGAAGCTCGGTGAACATACGGTAAAGGTCGTCTTTCAAATGATGCCAGAACTTTTGAAAGAAGAACGCGGGGAACCCGTCTGGGCCCGGCGCAGCGTCGCTTTTTAAAGCGAAAACCGCCAGTTTGATTTCATCCATCGAAAATGGCGAATCAAGAGAAGAAAGATCACTCGGATCATCGCCGTAAAGTTGAGTCCAATCCAGGCTCAGCGACCTCGGTTTGGACGAACCAATGAGATTTTTGTAAAACCTGAGGAAAGATTGGTGAATCTCTTCATTAGAAGACAGTTCATCCCCCTCGTGAATTATAGAAGAAATGTGATTACATCTCTGCCTATGGGAGGCAAAATTGTGAAAGAAGGCGGTATTGCAATCGCCCTCTTTGAGCCAACGGAATTTTGCTCTCTGAGCCCATTTCACGTGTTCTTGATGGAGAATATCCGAAAATTCTTTTTTGCATGAATGCCGCTCATTGAATAATTCAATCGAGATCGGCCCTTGCTCCTCCATCTGATCTATAGATTCAATGGAGGAAAGATAAAAATTTTTTAGGAAATTGGTGTTAAATTGTCTTTCATTACGCCAAATTTTGCACCCGAATTTAATCGCGTGAAGTTTAAGAAGGATAGATCCTAATCCAGAAGAACCAGAAATGACCGATAGGCAATCCGACACGAGGTTAACGAAGACTTGATCTTGCAACCAAAATTTTTCGAATCTGAATTGGTGATGGCGAGGGAATTGGAAATCAGAATGCAGCGCTATGGGAACGTGGTCAGAGGAGGGGTTGGGTAATGCGAGAGCGAACGAGTTGTGAAACCGGTTAATCCAAACATTGGACACTAAGAACCGATCGAGCTTCGCCATCGCTGGATGATGGCGGAGGTTCGACCATGTAAAGGATCTGCCTGATAAAGGAATATCGGTAAGAAGCAAGGTTTGGATGCACTCGTTGAACCGATAATTGCCCGAAGATGAGCTATTAGATCTTTCGTTGGCGTAACGCGTGACGTTAAAGTCGCCACAGAAGATGCACAACTCGTAAGAATGGGGCAGAAGAGAAAGGAATTCGGTCCAGAACAACGGTCGACCTACAGAAGTTGAAGGGCCGTAAACGGAGATAACCGTGAGATTAGTGTTGAGAGGCACCCAAAGAAGTTTAACAATGAGGAAGAAGTTAAGGCGATGAGTCGAGACAATAGAGAACATCGATTCTTTAAACCCGAACAGGATACCTCCCCTAGATCCAATCGCATCTAGGGAAATCCAGTTCGAAATGATGGAGCCTCCAATCGTTCTAAGAATCGAGGGAGAGGGAGTCTCGAGTTTAGTTTCTTGAATCGAAATGAGGTCGCAGTGAGAAGAAGATATCAATTGATAAATAGATCTTTGTTTGTCGGGACAATTCAATCCCCTGATATTCCAAGAAACCGTAATCATTAAATACCTTCGAACTCTTTGACTCTCGATCGTTCTTTATTTCTGATGGTTAAGGCCACCGAGGAAGGGGACCCCAAAGTAAGAAAACCTAATTTTGACGATATGGCTATAAGATCTCCATCAGAACAATGATCAAATTGAAGCTGATAAATAGATCCTAGGGGAGGGTTCACAGAATTGAAGGCCGGGTCGGGAAGACAAGACAATGAAGGATGCAGCGACGTTGAAACCTTACCGATCATGGCATTCGAGTCCTCAACCCGCGATCTAGCTCGTAAACGAGCACTCGATCTGATTAAGCGGGAGGAAGAAATAGAAGCTGCTGATAAAAGAGAATTAGGAACAGTAATGTTCACAACTTCGATAGACCGAAGATGGACATCTGGGTCACACACCTGAATGGAGCCTAAGTCGACAGAACATGAAGATGAAGAGATCTTAGCGACAGATCCCGCCCCAAGATTAACATGGGGAAATAATCCTGAATAGAATACGGCGCCGAACCGTGGACGAAAAGCACTTAATGATGCGTGCATAGCTAATTTCACATGAAAAGAAAAAGAACAGCGTTCTTCCGATAACAGAACGAAAGGGAAGAGGGAACACAGAAGCCGAGATACACGATAATGGAGGGGTAAACAGCAATAAAAGCTCATAAAACGATAATGCAAAAGAACAACTTCAAACAAGGATAAAAGCTTCAAATAAAAATAAGCACTAACCTTGCTGTTGGCTAAATCCCTCTTACGGTCTTCTTCCTCTTCCTCCAACAGATTGTCAGCATCAGTCCAACCGGGAGCTAGGGGAGCTTTATCGGATTTGATCTTGATGAGAGGAAGAGCGGGATCAGCCACAGAAATAGAGGAGTGAGCTTGCTGCTGAAACCTCTGCCAATCGGATACATAATGTGGATTAACATCCCACTTAGGCCAGTGAGAAACTGGGATAGAAAGCTCGGGGTTAGAGGGAGCTTCCTCAGCCGCAGTAGGAGGAGAAGTAGAAGAACGCTTGACTTCCTGAGATTCAGTTAAAGAGGCGATAGCCAACGGAGTGACATTCAATCGCTCCGAAACTTTGGAGATGTTCTTCGAAGAGCTCTGAGAAGTGATATCCGGGTTGATCCAAACTAGATTTGGCGGCTTGGCCGGCGAAATCTTCGATTTACCATAGGGAACAATAGATTTGGTAGGGGGTTGGAATTTTTTCTTAATCGGAGCTTTCATGGGGATCCTCCATTGGGGATTAGAAGAGGATCCTGAACCTGGATGGAACGATGATGGAGCGGAAGAGAATATTGCAGGACTAGCAGACTTCACAGGACCAGTTCCCTCTGAGGATGAGGGGACGTGGTACTGAACTGATACAGGGAAAGAGACAATCCCATCCTTAAGCACAAACGCCTCAATCCGATCTAGATTTTCAGGAATATCAAAAATGGCTTCTACTTGCATACATCCTGAAGCTAGTTTGGATGCTGCTGAGATGCTAGATAATTTACCCACACAACTCGCTAAATTCCTCATACGGTGCACCGAATCACAGAACGGGGGAAGCCCCAGTAAGGTAACGACCGTTGAAATGGATTTGGGAACGGTTTTGGGAGGATTAACTTGATTCCATTTCCGAATAGAAAGAGAGATCGATCCCACTGATAACGAAGCGTTATCAATAAGATCCTGAAGCAGCTTGGGAGAAGGGCAACGAATAACCGCGTCGCCATTCGAGCACGAGCAAAGGAACCATTCCCAATTCTTAACGTTACACGAGTTGCTGAGAAGAGAGTTGAGAGTAAAAGTCGGAATCGAACCTCCATTAAAAGATATTGCTCCGTAGGAGTCAAAAGATTCCAGACGATCCGAGAGGTCGATGGCAGGGATGAACACTTGTAATACGTTTGGTGAGACGGAGCTAGCAGAGGGGGATAACTTGGATCTAGCCGGACGACTAACTGGATCTACAATACGATTGCTCAAAGGGGGCGTAGGAAGAAGAGGGGACTTGGAAGTATTTTTTTTTGATTTGGGGTTGAGAGAAGAGTCTGCAGTGAGCTTACGTTGTAAAGCAGGGAGGTCGATCGCGGCTAGAACTTGATCCGAAATGGGAACACCGATCGAAAGACCCAACATTCTTTGAAGGGTGAAACACTTAGGGCGAGAATGGCCATCTTTCAGGCAAAAGAGACACCTCATAGCTGCACTACAGTATCTTTTAATGTGACCTGGTTGCAAGCAATGAAAGCAAACCAGTGGAGAACTCAGCGGATGAGAATTAGAGAAGAGAGAAGATGAATAGGCACTAGCGGGGGAATGGCGGGAAGAAGGGAAAGGGGAGTTGCTAGGAAGCTTCGTATAACCGGGCCGAAGAAATTCAGAAAGGCTAAGCCCATAATCAGAGCGATTCTGGTTAATAATTCTTTTTTTAGAATTTTTTTTTACAACTTGAACCCATGACAGATCCATGGACCAACCACCACCAAAGAGACAGGCCCACTAAGAACCAAGCCAGACAACAATGGTGGAGTGGACGAACCACTACAGAAAGCCAATGCCGGAAGCCGCAGCAGAACGCCGAAAAAATCCGAACAAGCAAAAGCTAACGAAAGCAGTTTGAGAACGAGAGGGAGGGGATGGAAAACCTTAGAGAGGGAGAAGAACGATAGTGTAATTAGAACACTCCTTTAGGGAAAACCGTAATTACAGCCACGGCAGGTAGATTCGCAACCGGATGATGGAAAATGAATCAAACGAATCTAATAATAGTTAACTCCGAGAGAACGACGGGAGGCAGAGAGAAATGAAAACCACTCTTCAACTTACCGTACAGGACCAATGCAAGCGACGCTAAGCACCAAAACCAACAGCACCAATCTAAATAAAACCAAGCGCAAGATAACGATACTTACAGTGATTAGATACAGAACGAGGCTTACCCACGGCCAAGCTTGAGGAAACCGGCGGATCTGACCTTCCAAGAAACAAAAGGACGAAGAGCACCTCTCGCCGGCAGCGCTGGGGAACCAAACTGCAGATGAAAGCGGCCCGGAAAAGGCCTCCAACCGACGAAGCTACCACCAGGGGGGGGGGAGCGCACCGGGGACAGGAAGGATCAGAAGAGGAAAAACGTCAACTAAGGAAATAGGGCTCACCAGGAAAAGGGTATGGAGAACCAGAGGAGAGGAACAAGATTAACGAAGGGGGTGGGGGGAGAAAATGACAGAGTCGAACGGATCTGGAGGGGAAAGGATGAGATCTGAGAGCTGTTGAAGTTCGCAAGTTTTTAAGAGACTTGTAATAATTTATATTTTAAGCCCAATGTTAACTAGTTTGTTTTCTCTTTTAAAATATTTATTTTGGCCCAAATGAACTTAAGCCCATAAACTTAACATTTTATTTATTTATTTTCCTACAACTTGTATGTGTAGCATCTTTTCTTTCTATCCCGAGTATTTAATGTATTTTTTAGTGTGGTGGAGTTTGTGTGTACACGTGCACTTTATGTACACGTGCACAAGGCACAATACTTGGCCGGATGGTGGAGTGATGGGTTAGATCATGGGTAGTTACATTTTGAGGTGTGGGTAGTTTCTAAACTTCCGATTTGATCTCAGCCCTTGTTTCTTCAACTTCCTAATAGATCTCAACCCTCCATTCTATTTATCTTTTAGTATAAATACCCCTCCTATCCCCTATCTCTTTTACACTAAAAATTTCCTAAGATTATAGAGAGTATCTGTGAGTTGTGTGGGAGCTCTTCTGTGGAAGCAAGCAGCATTGCTGAGGAGCTCGGTGTGGAACAAAGGAGCAAGGAGTGCAGTACTGTGTTGAAGGACTTTGCGGGATTTCGTTATTTTCTTCATATAAGGTGGGTGTTTCTCAGGACTTCTAACGTAGGAATGATACTATAATCATTATGATTGATGCCATGTTACAAAAAGTGAATTGAATGCAGTAGAAATTGCTTGAACATGCTATTAATACTGAGAATGAGACTGTCGGTACAGTCGACTGCCATGTGAGCCAGTCGACTGGTACGAGACATTATTTTTTCTTAATGTGCTGATAAACATGTGTGTGAATAGACATGATGGTGTCATTATTGAATATATAATTTTCCCTATGACACATATGATGGAGGGAAGGTAAATAAATGAAAGAACTAATGGTGATAAATAACGTAAATTGTCGGCGCAGTCGACTGACGTTGTGTTAAGTCGACTGGTGCTTCGTTCTGAGTATGACTGTTTGAAAGTTCCATGAATAAAGATACTTTATTTATGTAGACCCAGTATGATGACTTGAGATTTTATACCTTCATTGTCGTAAGAAAGTATGAACTATATGAATGCATGACTAGAGTAGTTTTCTCTAAAAGAGTATGTTAGTGATTTGGAAATTTGTGCTGTAAATGCTACTGAACAAGAGGAGACTCTGCTTTTAAAAACATGAATTTATGTATATAGTGAATGGATACCATGATGCAAGTACATGTAAGAACTGTAAATAATCTCTTTAATGGAAAATGGATCTGTCCAGTCGACCGATGCATGTAGCTAGTCGACTGATCTGGACTTGGAAAATTGTGCTGTTAAAATCTCCAGAACAGACGACTGATCGATGGGCAGTCGACTGTCACGAGAACAACATTGTGGACATGGAAAGTTGCGGGATAGGCGACTGGTTGAGTACAACAGTCGACTATCCCGAGCAATTATGATGATACTGGTGTGACTGTATGAGTCGACTGGTATTCGTCCAAGTCGACTGTACAGAGTGTACTTGGATATATATTGAGCTTCATGTTATTCTGTTTTTGGTGATTATGAACTGTATGATTTGAATCAATGGACTTTGTTTATGGCTGTAAGAATTATGTGAATGAATCATAGAATTGAGAATTAAATGAATAATTATGAAAGGCTAAATCATGATGAAAAAGTCTGTGAGACTCTAAAATAAATGATGAGCTGATGATGCTCAATTGGATATTGTGAAATTGAAATTGAACGAAGGAGTAGCTAAGTCTCCCCGGCAGTGAAATGAAATGATATTGAGAAATAGACCAGGTTGATCGAGTGAAATGAAATGATAAGTCCGGTTGATGGAGAGGCTAACTCTAGAGCTTGATTTTTATTCATGATTCTGATGTAACTTTAAATACATAGTGTGGAGGTGATGAAGGTGAGAGAAAAACATGAGTACGAGAGCTATGGTACGGTGCGGGTGTGTGAGCCGCAGAATGCATGCTTGATGAGTCAAGACATGGCGCGGGCACAACTCAGTAATGATCGGACTCTAGTCACGCTTGTGGGATGTTTTGGTGACTGCAAGAGGAGTGTGTTCAGGGAGGAGGCTGAATTGTCGCAGAATGCATGCTTGACGAGTCAAGACATGGCGCGAAATTCTACTCCAGGGGCCAGGACACATGCTTGTACTCATAGAATCATCTAGGATACTCATTGAATTTACAGAAGTAGAGTAAGTCATGGCGGGGGATTGAACCCTACAAAAATGAAGAATGATTAAGAGGCTTGCCCTCGAACCTATGTAGTATGGGATGCATAGAATTCGAACAAGTGTGCATTAGTGTCATGAGAACATTAAATAAACTGCATTAAGGATTTAAGTGCACAAACACGACACGACATCTCTAAAAGTTCCCTTTTGATTTTACATGCTTATTATAAACAAGATTGTGATTTGTTAAGAAATGAGATTCATTATACTGTTTCTGGCATAGAGAGGATGGTCATGTATAATTATCGTCGGTTGAATAAACTGACGTACCCACAGTTTTGTATGCAGGATAAATTACATGTAAAGAGGAATGGATGCATAAAGATCTCAGTATGTTATTGTTCATTTATGTAAATGTTGTATATTTTGCTTCCGCTGTGTAAATTTAAATGTAAAATATTGTAACTCTGATGTAAAAAGAAAAGTTTGAATTTCCTTGTAAAATTGTACTCGAGAAAAGTGAAAAGATCCTGAAGAACATCTCAAATTCGGTAATTTAGGATTCGGGGCGTTACAATAAGAATGAGTATTTAATAAGTGATATGTTCATGATGTGATGAAATGTGAGTGAATTGCAATAGGTAATGAAGTGTTATATTTTGTCATAAGGCAGGAATTAATGTGGTATTATGTGGATATATGCATACGTGATTATATGGGTTATAAGAAATAAATGAACGCGGTGTTATAAAATATGAAATTGAGAAAGAAAGGGTTTATGAATGAAAATGAGTATTTGAGAATATGAGTCATGAGTTCCTCGTTGTAAATGAATGGGAAATGAAGTGCGGAGTTATCAAAGTATGAAGAAATGAGTTAGGGACTTTATGTGAGTATTTATGGAAATAGAGAAACGAATATTCGGGTTAGGGGATTCAAATTGAAAAGGAATGGATTGATTGAAAGTTCGTATTGTGCAAATATAAAGTAAGGATAGATAGGAGATTGATGTGATATATATAGTGGAATGTGTGAGTATGGGTAAATTTTATAATTTGATACAGATTTGAAGAGTAATTGAAAATAAAGCCGTATGTATGATGTTTTAAAGTTCAGAGGTTCAAGATGTATCTTCTTACTCGATGTTTGTAAGTTTAAAATTATTTTCGTTATATAATTTAATTTATTTGTAGATTTTTAAATTATACTCACACCAGAAATGGCTAACCCCTTAGTATTTGGGGGGTTAGGGAGTCCCTAGACTACCCTAAATCCCCTACTGTTACAGGTCCTCAGCAGAGCAGAGGTGAGGCACAGATTTTGTTGAGTAAGGTCTTTTATATTAAATTTGATGTATAAGTGTAGTAATGTGAACAGTAGAATTTATAGTTTAAATTGTATTATGGATGTATAAGCACGTATATGATGATGGTAAGTATAGTACGATGTGGTATGGTATGTTTGTGACCCGTACCCAACTCGTTTTGGTGTACCGGGCTCTGTGGTAAGTTTTACAAAAGTTTTTCTAAAATTTTACCTCGTTTTCAAAGAAATTTATGGTTTTTATTTGATAATTGATAATTCGTTATGAGTTTGGCCCCCAGAGCAATATATATTATTGCCTGTATGTTTCTGCTCATTTTGGCCTGGGGAGCCCATGAAATTATTGTGTATTTTGTGAGCTACGGAATTTTGAGCAGAATTCCGTAAGCTTTTTGTGTTTCGGGGCAAAATTTACAGGGGAGACTCTGTCAAAATTTTTCCTGAAATATAACTTTCTTAGTTTATGATTAAAGTGATATAGAAATTGAAGGAATTGAATTTGGAGACTTAGTTTTCAAAAAAAAAATTTGGGGTGTTACACCGTACACACCGCTCTGGTCTTCCTACAGAGACTAATCACTCCTCCGCAGCTGGATTACCCAGCACTCCAGGAGTAAGGAGCTCCTGATATGGGTTAGATGACGTGGCCTGTCCTGGGCAATCAGATCTCCTCAAAACCCACTCTTCCTTGATCATCAAGTCAACAGAAGTCCAACGGGCCGTTACCGCCTCAGGCCCACAGGCAAACGGGTCCGACCCAGCCCGCTCAGGTCCCAGACCCGTTTTGCCTCTGCCTATGTATACCAGAACCCCTCCTTCCCTCAAAGGTAATCAAATTTTCTATCCTTAACCCCAGCTACTGTTGCATTTCCGAATAACTAACTAGATCGTCGGAGGGCCTATCGCCGGGACTTCTCCCGGTGTTTCTAGGCAGTGTGCAGGTACCCAGGACCAGCCGAGCCAGCTGGATCCGAGCCGAGCACCAGGTCCCTTCCTCACCGCTCCTACCCCCGAGCCTGCTCCCGCTACCTGCAGTCGGACCAGGGCCAGTACTGCAGTAGGACTTCTACTATACAAATTACAAGAACTCACACCTGTTGTCCCCACACCCCAAAAACAAACTGCATCAAAACATAATACCAATTAATTAAGATTTCAACTGATTCTATTCTTCCAAAACACAAAAACTAACTTCTACATTCCAGCTTTGTAGCGGCATCAAGAGAAGCGCAAAATAGGAAATAGAAAATAAAGATTAAAATGATAGATAATAATAGCTTATTAGAAGAAATGAGTTTAGTAAATACATAATAGTTAGCTGCACGCGTGTGATGCACTACTTAACAATTAACAACTAAAAAATTCAAACTATCTCATAAAAATTACCATTTTATCTAAAAATTGAAACTTTCTCAATCAGCAATTCTATCTAAAAAACAATCACTATTTCCTGTAAGAAATCCAAACTTTCCAACATACCTCTTTCGATTCCTCGCTCCCCGATTTCTCTCCCATGCACAACAATTCCACTTCACTTAATTTAAAAACTTGAAACACAAAAAAATAAACAATCATCAATCTTTCCATCACCACATTCCCCCAAAATAAAAAAAACACACTTAAACCAACAATTTAATCTAATAACCCTTAAATAAACATAAACGAAAACAACTAAAAATCCAAACTTTCTCAACTAAATAACGCCACTTCTTCTAAAAGTTTAAACTTTCTCATTTAACAATCCTATCTAAAAACAATCACTATTTCATGTACAAAATCAAAACTTTCCCAACATATATCTTCCGATTCCTCGCTTCCCGGCTTCTCCCCCACGCACAACAATTTCACTTCACTCAATTAAAAAACCTGGAGGAAAAAATAAAAATAAAAATAAAAACAAAAACATTAACCTTTCCATCACCACATTCCCTCAAAATCAATTAACAAAACCAGAACCAAACACCATTGCACAAAAACCTAGGTGTTTCTGAGATCGACGTCGATCATCAAATTCTCACATTCCGATCCGGGAATTCTGAGTCTTGGAGGCACGTATCCGTTGAAATCGAATGATCCGGTCGTGACCGCCGGTGAAGGCAAGGCGTCAGAGGTGAAGACAGAGATTGAGATGGTCAGAAACTGATCATCACCATACTATCTTAAAAACATCTCCATCACCATCACCTTCACTGACAGCCTCCCTCACATCCCATTATCAGAACATCTCCATCACCCCTGCCTTTGCGACAACCCATCACCATCAAATCACCTCCACCGACAGCCTCCCTCACCTCCAAGCCCGACTTCCACTTCCGCTACCCTATCTCCGACCTTCAACTCCAATTCAATCCAAACCCAACCTGAGCCCCACCTATAAATCCCCAGTAACCCAAGCCTAATCCCCATCCTAATCTAATTCCCCAATGCCTATTCTCACATTCATCATCCCTCTCCCTGTCATCCTTACTGAAACCCCTCCATTACCACTGCCTTCGTGCCAACCTATCACCATCAACATCACCTCCATCGACAAGCCCCTCACACATCCAAGCCCGACCCCCACTTCCACTGCCCTACTCCCGACCTCCAACTCTAATTCAATCCAAACCCAACCTGAACATCAAATCTGTATCTTCCGATCCGCAAATTCTTAGCCTTGGAGCTCCGGTCCCGTCGAAATCGAACGATCCAGTCGTGGCCGCCGGTCACGATGAGGTGTCAGAGGTGAGGACAGAGATCGAGAGTGCCAGAAGCTGTTGACGTTTCGAAGAAGCCTCAATCGCTGAAGAAGTCAAATTCGAATTCAACTTGTACATCTTCTTCGTTTCAATTTAGGGATTTAGGGTTATGGTTAGGTCCTGGTCTTTTTTTTTTTTTTTTTAAAACCTCGAGGTTACTCTTATAAGAGATTTATAAGAGATTTACAGTAAGAGGCTCTTGTAAGGTGTTCTTTTTATATAAAAATAAGGGAAAACCGCCTACAGCCCCCCCAACTATTGCCCCCCCCCCCCCCCCCCCCCCCCCCCCCCCCCCCCCGATCTATCTAACTCGTCCAAAAACCCCCCAATCTAATCTCCGTTAGCCAAAATCCCCATAGCCGTTAAAAGCCTAACAGTCAACGGTAGTCAACCGTTAACTGTCCAGTCATCGTCCGACGTGGCAGTTGTATGAATTTGCAGTTCACTTGACTGAAATTGACAATGCTTGTATGAAGGTTTTTTTTTTTTTTTTTTGCAGTTGTATGAAGTTGACAATGCTTGTATGAAGTTGTATTTTTTTTTTGCAGTTGACAATGCTTGTATGAAGTTGTATTTTTTTCTATATTAATCAGATAGAAAATTGAGTACTGCAAGTGTCATAAATTTTGTATGCTTGTGTGGATAAATCTGATTTTGTACTACAAGTGTCATAAATTGAGTACTTTTTATGTAGTATTGCCTATAGATTGACAAAAGTCCACTAACAAATCCTATATTTTTAGGGTCTATTGAATGCAGTTGAACAAGAGTTGCCTCAAGTTGAGCACCGGATGTGTGCGCGGCATATATATGCAAATCTCAAAAAGAATCATAGTGCAAAATCTCTGAAGGCTTTCTTTTGGAAACTTGCGCAAAGCTACATCAACGCAGAGTATGAAGAGAATTGTGAGGCTTTCAAGAAATTCAACAACGCTGCGTTTGAGGATTTGATGAAGACGAATCCGCGTCATTGGTGCCGAGCATTCTTTAAGACGCATAGTTGTTGCGGTGATGTGCACAATAACATGGCAGAATCATTCAATAGGAGCATTCTTTATGCTAGAACACGTCCAATGGTTGAGATGTTAGAGATGATTCGAAGACAAACAATGCAATGTATAGACAAAAGATGCTCAATAGCAGAGGAACACACTGGGAAACACAGTCTGAAGGTTGCTGATTCATTACGGGAATCACAAAAGAAAGCCGGGTATTGCGTTTCTTACCCTAGTTCATATGGTCGATTTGAAGTTAATGATTCTGGAAATTCTGTCATAGTAAGCACAACGCAACGCACTTGTACATGTCGAAGGTGGGACTTAACTGGGATTCCGTGTTGCCATGCGATGTGTGTTATAATGGATAGGAGGATGAATGTTGAGGAATATGTTAGTGATTACTTCTTGACTAGTAGATGGCGAGATACATACAAGAACAATATATCCCCTGTTAGTGGTTTCAAGTTCTGGAAAAAGTCAAGTGAGGCGCGGGTAATCCCACCCGAAGTTAGGAATCTGCCAGGAAGACCGAAAAAATTTCATAGGATTAAGCATTCAACCGACTGGATATCGACATAGAAAGCCTTCAGAGATTTTGCACTATGATTCTTTTTTAGATTTGCATATATATGCCGCGCACACATCCGGTGCTCAACATGAGGCAACTCTTGTTCAACTGCATTCAATAGACCCTAAAAATATAGGATTTGTTAGTGGACTTTTGTCAATCTATAGGCAATACTACATAAAAAGTACTCAATTTATGACACTTGCAGTACAAAATCAGATGTATCCACACAAGCATACAAAATTTATGACACTTGCAGTACTCAATTTTCTATCTGATTAATATAGAAAAAAATACAACTTCATACAAGCATTGTCAACTTCATACAACTGCAAAAAAAAAAAAAAAAAAAAAAAAAACTTCATACAAGCATTGTCAATTTCAGTCAAGTGAACTACAAATTCATACAACTGCCACGTCGGACGATGACTGGACAGTTAACGGTTGACTACCGTTGACTGTTAGGCTTTTAACGGCTATGGGGATTTTGGCTAACGGAGATTAGATTGGGGGGTTTTTGGACGAGTTAGATAGATCGGGGGGGTGACGGACGAGCACTAAAGTCGGGGGGGCAGTTGGACGAGCGGCAATAGTTGGGGGGGCTGTAGGCGGTTTTCCCTAAAAATAATCTCTTATAAGAACCTCTTATAAGAGATTTCTGTTCTCTTGTAAGGTGTTCTTTTTATATAAAAATAATCTCTTATAAGAACCTCTTATAAGAGATTTCTGTTCTTTTTTTACCTTTTATAAGAGCCTTTTCTCTATTTTTACATTTTTTTTGCCCTTACTATATAATTTCTCTATTTATACTTTGGGTAATATAGACTTTTTAAGTGTTAGAAGGCTTATAAGAATTTGAAAAAGACTACTAGAAGCCATTTAGGCTTATAAGCGATTTTGGAGGAAATTACTTATAAAAGGTTAAAAAAGAACGCTAAAAATTATAGGAAAATAGGTGGACCATCGTTTATAAGAGGAGAAAAAGAACAGTACCTTAGGGTTTTGGGGATTTGTTACGGTTTTGAGTGTGAGGAAATCTACGAGCAAAAGCTTAAGAGATCTTTCTTCTTCAGATGTTTTAAGAGGGGAAAAAATTAACCTTAGCGGCATGAAATTTATTTTTTATGAGTATCACTTTTGCAAATAATTATGTCGTAACTAAATTTGAATTTTGATAGTATAACTTTTGTAACCTTACAACTTAAGAGCTTTCGCACTTATATAGTATTGATTTTGGTATCTTTTTTATGATTGTTTTTTACAGCTTTTACAAAAAATATTGTTGTTTACACTTTAAATAAAAATACCTATAAGAGCATCCACAGTCGTACTGTGCTAAAATATGCATAAATGCATATTATACATATAGCAAAGCGAGTTTGCTGCAGTGGTAAAATGCTATAATACAACAAACAAAAAAAATTATGATCGGACGAATCTTTGAGATCCGTCCCACGAATTTTAATAATTTTTGCAATTTTTTTAATAATTAAAAACATTTTTTTAGTTTTAAAAAAAACGGAGGTGGGCCCCTCCACGGACGGATCATCAAAATCCGTCCAAGAGGAGAAAGCAATATCTTGCAATTTTTTAATTCAAAAAAAAAACCGTGGGACGGACTTTCAAGTTCCGTCTAACGAATTAAAAAAAACTGTGGGACGGATCTTGAAGATCCGTCCTGCATAATATGCATTTTCTCATTTCTCCTCTCATATATAACAATCAACTGTTGCGAAATGGTCAAAATATGCATAAATAGCAAACGACTGCAGTAGTTCGTTTGCTAAAATATGCATAAAATGGATAAATAGAAAACGACTGTGGATGCTCTGATAAAGTTATGGCAATTAACAACAGTTGAGTTAATGAATGGTTAATATAACTCTTACTTATGTGGTTAAGATTAGATCAATCAATACAAATTGATTTGGTTTGTCTACAAATGACACAACTCCAACTCTCACATTATAGTATTACTAAAAATCTGCACGTGCGATGCACATCTTAATTTTCTCTTTTTTTAGTAAAGACTACGACGCAGTCTGACCTCGAATATGAGACCTCTCTTTATCCATCTCAAACTCTTACCATACTCTTTACAAATTATCCTTAGTGGCACCAATTTTTATTTTATATGAGTAGCAATCTTGTAAATAATTTTATCGTAAATAATTTTGAACTTTAAGGGTATTATGATAACTGTCAATATTTAAGTAAATGGATGGCTAATATAACTTCCACTTAAAAATGAATGATTGAGAATAGATAGTTGGTTGCCTACAAATTGCATAACCCAGCTCTCGCATTATAGTATTAAAGAAGAGATTCCAATATCTATATAATAAAACACAAAGAAAGCTATCAAGTGGCTCTCATTCAATAAGGATGAAATCAATGGTCCAGATCTAACCTCACAAAACATATTTTTTCGCCCAAAAGTTCCCCCCCCCCCCCCCCCCCCCCCCCCCCAAAACTCAAATTCAAATCCCCCCAAAACAACTCATTTATTTATTTATCTCTCTCTCTCTCTCTCATTCTCTCTCTATTTACTCATAAATTTATATTTTCATATTTCAGGTTTGTAAATTTTCAGATTTTTTGTGCATTTTTTTTATTACTCATGTTACATTGAAAATAGCAAATATCTTATCAACGGTTAAATTTCATCATTTTCCACACTCAAAGTTCTAAGGAGTTAGATTTTACACCCCCGTTTATAATTATTTTGCAACATATACTAATGGAAACATGGACTTTTATTTAGACCATCTCCAACGCTAATCACTATTCCTCCCAATTAGCCAAAATAGTGACTAAATCCCCAAAAATCCTCTCCAACGGACTCGCCAAATCAGTCGCTATCCTGGCGATCTGATTTCCCCTCGTGATCCGCTCGCCAAATCTGGCGAGCAGGATCCGCTCGCCATATTGCATCTGCCGAAGCCCTCCTCCAAAATCGCGAGCAAATCGAAATTGCGAAGCCCTCGTCGTCGAAGCCCTGTTGTCGTCGAAGCCTTCATCGAAGCAGCTCTGTGGTCGTCGAAGCCCTTATGGAAGCCGAAGCCCTGTCGTCGTCAAAGCCCTGTCGTCGTCATCGAAGCCCTGTTGTCGTCGAAGCCCTCATCAAAGCAGCCCTGTCGTCGTCGAAGCGGGAGGAGGGGGGTTGTTGGGAATGTAGGTGAGGGGTTTGGAGGCGGTGGAGTGGGAGACGGAGAGGAGGATCTCGTATGCGGTGAGGGAGAGGTCGGGGTGGGAGAAGGGGAGAGCGAGCTCGCCGAAAGGGGAGGGGAGGGAATCAATAGAGGAGGGGATTGAGGAGAGGTGGAAGGAGGTGGAGGAGTGGCGGGCGGAGTCAGAGCGGTCGCGGAAGATGTGAGCCATGGCAGGTTCTTGGGGGGGTGGATTTTAGGACATTGAAGTTGGGAGTTTGTTTGGGGAAGGAGAGAGAGAGAGAGAGGAAAATTGAAGAAAGGGAAATTGGATTGGATGACAGCACAGCAGTACGTAGACTAGTAGTATCTTAGTTGCTCAATGGTGATGTATTGTAGGGCTGGAGATTTGGTTTCTTGGAATATAATGATTGATGGGTATTTTTTCAAGCTGGTTTGAGTGATGAAGCTTTGGAGATGTTTAGAGAGATGGCTGTGATGATTACTATTGTTCTTTGCGTTTGTTATGAGATGAAGAAGTTGAGAACCATGTCGCCGGTTCATGTGTGCAATTGTGAGAAATCAGTATGAATGTGATGTTGCTGGTTATAACATGCTAATACTAATATGTATGCAAAGTGTGGGTGTAATAGCTTTGGTTTTGTATTTTTATTTTATTTAATTTTGGACTTTAAATTATTAATGGTTATTCAAAATAGATAACATGATTGGAGTTGATACTTTTTTCGCTAGTCAAATTATCCATTTGTTATCCATTTTGGCATTTTAGTTAGCCAAAATAGCTAACGTGGTTGGAGATGCTCTTACAACTAATTATTATTTTACTATTCAAACTTGAGCTACATAATTGTTATTTTACTGTTTACAAGACTGTCATATGTTGGTTCGTTCCGAAGACGTGCCGTAGGCACGCCAACGGGAAAATCTAGTCTATATAATAAAACACAAAGAAAGCTATCAAGTGGCTCTCCTTCAATCCCCCCAAAATCAATGACCTAGATCTAACCTCACAAAACACATTTTTCCCCCAAAAGTTTTTCTCCAAAACTCAAATTCAAATCCCCCGAAAAAAAACAACTCATTTATTTATTTTATTCTCTCTCTCTCTCTCTCTCTCTCTCTCTCTATATATATATATATAAACACAAAGAAAGCTATCAAG